>JARHVA010008418.1:210000-492843 GCA_037957365.1 Torreya grandis
TGGATTTAATATCATCATATACTATAATAATAGAATTTATTCCAAGATAAATAATTATACAATATGTTAAGGTTAATCATGAGTGAAATGATAAGGAAAAATCAATCCCCTTTCCTAGGTGACTCATACTGGAGAGGTTATTGCAAATGAGACACATAGTGGAATCCATAAATTCCTCATCTATACACACATGACCTAGCCAATTAGTCAAAATAAATCAACATGTTTTAGAGAGGTTTAAAGACTATAAATTACACTAAGAAAGTAATGGATCACTAAAAAATTGGTTCCATAAACCACTTCAGCCTATACTACCACTTCATGACTACATATTCCTATGAGTCATACATAGACTATCATAAATTTTATAGCTCTAGATTTTACATGCACATGCACACACGTGTGCACACACATGCATGCATTCACACACACACACACACACACACACACACACACACACACACACACACACACACACACACACACACACACACACACACACACACACACACACGATACTTGGAAACATCACTAATTTTTTGTATCATATTATCAATAGACATCACCTTATGAGCATCCATTAGATGGGATCATCACCTAGACCTTTCTCTCCTAAAAAAATAAAAATATATAAAATAATAAAAAATCAATAAAATATAAAAACATTCAAATAAATCAAAAATATAAAAAAACATAGAGAGGATATAAAGAGAATGAATTTTTGGCTTGAAAGTATCTATATATAGTATAAAAAGAGATGGAAATAATTCCTTGGAGAATGAAGAAAAGATCATCATGATCAAGAAGTGAGGTGGCAGTTCATTGATTGTATTTTGCATACATGTCTTGATCGACAAATGGACCTCCTTTTGTCCCACTAGTCCCTAAGCTCCCTTCATTGGCTGAGAGTGTCCTACTAGAGATAAGGGCTTATTCCATGATGATTACATCTATTTGATCATAATCAATGCATTCAATTTCTTCTCCCACTACTAGTTCACCACTTTAGGACCCTAAGTCCACTTAACATACTCATGAGGATCAAAACCTCAAATCTTCAAACTAATAAGGCCATGTCATGAACAGTGGTTTGTACCTACTTTATCAATGATGGAACCACATGGATAGATGAAGAACTTTTGCATTAACCACATATCTACTTCATTTTCATGTTTAGATTGTAGGTCCCACCTATAGATGGAAAACTAATATAAGTTCATTGGTTTTTTCCATAGTTATCCATATTAATGCAGACCTATAGACCATAACCTCTTTTAGACTCTCATTAGGTCTAAGAAGACCCATCAGTCTTTATAGGAGCTGAGAGTTCACCATACCTAGGTCCTTCTTTAAAAATGATGAACATAGTCATAAGAATGAATCCTTAAAGCCATAAAATGTTGAACTATAGGTCCATATTAATCTCCAATGGAAATCCTTTATATTCCTCATACTTGACTACATCATATTGACCAATCCATGGCATTTGAATGAGATTTAATGGCATCAAGATGACTCTATAAAACCTTACTACCCTTGGTTGAAAATGTATTCTCAACCTCTATCAAAAACCCTAGGCTCACCTTTATTCTAATTGTCTATCAACATTTGACTCAACCTATTGACATATTGACACATCTCATTCCATCAATTTCAATCTATATGAATACCCATGAGTCATTGATCCTCTTCTAGTTGAATGTGATATTTAAAATTGTCATGCACAAATTTTATTTTTATATTCATTGACCCCTTTGACCTCTACTCATCTTTAGATATGAATCTACAATGCAATGCAAACTATTAGATCAACTAGGACCCACTATTTGAACCCTAATAGTTAGTTTATTGAGCTTATAATTGACATCCACATAGACCATATTTGATGTAATAAATATCATATTTTACATAATATAGACCATAAAATTTAAATATAGATATATTTTTTTTATGTATTTATATTAATGTTAGCACAAATATCTTATATTGTAGGCCCAACATTGAAGGCCTATAACTTGAAGCACAAAATTCATGAAGGCACCAAATTTTTAGGAGATGTTATTGATACTATAATGGTATGACCCAATTTTATTTTATGGGCCAAATATTCTTCTAAGTGTGTCTAAAAATTTCTCAAGTTGACTGGTCTATTCATTCTTGCATGATGTCTTGGAGACAGTCTAGTTCATTTGGCTAAGAATGGGAAACTTAGTAAAAGTTGACTAAGGAGACAAATTTGAACATGCATAACTTATTTTTCACTTTATTGGATGACTAAAAAAATTTCACATGTGTTATTGTGACTAATTTTAACAAACCCATATGATCAATTATCCCTAACTCATTTTCATGTGAAAATTATGATGTCAACAAAGTGCCTACTCAAAATTTCTGCCACTAGACCCAAAATACCTAGATGAACACAATCAAGAACCAAATGAATTATATTCACTTACATACTTATTATAGGAAATATTTACATCTCATAGGGTCTCTTCAACTTTAGTCCATTTTCTCATCCATTACCAACTTGATCCATATGGGTGCAAGCTTGGTATGTGGGCCAAAAATTGGCCAACACTAGCTTTTGCATATGTAGTTGAATTTATGTTAGTAGATAACATATGATTTTAGTTATATACACACATATTTTTCATGGTACTTGAGTGTGATACATGCATAAGTTAAATCCATGATACATTCACATATAAATTTTGGACCTTTCCTCTACCCACGTGACACATTATGTTGGGGGAATTTGCTTCTATTGATCATGATTGATACATGTTATATTGTTATAAGATAAATTTATGTTATCATGTTGATATAATATAATAATAATAATAATTATAAATTCATGTACTCATTTTTACATCTTGTATAATATATCTAATATGATATTGTATGGATAATTTTTATAACACATGTATGTAGGGATTAGTATGATAGCCTTATGGTAGTTTATTATATTTCACTTATTCATATTTTGACATGGTTTACTTGAATGTAATTATTATTTTCTACCTTGTCTTGATTATGGAAGATTTTATCATGTTCCCTATTTATTGGACAAATTTCACTAAGTTTTTATTGTTTATTTGGTTTGTGACATTTTACCATGTCATCTCATTTGAGTGTGTGACATTTAAACATGGTCCCTTTTTATAGCCTACTTAGACCCCCTTTGACATTAAATTAAGAGATATTATGTATGTGTTTGATTATTTTCTAAGATTGTGCTTTTTACTTATAGATATTATAATGATCTATATCATGCATCTTCGGTCTTGTTATGTACAGATACTAGAAGCTTCATTGATACATCTACTTAGACATGATACCACTATATGTTTCTATACATATGATTGATACAGATATAACATGGTTATATTATCCTTTTGAGATAAGGTAAATGTCACATTGCATTACACTCACCTCAAAATGGGAACGTATAAATAGGGGAATGAAATAGAGACATGAGTCCACATGCATAAAATTAGTAGAAGTAGAAAAACTTGACACATTTTAATGATTCAGATATACACTTGTGTGAGGGTTTTATACATTTCACACTAACTTTCACATATTTGGGACATTTTTTTTGATATTTATGATAAATATTATACAAATTATATAGATAAAAGATTACATTTTGATATATACTTCATCTTAGGACACATTTGAGATGAATATTCCATGCAAATGAACAAAAATCACATATACATATTCATAATTTATACACATTTATGTACTGACCTACCAAGATGCACCATCTGAGATTTTATATTTTGTAGTAGTTCACTCCTTTTGAGTAGTGAAAATGAGATCTTATTCCCTAGATGGACTTGGAACTATTCCCCTTTTTCAATTTGATATGGTTATGCTATTTGAATTGGATATATTATATATTCACTTGAGATGTGCCATGCTCTAATTAGAGGACCTATGGTTTTGAACTACACACTAATATACAAATCCTATGTGCAGATGTAAATGGACAATATGCAAGGTGATATGGATCCCTAATAAGTGCATGTGGAATTTTCATAAAAGTAACTATAATCCATTATGGATAGAAGCATCAGTTTGAGGATAGAATCATCAATGCTTGTGTCAATGGTTTGATGGTAGTGTCTATGCTAACAAAGATATAATTTACAAAGTATGACAAGTCATGATTGAGCATCATCTTAACTATTTATGCACTTTGAATTCTCAGATCTACTTTCCCATTGTCTAATAAGTTAAGTATTATCTATATTCATGATTAAGTAATCAAACCACTATTTAGCATTGTACTTTATATATTTATCATATTTTTATAATTTAGCATGGTATCAAAATATATTTTGAACTTGAATTATTTAATTGGCCTATTATATAGTCTTCTTAATTTATTAGTATATTACATTTAACCTTAGTTCCACAAAGGTTTAAACATTTTTAAACTAGTGTGATCAATTTTACATATTTATATTATTGATTTATAACTAGTTTTGTATCAGATTCAAAAAAATTATTATTACCTTTAATTAGTATGATAGTGGATTCTAATGTTTCTATTATTGGATTCCAACAATACTTGAGAAAACAAATTAAGAAAATTCCCATTACACCCTCGTAAAATCAAATCTCACATATAATATACCCTTTTGAAACAAATAATCATTTCAAATACATATGGTATAAATGTTTTAAATAAAAGTGCAAACTTTTTTTCATTTGAAATACATATCTTCATGGCTAACAAACCCAATCTTAGTCCAAGGTTAACTTAATAAATTAACATTAAATCTCAAAATACCCTTTTAATTTAAAGTTAAGATGTTCTCTAGGAGATTTTAATATATTATTGTGGTATGTTGATATATTAAGTGGGAAAAAAACCAAAAATATGGAGAGATAAATTGAATTTAAATTTTCAATAGATCTACATAGTTTATTGATACCACCTTGAGAATAAAATAGACCTCTATGACTCTGTAACTTTATGACCTTGAGATGATTACCATCAGTTCTCTTCTAATGTTGTACACTTATTAAATTTTTAAATTTATTTAATTTTATTAATGTTTTAACTATGGTATATTTAATTATTAGCTACATGGAAGCTGTAAATGTGAATGAATCTTAAATCAGAGATAATTATGGTTCAATGGGTTTGATAACTTAGAATAAATTCATTTGAATGTTTCCAAAATTCATGATCTTGAGACAATGAGATACTTCCACTCCTACATGTGTCTACACCTTTCACCTTAAATGGATTTGTCACGTCAAAATTCAAAGTCTTCGTCCTCTCTTACCTTTATTACATCTAGTTAAAATTATGCCAAAGAATAAAAAATTTGGCACTAGGAGAGTTGATTTTAAAAAATATACCAAAAACACCTATTAAAAATAATCTTGATATAATTTCATTATGGATTAACACTTCATAACTTGACTATTATTTTTTAATCACAATAGATTTATAATATGTGCTCGAAACACATTGTCATTAGCAAGTGTGAATGCTCTAACTTATAATTCAACATTACTACTTGGCACATCTCCCTTGAATTTAAATATAATAATCCTAATTTTATTTTGAAAAATATTTTGATTATATATATAAATATTAATCTTAATATAGTATTAGTTCAACATTTATGACTAGAAAAAAAAATTGGAATAATTTCACTCATATTTAATAAATAATATAACAACATTATTAAGGTCTTAATGTACTCCAAAACACATGGAACACAATCACATGAAATAAATATCAATCTTACATTCAATGTATTCAAAAATAGTGTTTTTGCATGGTATTTTTTGAGTATCTTTTGTGATACATATTTAAAAAAATCCACATCCCAAGACAAGATGACATGACATACTAATTTATGATCTTCAATATTTTCATGAAGTTAAAAATAATTATGATGTTCAATTAGATAAACATATTAATATGTATTATGATTTTAGTGTCATTACTAAAATCTCTCTCTTCCATAGAACTAAAATCCTATAAGCCACCAACAATTTGATTACTATAAATTTGGAATTGATTAATCTTTGTGCTTTGAAAATTTCTTTTCTCAAACTTTCTAGGCAATGTAGTATTCTTTACTCTCAACATCTACCTGAACTTAGGTTTAAAATTCATCAAATTAAAAATATAATTGTGAATTTACATCCAATACCATGTTAACACTGACAACAAAAAATCCTCTTCCCATGTCTCTACAATGTAGTGTCTTTCTACTTGGATACACTTTACCCTCTACAACTTTTGTGTTTTTTGGTAAAAATTCCACCTAATAATGCTCTATGAATTCTAGATAAATCTATGTTATGGTGTAAAAAATAAATGTGAGATTAAATCAAAAATATAAAACCATATTAATTAGATGTTATTAAATAAATAAAAACAAATGTCAAATGACTTAAGAAAATCTATATATAAATTTACTATTCTAAGTCTCAAATTTTACTGTAAGGAGAATCTATATGTTACTAGGAATAAAATTTTCCTATATAAAACAAAGAAGAAAAATTGGGAGAAAGTTACAGATATGTGAAAATGAATCATGTCATTAGATGCATAATTGATCTTAGCATATCATGAAAATAATGAGATAGTATCATCTTTAACGTATGAAACTAATTAAATACAAGTAAAGTGACATAAATAAAACCATAGAGTTTTCCTAGTAACTAAATTCTTATAAAAATATTCAACTTGATAGGTGTAGTTATGTGTGGGTTTCATTAATCACTAGAAGGATGATGCAGTAATTAAGTCAAAGGAAAAATTAAGCATAATCAATTAATAGGTGTCAAATATAGGGATAAAGGCTAATTAATTTTTATTTATTATTAATTATTGTTTACATATAATAATTTTGTCATATTATAGATATCCATGACAAAGCTCTTCAATAATATATGAATTTATGTGAACAAGTGATCAATAAAAATTGATATACTAAATTAATGTCTTTCCTATAGATAATTAGTATTGATATCAAATACTTAAATCTTAATTATATTTTTTCCATAAATAATCCATACATTTTGAAAATATGTATTCAAATAGGTAATGATACTCTTATATTTATGATGGAGATATTGGTGGAAAATGAGGCAACTACAAAATTGATCTTGAAAAATGGAAAATTAGACTTAGGGAAGGGAAAGTCCATAAAAACATGAAAATGATGAAATATTTCAAGGTGAGATGGGTAATGATGGTGTCTGAGGGGAAAACATAAAGTATTCTAAGTGTTTGATACCATACACTAAATGGCACATATTATACACTAGAACCAAATTCAAGGCATCTAGTGGATTTACATTCCCTCTAGCCATTAGAAAGGGGTCTAAACATTGTAGGAGGTAGCATATTTAATTGGATATTTTTTATTTTCAAGGGTGGATGAGATCTTCATGAGAGTTTATTTGATTTTGACATGTCTCCACATCATATGTGTGACTTAAATAGGAATTAAAATGTTACTAACATAGATATAAGACATTAAAGTTATAGATTCTATATTTATATATAATATTACATAATATTATATCTAATATCATATGTTTATAACTATAAATATTTAAAATATAAATATAATATTATTAGTGTAACTATATAATATAATAAATTTATATATATATATATATATATATATATATATATATATATATATATATATATATATATATATATTTTATTTGATCGGGTAAATAACATGGTTTTATAAGGATCCAGGAACCATAAAAGTATTATTTAAAAAGAGTAACATGCTAAACCATGGCTGGACAATAAAAACTAAATATAGAGTATAAAAATTAGATAAATATGAAAACATAAAATAATATCAAGTGGGGGAGCCTTCGGTGTTTCCTTCTCCTCAAATGTCTTCTCTAGAATTACTTGCTTGATCTTAGAGACCTTTTCCCTAGTATGATTTTCAAAACCTTATGCACCATCACCTAGGATAACCATGCAAAAAAATTTGTGGCCTTAAACCTATAGGGGTGTCTTCTTGATAGGGGTTAAATTAGGGGAACTAGGTGGGGTGTTTTCCTTAACGTTCACCAACTACTTAATATGGGTCTAGTTAGCTTAGTGAACTAGATGAAGGATTGAATAATTGAGTCTACCTACTTGTAAATGACATTTTACTCTTGTATATAGATAGTTAGGGTCAGAATAGCCTTTTTTACCCTACTTTTAAAGTGTTCGAGTTGTTCCTCATTATTTTTTAACTCATCGGGTAGAAGGAATTTCCCCTTCCTAGTGGCCTCCATAGAAGTTCCCTCATCTAGGAAGACTGACTTGGGTTTCAAATAAAAATATTAAGTGGAAGATATTTGGTATGTTGGAAATTTATTAATGATATCATGGTGATGTCATGAAAGTGTCTTGGTGAGTGGATGAAGTGCCTTGATAGTCTATGTTATAATGACAAAGTGTGCAATGTGTTTATCCTAGTATGCTTGAAGTATGACTGGTTGATCTTTTATTTTATCATGGTTAGAGATGTTTAGGGATGATTATGGAGTATTGAGGATGTGTAATAGGTATCAAATATTTTTTATATGTTTTTATTACTTATGTGCATTAATGGAATGCATCTGGTTGTCCATATTTTTCATCGAGACATTTTGGGTCTAGTGGCAAAAAATCTAAGTAGGTAGTTTGATGACATCACCATTACCTCATATTAATGAATCAAGGGGAGTTGGTAATATGGTTGTGATAAAATTATTCCCAATTTTCTATGAATTAAATATTAGATCATCTTATTAAGTGAATCATATTTATATGCAAGTGCAAAGTTGGGCTCCCTGGCAATTTGATAGTGTTTTCCCATAGCCAAATATGCATAAGGTAAGAAAGAGTTGAGCAAGTATTTTGATGGTGGAATATCTAACACATGTGGACATTTCAAGATAAGGTGATCATATTGGTTTGTTTAGTTTTGTGCATAGTCAATTTTTGGTAAATTTTAGATCATGCACTGAAGCATGATAAAAGTTATGTAATAGCAAATTTGGTCTCCTAGAAAAATTATAAGCATAGTTGGCTCTATGACAAAAATTTTTGAGAAGGCATTTTAATGGTGATATATCTCACACATGTGAGGGTTACAAGATCATATTATTATATGGTTATATTATCTTATGTAATGAGATCATATAGTCCAAATTGTATATCATGCATCCAAGCACAGTAAAAGATATGACTATGCAAAGTTGGTTTTCTAGGTAGATAAGTAAGGCTCCCATACTTGGTCAAATATGCAAGAGGTAAAGTTCAAAAAAATCTCAAGGATATCAATTAAGTGTGTTTACTCCAAGATTTCAAGAAGTAGTGAGATGGAAAGAAGGGCATGTTTTTTAATGACTAATAAAAGGTAAAGGATAAGGATATAATGATGAGTGTTGATAGTTAAAGACCTAGTTGATCCATAGAGATCGATGGGTGCATATTGAGTCAACATTATAAGGGTACACAAGATGATGTCAAAGTGATTAAATTTTAACATTTGAGCATTGGTACCTTTGTGTTAATGTTTAGATAATATCAATGATGCATAATTGATCTGAACAGTGAGGACATGAGATGCAAACTTACTATTTGAGTTTTAACTATGACCGTTGTCATTTAAATATTTAAATTTTACAAAGGGAAACTAGTCTATGGTAGTTTTCCAATAAATGTTGATCCAAAATGAATTTTTTGGTATCATAACAAAAAAATATGAATAAGACTCCATAGTGAATTTATTGATCCTATTTTGAAGGTCTAAGTGTGTGTACAATTAAAATTATTAAGCTCCAAATTTGACTATGTGTTTGACTATGTTATGCAAATGACTTGAAAAGGATGTTTGAGCTTGTGTTGACATTATTTTGATGTCTCATGATGACTCTTATATTTTTTAGTGTTATAGAAGCCATGAGTATGTTATTTATTATATTTATATGTTTGACTAATTGATATTTAATATGAATAAAGTTTAATAAGTTGATTGTGTGTTTGTTCATAAGGTTCATATGCACTAGGTCAATGTTTGAGTTGTTTGAGCATATACAAAAGTGATCAAAGATGATTGTGATTATTTTAGGATGTTAAAGGGTACATAAGGAGTGGACCCATGTATTTTAAAGTGTTCATGTGTTTTTTTTTAAAGTTATAATGTGATAATTGGGTGAATGGGTCTCCATGAGACTTATAAGAGCTACAAGGGCCTTATTAAAAGGTGTAGCCACTTAAGGGTGACCCATATATATTATGGATGACCTATGAATATTTTATTGAGCTATGTATCAATGAGATATATGAATTAATGGTTAAGGTATTCCTAATGGATGACCAATATGGTGTTGATCATAAATGCTTTATAAATAGTGAAATCAAAGATGGTGATTCTAAGACTTGTGAGTGACTTAGGAGAGATTTTAGAGAGTATTATGTGTGAATATTATGGATAAAAGGAGGGGTAGAGTACCTTATGGATGATTTGAAGATAAAAATATATTTAGGACTATTTTTATAATCTATTGATCATAATTCTATTGGTAGCATATTGTTCTTATTGATTAAATGTGAGTGAAGGTAAAGAGTGATAATTAGAGGTCCATCATTAGGTGTTGAAGACATCAATGAAAATATGGATGTGTTAATAGTTTTTGTTTTGTTATCTCAACATATAAGTTAGTTTTAGCCTCCTTACAAGGTAAAACTTGTTAAAATTTTGGTTGTTATTGTAGCTTAGCTAGATAGGTATGGCAACATCTTATGAGATTGTAGTCTCACTAACTAGGGATTGTAGTTCCTTGATTAGTTTTAGCTTGTCTAAATTATTTATTGTTATTATAAGATAGAATTCCAATTGAAGGTTATAGTGGATTTTATTCTCTAAGAGGATTTCCCATGTATGTCATGTGTTATGTGATTAATCTTGCATTGTCTCTCTTGCTCATTATTATGAATGATGTGTATAATTTTTGAATGTTTTTAGTAACTAATTATGTGTTTATAAAGATAAAAATTGAATTTGGATTCTTTGGGATCACTAATTCAACCCCCCTCTCAATTATTTTACTTATAACATGGTAGAGGTTTTAGATAGACTAGCTTGGGGAGTACAAATAAATGGGTAGTAGGACCCTGAGGTGGGGTCCTCCTTTAGGGAATCTTCCTGAGAGTCATACTTAGTAGAGTATCCCCTCAAGGAACCTTCCTCCCTTTTAGAGTTTGAACATGCTTAATAAGAAGTAGAATAAGCACCTAATGTAAGATGGGGTTAGACTCATTGACTTGATGGGCTAAGGCAATGCATTCTAGTGATTTTAGTAGGTAGAATGACAAGATGATCTTATAACAAAAAAATATGTTTAATAATAGAAAAGGATGAGAAAATATTAGGGTATACTTACCTTCTAATGTCATGTATCTCATTACCTAGAGAAATATCTATGACCAATGTCATGGAAGGTCCACCTAGGGGAACCCTTCTTATTAGTTTTCACTAACTCATTCATGAAAAAAAAACCATTGAACAATCTCTTAATTATTAGTCTAATCCTTAAAGGCATTTTTCCTTTCACAATACATGTCATTGACCTCCCTTATGAAGTCATCTATGACTATGATATTTATGCCCCATATCACCACTATGTGTTTGGTCCATGTAGTGACAAAGTCTCAGGCCATGTCTATATCATGCTTAATAATTCACACCATAAGATATATGAGGCCCCTACCTTAGATTTTTCCATAAATTTTTATAACCCTATAATTTATAACATGAGATAGGATCTATCCACTCTCTATCTCCTCCCATTGGCATAGTGATAGTAGATTTGAGAAAAATGGATAGATGGTTCTAGAGAGGATAGGTTTGAATTATATGAATTAGGATTGGGATACTCACCATCTTCATCCTATGACAATTAAACCACCTCATATATTCATAATGGTGGATCATCATTTTTAAATTCCATCTCTTGATAGGAATATTTTACATGTGATGGCATGATAACCCATTTAACCTATTGTACTTTCATCTCACATGGCCATTAAGACATTATTGGGGACATGGTCTCCTTTGATGATAACCCATAAATTTTCATATATTAATATTAATATATACATATAGTATGTTATAGTTATAAATACAATTATTATATTATATTATAGAATATTTAATAACATATATTTAACAAAAAGATGAAGTACCCAAGCGACATGAAAAATTGTAGGTAAGTGGCATCATGCATTGAATTTAATTTTATTAACTAGGAGAGGTGATATAATTTAATAAAAAACCTCATATTTAACTATGAAAGGTGTTATAAAACATGTTATATTTAATAAAAAAACCCAAGAACAAACATGGATACATTTATTAAAAAACCCTAGAATTCACAATATGAGCATAATGGCCTCAAAACAATTTTGTAGTAGGTGGTGTTTTATTAATTATATACATGTTAATACATTGAATTTTCATTACAAAACATCACTTTTAATTCAATGAAACAATGGAGTATCCATTAGTAGATAAACATATTTTTTAATGTCGTGACCATGGTTGCATCAAAGGCAATTTATCAAATTTAGATTTAAAAAATGAAAGACATGTACTTAGTTTGTAATTTTTTTCATATTTGAGAATTTATAAAGTTACATATGGGAATATATATTTAAATTTATGTCTCACCTCTAATAAAAATGTCCCTTTCAAATTCAATTTAATTTTTTTTTGATATATTGCTTGTGGGTTTTTCTACAACTAAATTTTTTGTTGTAGTTTGGTGATATGTTTTTTAGTTTCACTTTTTCTTTGGCATAAAACACATATTTGTGTGAAAAGGTAATTTATAGTCATAGTTGAAATATATCAAATGTAGGTAACTATAATTTGATAAATATTCAAAATGAATTAAAATTTCATTACTAGAATAAATTCTATGTTTAGATGTTTCATATTGCATACCATCACATTTTTTAATGTCATTTTGGATGTGACTTGAATTCATTAAATTTAGTTTATTTAAGCTTTTAATTAATAATAATGTTTTAGGTTCCCTCACCTATCTATTAAAATTTTAAAAAATATATAATAAATAAATCCATAAAGATATCATAAACATTATTGCCAAGAATGGTTGAATTCTAATAAAGGAGCCACCACTATTTAGTATGGTGTCATAAGAAAACACAACCAATACAAGAGATATAAAATACACAAAAATATGTATTTTTATTAAATAAAATATCATCCTAAGGTGATATATTATTCCATAATAGGTCATCATACAAGTTCCGCTAACTAATTATATTTAGGAGAAAAGTGGTTACATCCACCTCTAGTTCAACATCCTCACGCACAAAATCCAATGAAATAACAACACTTTCACCATATTTGCTACCAAAAAAATATCCAACATCCCAAGCACCACCCATATATGGATTATTTATTTATATTCTCATAACATACCCTTCAACCATTTCATATTCCACCTTATATTTGACATTATGCTTGTCATATAACCTCTCACTCACATGTTAATTATTTAAAAATATTAAAACACCACTAAAACATTAACCTTTTGAGTTTTAAATATGTTTAATTCAATGGATCTATTACTTTCTTCCCTAAAGGATATCAAGATAATAATATAGGCCTAAATTAAACTATATTTTAATGGATAATGATCTTCCCCTTATTATCAAGATTCAATGATCACATATTAATTCTCTTGGAGGATCTTGGCTTAATGACCTCATTCATTCTACCTATCCTTGGAACTACTTATTTTCCACTGATTATACAAGGAATTTCTCTAAATGTGTGCCTTAAAACACCTAATTTTATCTTAGGATCAAATAGAAAGAAGGAATGTTATCATTCAATTTCTTAATGTTCATTGGAATGAAACTCCACCCCATTTAAGGCTACCATTGTGAAATTCTTCTAAATTTTATTTGTGAAGGATAGGAGCAGACACAACCTTTAAATTATTTCACAAAATGATTTCACTAGAACCTTTCCAATTGATTGTATACAAGAGAATGAAATACATTGGTGATTTTTAGGATCTACTTCTTCAAGTGCTTTCTCAAACATAACCCAAAAACATGGTCTCAAAAAAGGAAACTACCATAGAACAATTAAGATCCTTGTAATTAATAACCCTTAACAAGTTTTATATAAGGGATGAAGGCAAATCATAATTAAACCCACACTTATAACAAAACTTAACCACTAATAAATAAGTTTACCCATGCATATGATCAATTACAAGCATAGTTCAAACTAGTATCAATTTTCCTATTGAAGTATTTAGGCATAGGTCAAACCAATAGGTATGTATGTCTATATGTATGCATGTATGTATATATATGTATACATGTATTCATGTTTTTGTGCATGCATGCATGTGTGTATGTGTGTGTATGTGTAAATACCATAGATTTAATTCATTTTGAATATTAATTTTATAGGTAAAGATAAAAACATTCAACCATACATGTAATCCATTATAGGTATATGGAAAATAATTTTTTGTCATCCTCTTAAAGTATTTACATCCTTTATCTACTATAGTTGCAAGAATACTTTTAAATAAAACATAAAATAATATCCTTTAGTAGTGACATTCCATGATACTTAATTTCATTGACAATTTTGTATGTATTAGTTATATATGATCAAATGTATGTGATATTTACATGTATGTGCTTTGATTTTATACTATATAAACCCTATTTCCAAACATTACATAATATAACCTTCATAGATAATTAAAATATGAGGCTATATCCACATGAAACTTGGTAATCATGCAAAAAAAAATCCATAATAAGGATGTAAATGATTCCTTGATATATAGTTAATGCATCTCTCAAAATATTTCTAACAATGAGTAAAAAATGGTCTTCATTCTTCAAAAAAATATTCATAATCTTTGTTTTTGTATTTAATTATAATATGTCATCTAGAATAAATTAAATTCCATGAATGATGCCAATTAATTCCCTTTCTAAAATTATCAATTCACATGAAATTTAAGTCTAAACAGTGATTACTAGATGATTTGGAGTCATCTCGAATTTTTATGTTGCTTAAGTATTTTTATCTATTCTTATTGATTTGATGGTAATTGATATAAACAATGAGGATAAATTTAATTTTACTTCACTCAAATAAAATTAAATAGGAGAGGACATTTAGGAGAGTCCATATATATTGAATATTAAATCCAATAACTAAACACAAACATATATAGAACTGGTCTTAACAACACAAGAATTGAAGCACGTGAAGGTATCTATAATAGGAACCCATTATTATGATTTACAGAATAGACAAGAGGCTTCATCAAATTATGCATACACCTAAAATTCCTTTTAGAAAAATAAACATATTTTTTTATGGTGACTTTTACCAAATGTAGCCTATCGAAGACAATTGGATATTTAAAAATCCAAAAGTACATGGTAAAATAATACCATATTCATTTTGGACCAATAATTTCAAATACTTTGAACTAGATGAGGTTATGAGACAACAAGATGGAAAATTTGTTTCAATAATAAATTATATAAGAACATGTAGGCAAACAAAAAATGACATCGAATACTTAAATCACCATTGTTAGACCTTCTCCAGTTGATCCAATGTTTCCATATTTGTTTCATAGAAATAAAGATGTTCAAATTCATAATGAGAAAATGCTTACAATTTTGGAATAAGAAACATATGCACTTAATTCAATTGACCATATCCAACCTAATAAAATTGACAAATAATTTGTAGATAGTAAAAAACTCATATTGCCAAAACTATGACCACAAAATTGAAAATATTTCAATTGATCATTAATATTTGGTAGGAATGCAATTACTATTTGAGGGTTTTTTAATGAATGCATGTCTCTAAAGGATAAATCTATAATTAATACTTCAATAGGGTGATTGACTCTTATTTTCACTATGCCTACATTGGGTCACATGTATGGTTGAGCTTATTTGTTAGTTCTTACAAAAAAATGGATAATCCTCTAGCTCTTCAATTTAAAAATAGGGTTTTGTAATGAAAGTTAATTGGATTAGTAGCTATAAAATTAATATAAAAATAACTACTATGAATCTCTTTAAGATTAGTGTGCTCAAAAAATAAGTTTTAGAGCTTTGTATTAAATATAAGCATGCCTACAAGCACATCTCCCAATAAAACGTAGGGTTTTATATTAAATTCAAGAACCTCTATGAGTTAATAACATTAAATGTCATGCATGATGCCATTTTCTCACCATTTTTCATGAGATGGTTATTTTTATTTATTCTTAATTATATATCACCCTATTTTTCATGGATGTAAGGGTTACAAATTTGGACCCTATTTGAAACTTTAACAATTTTAATTTTAATTTTAAATCCAATATAAAACACTAAATCATGAGTACTACTAAAATGGAATCTTTGGAAGAAGTTATGGGAATTCATGATGGAATAACCAAAATTGATATTATTTGGTGATTTAGTTGTGTAGGACCTAGTATAATTGTATATAAATTATGAAAAAATACATATACCATGTGATTAATTGAAAATAAATAATGACTTAAAGAAAAGGCATGCATGTACACACACACACACACACACACACACACACACACACACACACACACACACACACACACACACACACACACACACACACACACACACACACACACACACACACACACACACACACACACACACACACACACACACACACACACACACACACACACACACACACACACACACACACACACACACACACACACACACACACACACACACACACACACATGCACACACACACACACACACACATACATACGTACACGTGCACACGCACGTGCGCATGCGCGTGTGTGTGCGTGCGCGCGCATGCGCATGTGTGCATGCGTGTGTGTATGTGTGTGTGTGCGTGTGTGTGTGTGTGTGTGTGTGTGTGTGTGTGTGTGTGTGTGTGTGTGTGTGTGTGTGTGTGTGTGTGTGTGTGTGTGTGTGTGTGTGTGTGTGTGTGTGTGTGTGTGTGTGTGTGTGTGTGTGTGTGTGTGTGTGTGTGTGTGTGTGTGTGCATGCCTTTTCTTGAAGTCATTATTTGTTTTCAATTAATCACATAGTATATGTATTTTTTCATAATTTATATACAGCTATACTAGGTCCTACACAACTAAATCACCAAATAATATCAATTTTGGTTATGCCTATGCACACCTATGTTTGTGTGTGTACATGTATCTTATGGGAATACTCTTAAGTTTTCAAAAAATTAGTGATGTTTCCAAGGATCGCGCATGTGTGTGTGTGTGTGTGTGTGTGTGTGTGTGTGTGTGTGTGTGTGTGTGTGTGTGTGTGTGTGTGTGTGTGTGTGTGTGTGTGTGTGTGTTTGTACATGCATGTGCACACCTATGTTTGTGTGTGTACATGTATCTTATGGGAATACTCTTAAGTTTTCCATTATTGAAAAAGTGTGAAGGGACTTGGGTGTATATAGTAACAATTAGTCACATAAAAAATGTGGTAGGATAAGGTTAATGTATATATAAAGCTCATCACACAACCCAGAAATACAAACTATAACTATTAAGATTAACATGATCTATTTTATCCACTACCTTCTTAGTCATTCCATCAAGGAGATATGTATGATTGATATTTATACTTATTTCATGTATGCCTACAATGGTTCACATCTATGGTTTAAATTATTTGTTAGTATCACTAAATTCTATATTCTTAATATATTATGCCCTAATTAATGCAAATAAATAAAATTTATTGAATGCATATGCCCTACCTAATTCCATATGAGAAAATTTGAATGCCCTACTACATGCAAGTGGTAAAAGGGATGGAATTCAAAGACATGTTGGCGTACAATACAAAACCCTATAATAGCATTTTTATATTAATTAAGGCTTAATTAGTTTTGATTTGAACTAAATTTAAGTGCCATCAGGGAAAGTGGTATCATGCATGGCACTCAAATACATGTTGACATGTATTTAAAAACCCTAAAATTTTGGGTTTTTCCTAGTAATTAAGACTTATTTCATTTTTAATATGGAGTTTACTAGAGCTACTGACAAAGAATTTCACCACACATGTTTTAATTTTTACATAATATTTTCAATGATAAAATTCTTAATTAAATTATTGAATTTGAAAAAACCAAAGTGCTTATTATATTAATTTAGGTTTAATTCATTTTAAATATGGTGTTTAGATCTCATCACATAATTGAGAGATAAATAACACAACTATAGGTAAGATTAACCCAATTTATTTTGTCTAATGCCTTGTTAATCATGCCATCAAGGAGAGATGAGAACTCAAAATTTAGACCCTATTTGAAACTTGAATCAATTGGTGTGTGTTTTGACATAGCCAACAATTAGGTAGGGGTTGTTAATCCCTATCCTCTCCTGAAAGGAGGGAGATCTTATGAAGCAAATACCTTCCCAAGGTCTAAATGTACTAGGTCTTGGTATAATTATCTTCACTTAGTTTTATGATGTGAACTATTATATTTTAAGGGGCCTAATTTAAATATTTGAGGTGAAATTAACTCCAACTAAGGGATTCAAAAGAGGCCACACACTTATCTTCGATAAGTTTGTAAGATCCAGCCTCCAATATAAATCAAACTTGTAAAATTTATTTCCTAACACAAGCCAACTTACCTCATTAGTTTATCATTTATATGAATTAAACAATGCAATAATGATGATAAACATTGATACATATATATAAAAGCAATCAAGATAAATAGTTAAATTCAAATTTCTATGTTCTTATATTAAATTGATCATAAAGAAAGAGTAAAAGATTAGAGGCAAAGAGATATAATGCTTCCTATAAATAGAAATAAACCCTAAGTTATTAGGTTGGTGAATCCCATGAAACCAAATTCAATTAAGCCAAACTTGGCATAAATCCAACTAAAGATGGTGTAAGAGTATGGGTGGGAGAGTGATTGTAAGAATAAAAGACATAAATACCATAAAAATGCATAAGAAATGACCATATAGACTTAAAAATCTTCCCATTATCAAGATTTTTCTTTTTGATTAGCAATATCTTAGAATTTATACAATCATCAAAGACTCAAAAATTATCTATGTAAAAACAATAATAAAATAAGAAAAGGTAAGAGATTATCCTAAAAATTAAAATAAAAAGTCTAATTATTTATGTCTCCTTTCATAATCTATAAATAGCCATCCCCTATTATGGTATAAGAATTTATCTTATATAGGTAAATAGGCCTAATGAGTTGAAATACAAATTCACATTCAAATTCCCCCACTAAAGGGTAAGTTACAAAAATCATCAATATGGTTGTCCCACTTGAGGTTGTTTGGGAATGAATCCCACTCAATTACATCATGAAAATATCAAGAACCATGTTAAACCAAATCAAGAATGAATGCTTATGAGGGAAGGTAGTTGAGATTGCATTGGGATAGTGAATTTCCCATGTCATGCATAGTTAGAGCCATACCTATTTAAGGCATATATTTTTTCATTTATGATTCATGCTTAATCATAATGTATAGGACACACTGATAATTGCCATATTATTCATGATTTGGTTAGATTAAAATTTCATCCTACATATCAAATTGGATGCACATTCTTTTCTCATCCTCTTCATGGTTATTATGGCTAGATAGGCCATCAAATTTAGGTTCATGCCTTGTTGGTTGTAGAAGTAATGTGTCCTTTGCTCTGATGGGATTTAATGATTTTGAGAAACTACCATGTGGTGTCTATATGTCCTCTTTGGCACTTGAGCTATTGGTTTTCTACTACCATGTGTCACTCCCTCTACTCTTCATGATTTTTTGATCTTCACATTCATTTTTGAATACTTATCACATAAAATATGCAATGAAAATTCTTATGAAATGGAACTTTTTTTCCTTCGTTCTTCATGATTTATGCAATACCTTCGAGTCAATAATTCTAAAGACATAAGTGTTTTTATATTATGTTTCCATGAAAATTACTTTCATGAATTATGTTTTTAATACCTCAAAAGACACAAAATTTTATAAGTTTTATTCATAACTATTTTTTAAAAGTTTTACATTCTTGTATTTTTTGACTTTTGTTTTAGTCTTCAAAACTTTTGTTCATAATTTTCATCTAGGCATTGGTATTTGGAACTTTTGTTCACATCAAATTTTTGACTAATCTTCACAATGTTTTCTATAAAGACATAAAAATCTAAATAATTTCTCCAAAATCTTCATAACTTTTGTAAACTCTCACTTGCACAAAACTTCTAACATAATTATTTGAAAAATGCAAGCCTTTTTTCCCTTATTTATTACTTCTACTTCTTGGTCTTTATAAATTTTTTTTGGACTATTTTCATGAATTTTATTGTCATGACACTCTTTATAAAGACCCAGTTCTTCACAAAAATTTTATGCACAAAATTTCTAACTTTCAAAGACCCAAGCCCTAGTATTCATGAAAATTGTTATCACGAACTTTATTCTAAAGAGCCTTGATTTTGGATAAAATATTTTGAATATTTATCCCAAAGACAGAAGTCTTTAGAAATTTTTTTTAGGTCTAAAGTATTCATGGATTTTGTCTACAAAAGTTAAAAAAATTGTAATAATTTTCTCAAAGAGTAAAAGGCATAGACAAATCTTGTGAAGCCTTCAGATCTTTTGTAAACTCTCTTTCATGAAAAACATCTAATTACTCCCTTTAGGTACATGTAGACACAATATGAAAAGGCACAATTAATGAATTTAGTCTAAAAAATAAAATGTTAAGCAATTGAGAATAAATTACTAAGTATTTGAATAAAATAAATAAGGTAAAACCCAAAAAATGACTAAGTATAATCTATAAACTACATAATGACTTAGTCATTTGCTTGATTTTGATGTCAATTTCATCCAATTTTATGAAAAGTGACTAAGTTAAAAAGTAAAACCTTATAAACATTTAGTCATTAAAATTAAAATTAAATTAGAAATGGATGGAAATTATTCAAAAAAAGAGGTAGAAAACTTTGGAAAAGTTAGATAATTTATACAAACCTAAGGCAAAATAGTCTAGGAGGAAGCTATAAAATGTGTTTTAAAACATAAGTAAACAAATAGACCAAGCCTTAGTATATCTATAAAAAAAATTAATATTAAAATGAAATCAACCCAACATTTGAATTTTCATGCCAAATGTTTATAATATAGACTTAATTTTATAGGTTTTGCTAAAAACATGAAGCACATCTAGATTTCACATCTTTGCATTTTGCAGAATGGACATCTTATAAGGTTTATTTAAACAAACAACCATAATGAAATCTTGAAAGGTATAAGAACAAAATGTAAAGGAAAAAAAGAGTCCTTATTTTTTGATGAAAAACAAGCATATTTTTTAAGCAATAACAAATGTCAACTCCTACTGGGAAATACTCATGAGTATTTCTAGAATCCAATATCTATGATTTCACAAGAAGAAAAAAACTTAGCTGCAAGTAGTTGATTAGAATAAACCATAATTCAATGGAGCTAGAGTTTATAATAAAAAGTGACATACTTAGACAAAATCTTACCAAAGCCATCTATGTGTGTGATTGTGTGATTTATTAACTTTATTTGCATTCACACATAGTGATTCAGATTTACCTAAGGTTATAACTACTGAAGGAAAAATGTTTTACAATTTATCTTAGGTGGAAGTGGTGTGGGAATTTCTCTACTAATGTCTAGACATTTATAATACCAACAGATATATCTCTAGTCCCTTATAAATACCTTGTTCCACTACCAACCAGGATAGAAATCCTATGGTGGAGGCTACCGAGATCACCCTTTCAAGGATCATTTTATATTTTACCATTTATCTCAATTCTTTTGAAATGATATTTTAAAATTCATCCATAGAGGGTTGAGGACCAAGCCATGGGTAAAAGGAAATAATAAATTTCATGATGACTCAATACAAACTAGAAATGAAATAATAAAGTTCATGATGACTCAATACAAACTAGAATTTAGAGATTTATTTAAGTGCATTATATGGATTAAAACAAGAAATAACTATTATAAAATTCAAAGTTCCATTATGAATCATTGACCTTTATAACTTAAGAAATGAACCATGAAATCATAGCAATTTCACATAAAATTTTCAAGTAAAATCATAATTAATTTCTTTGAGTGCCATCTATGTTACCTTCATAATAACCTTTCATGTCATTTTTTTTATTAACAAGGGAACCGAAGGGAAAAAATATTTTGGACAAACCCAACTAGGAAGAAAAATAAAGAATAAACAAAATAAACCTAAGCCAACAAAAAAGGGACATGAAAGAAAAAAGGAAAGTAAAAGATAAGTTATTCATATGTGCTTTCGAGCCACTCAAGCTTGGAAGTAATGGTTAAGGAATTTTCCATTGATAGGAAATGGAACATACTTACTAGTAAGACACCATAGGTAGAATGCATTCTCACTCAATATTTTAGAGATTTGGTAGGGACTGAGCTATAATGCATCAAATTTTCCATGTTATCCCTTTTTTCATGAGTCTTATCCCATAATAGGACTAGATCTGAGATATGGAAGGCATTCACTTTGGCCTTTTTATCAAACATGTGTTTGACTACATATTTATTTCTACTGAAGTACAACAAGGATGCATCTCATTTTTCTTCTAACTCTATGATGTTCAAGAGGTGGGCCTCTCTTGGATCATTAGTTTCTAGGTATTATTTAGTGAACAACAAGGTAGGGATCTTCATATTATTTGGGAAGATAGGATCTTGGCTATATACCAAATTATAAGGGGAGGTCCTTCAAGAAGACTTCATTCTAGTTTTATCTAACCATAAATCAAATTTAAGCATATTATGCCAATCCCTTGAGTTTATTCTTAAAATTTTCTTAATTAGATTTAAAAATTCTTATTTTTTGATTTAGCCAACCCATTACCTTATGGATAATGAATTTCAGACAATTTAAGAGTTACCTAATGATCATAAGAATATTTAAGGAATTGAAGGGAGGATAAAGTAGGGTCATTATCACATACCATCATGTCAGGCACACTAAACCTTGTATCAATGTACTGCTCCAAGAATTGAATGACTACATTTATGGTGTAATTATAGAATGATTGAGCTATAGACCAATGAGTACAATGATCTATCACTATAAATATGATCTTGTGGATATTAGAATAATTAGCATTAATGGCCCCAAATAACTATAATCTGGGTCTAGCCTTGATGACTAAAAATACTATCATAGCTTGGGTACATTCATAGGGTGTAGAAACTTGTCAAGTATGGAAATTACTGACATGCATATGTGCATCCTTCAAAATATGTGGCCAATAGTATTATACCCATAGTATTACAACTGCTAGTAGTAGTACTTACAAAACCATGCCCAATCCCATATTTCCTATGGAAATATCTGAGTATTACAACTGCTTCTTCCTTATTCAGGTACCTCAAATATATGCCTTCATAGTTTCTTCTATAGAGAGTGCCAACTTTGATGATGAAATGAGATCTTATTAAACACAACACCCTATTATACATGGAGTTTAGGTGCTTTGGTCACTCATTATTCTATAGATATCTGACTATATATGTGTACCAATCATCATTTTTGATGTCATGCACTATGTATTACTAACAAATGATTTAGGGATCTACCCAAAAAATGGATTTACAGAGTATTTACTCTTAGAAAATATTCATTCACTATATCTCTAGGTTAAAGTCTTCGAGTATGGTAATTCATTTAACATACCTTTCTTCCAATTCATTATGCATTACTAGGGCCTTCATAGTCAGATCGATTACTACAATAAACACCTTATTACATTTAATGTAATTCTTAAAAAATTTAGCTACCTTGATCAAATCAAAGACATTTTTTTATCAATTTGAGGGTTCATTTTAAAAGACCATACCAAAAATTCCCTTAGGTTTATTTAGGTGAATTTGATTTGTATCCTTAGTGAATATGAAATTTTCAAAAAAATTGTTTTCTTAGGTTTTCCATACAATCATCCATCTACATAGTTAAAATATATAGGTTGTGGGATAAATTTAAAATGTATATAAAAAACTTTCCCAAACTCTAATATTATTACATATTTGGATTCCTCTCAAAGTGATATGTAATTTCAAAAAAATAATCATCTCAAACTAATTTTGTATGTAAAATTTATGGCCTCTAAAAGTTGGTACTCAATTTCATCACATCAAGTCATCAAGTGGTGGTACTATGTCATATGATAGCACTATGACATGTGATAACACTACGTCACCTAGTAGCATGGAAAAATTTGGATTCCTCTTTGAAATATATATATATATATATATATATTTTTAAAAAATCATCTCAAATCGAGTCTATATGTAAAAATTATGGCCTCTAGAAGTTGGTGCTTAGTTGCATCACATCATGTCATCGAGTAGCATCACTATGTCACCTAGAAACACTATGTCACCTAGAATGATGCTAAAATTTGGATTTTTCTCAAAAAAAATACAATTTAAAAAAATATATTCAAATTGAGTCGTATGTAAAAATTATGGTCTCTAGAAGTTATTCAATTGCATCATAGCATGCCATCAAGAGATAACATGATACCAAACGACAACATGCTATCGAGTGGTAGCATGATACTAAGTGACATAAAATTGTTGAGTGATAGTATTATGTTAAATGACAACATCGTGATACTACTAGGAAATAACACTATGACATAGTTGGGTGGCACTGAATGCCAACTTTCCAAGGGCATAACTTTTTTATACAGACTCAAATTGAGACATTTTTTTTTAAATTGCATCTCTTCAAGCTAAATTCAAATATTCAATAATATTAAGGTTTATTAATTTTTTTTAAAATATATTTTATTTATCCCATAACCTATCTATTGGGTTGCTTCAATATTCAATATGGTAATGAGGTAAAGAATGAGACATGGACGGTAACCCATGTGAAGATATGTACTATATATATAAGGTGAATCATATGGATGCCCCCATAATTATTTTAAATTATTGGAGATCTGACCCCTAAAAAAATTTACATTTCAAAAATTTAGGTGAATGGGTCCTATGTACTACTCCCAAAAAATTACTAAATATAATTTACCAAAAAGTGAATATTCATAAATTAACAAATATTTTCCACTAAAATTTACCTTGATAAATTATGTAATATAGGATTTAAACATTATTTAATTAGATTCTCATGAAATACACTATCCTTTCATCTCCCAACTCCTTCTTCTATGTTAACATGGTAGCCATAGAATGCTCTGAGGTAAATGACTAAAGGTAAAACAATTATGTGTAGTCTAGGATGATGAGTATGGGCATGTTCATAATGGTGGCATTAATTTTTTTGAAATACATATTTTATTAAATATTCCAACTAACCTTTGAATTCTTCTTTAGTTTGTTATTAATAAATTTGATTATCTCAACAAAACCTGAGATGAATTTTCTTATGAAGTTGATTTTGTTAGAAAAACTCTTTAGTTATTTCTTATTTATAGGCTATGGGATTTTTAACATCACCTCCACTCTATTAGATCTATATATATGCCCCTCTTAGAGATAATGTGTCCCATTAGTTTACCTTCAATCACCCCAAATATAAAATTATTTGGATTTAATGAAATCCCATGGTATTTGCATCTCTACAACACTTTTCTTACATCCTTTATATGATATGATATCCTCATAGAGAAGACTATAAGATCACCCATATACATAATTATAGAATTTCCCATTAAATCCTCAAATGCAATATCCATATCCCTATAAAAGGTGGCACTTACATTGATCAATCCAAAAGTAATTCTTTTGTATGTATAGCCCCCACTTGGTAGTGGAAGCTATCTTGATTATATCTTCATAATTGACTACCACTTGATTGTAGCCTGAAAACCCATCAAGGAAGGACATCATTTAGGATCTGTTTATAATCTATAAAAATTTATCCAATGAATGCAAGGGGTATTTATCATTTTAGGAAGCTTTGTTTAAGTTAAGGAAATAAACACATAGTCTAATATACCCATTCTTTTTCTTCATCAGTACTAGGTTTCTTACCCATGTATAATGTATTATTGGGAAGATAATCCTTTTTTCCAAAAATTGGTGTACTTATTTAAAAATTAAGGGCTCTATAAATATATTTATAGGCCTTTATATTTTCTTAAATGGCTTGAATCCAAGCTTGAGGGGAATACTATGTCAAAATGGAAGCATTGAAGACCTTGAGATCTTCATAAATCCATGCAATCACATCCCTAAATTTCTTGGAAGTTTGAGCAAAATCTCATTCTTATTTTGGGGTACAAGTGGTGCCTAAAATCTCATTATTCACTTCATTTTCACCACCTAGGTTGAATTGATCATTCCACATACCCTTTGTAGAGATGGATTACAAAAAGAGTTAGTTCAAGCATTAGTCATGAAAAACACAAAGAATGCATAAATAACTAACAATCTAGGCCAACCTATTCAATAGGGTTTGAAAATGATAATAAGAATTAATTGAAAGAAATCATGTATACCTATTACCTTCCCAAACTCATTCCACCATCCAAAAGTGGCTCCAAGCATATTTTTCCCCTTGATTTGGTGTTCTTGTCTTTATCAACAATGGATTCCAAGTTCTTCTATCATCTCAAGATCACCATGCATAATCTAAGATAAAGATATGAAATTAATCTATGATTATCAAATGAAGATATCCTATTGGAAATAAATCATTAATCAGAATACATAAAATACTTATGGAGAGAATCTTGCATTATAAGTTTACATAAATTTAGCTTGCAAATGTGAGTGAGAGGCCTTTTATTTATAGATTTTTCAAATGGGTTAGGATCAAACATGATCATCGATCTCTAAATTGAGATGTGTGGCCATGAATTAATATAATATTACATAATAAATACATAAATATTTGGGAGGAAGAGGCATTAATGAGGCATGGGTGCCCATAAACCTAATTCTTATTGCATTTATGGCTTATGGATGCTACCCCATTGATCATGTCATTAGGTGATGTAGATATTCAAAATCAATTTCCAATAAATAAATATTCAATTTTTTCTATGGAATTCTTACTTAGGCTCATAATTTAGTTTAATTTTCCTAAGTAATATTAATCAATTTTAGTGCAATTCTTTGGAAATTGGTGCACAATTAATCAAAATGGTTAAAAATTTATATTACTAGGTTGTAATTTGACTTGGAAGGAATTGAAAGGTAATGTTATATGCATATGGACTATTATCCCATTTATGATGTTTCCAACACAAAATAATATAGACACATGATGTGTGATTATGAATTAGAATAAAAGAGTGATCTAAAGTACTAAAATTCAAAATTGTCATTTAGATTTGAAATGATTTAAGAAATGTTAAGAGTCACATAAAATGCATTGCCCCATTTAGGGATACATTACTGTAAATCAACACTTGTATATGACAAACTTGAACCATTTAGTGAATTTTTAGTGATATTGGCCTAAATTGTGCATTTGAGTGCAATTCAAGTAAAATTGACAATTTCAACACAAAAGTGTTAGGAATTGGATGTCTACATTTTGCCCTTATTTGAGAAGTCATAGTGAGACATTTAGGTGAAACAACATCTTTTCAAAACAAAGAGTTGGCAAAAATAAATTTTAAATGGCCCATGATTCCCCCTCAAGAGGACATACAATGATGAAAGAGAAGGATGGACTCTCAAAAAGAGAGAAAAAGTGAGATATTAACCCATAGAACATATTAAATCTATATGAGCTAATGTTTGCATGATTTTATTCCATTATTGATCAAAATATCAAAAGAATAAAATGGGCCCCAAAGATGGAGTGAATGGGAAGAATACAATATAAAAATAGAAGTGACACACTTTGAACACACCCAAAGCTAGGGTAGAAGTTACACACTTCTAAATTGATTAATCCTAAGACAAGTTACACACAAAAATATTACTAGAATGATGGAAAAGTTCATAGAGATTGGAATTAGAATAAATAGGAAAACATTCTCTAAAGATGAAAGAAATAATAATGTGCTACATTGAAGAAAATATGATTGTGTGATAAATAATTTTTCCCCAGTAGGGGAAATTTTGATCATTGATAAAGAATGGTTTTCCCCTTTAGGTTTGATTTATTTAGATTGTAGGTTCAAATGTTGTGCCATAGTATGGGAAAATTATCAAGCAATAAATCAAGGATATAACCTATTACATAGATTAAATATGAGTAGGCAAAAACATAGATGTGATGGTCTAATGGATTTGAAAACTCCACAAAAACCAAGAATATGAGAATGAAAAAAGTGATGGAAGAGATAAAAAAGTGAATGAAGATGGCCAAGATGACCTGAGATATATCATGTATCCAACCATTGCCTACATAGTCCAAATGGACCTCAAGATAATTTAGTTCACCTAGAAGTGGGAGAGAATGGAACGAGGGATGAATAAAATTGACCAAGGTTTGATTAGACTCATGATGTATGCCAAGAGATGCAAATATAAGCATAGAGTTGGAGTAATAAACCTAGTGAGCCTAATTTATGCAAGGTGATCTTGAGAGTTGTTCATCGAAGTTGTATTGACATTAAGACTTGAGACCAAAGCACAAAGTGCTTACTGTAGAAAAATAAATTAGGCATCATAAGTATGAAAAATGTATAATGACATTACATTTGAGTTAAATAGAGCTAGTTCAAATTTGAATACCTATAACTAAAGATAATGGTAAAGAATAACCAAAACTAGAGTTATAGCTATTTACATTAAACAAAAAATAAAGACAAAGATAAACAAAACATAAATGATCCCAACTTAAAATCAAGCTATGAAAAATCAAGACTTAAGTAGGATAAATAATGTTTTAAAAACAAGGAAATAAAAACTTAATAACATGAGACCAAGATATAAATAATCAAGATCCACATAGACCATTAAGATGTACTAGGAAAAAGAAAAAAAAACAAGCAAGACCAAACATGAAAGTAAAAATACAAGAAGAAAGGAAGAAGAAAAAACCAATAGAAATAAATAAAATTAAGATTCATGAAAGCACCAAAAACCACCAAGAAAACACAATAAAACACAAACAAAAATAAAATAAACACAAAGAAAAACCAAGTTAGTATGGTTTTAAAATAGTTGTTCAGGCATGTATGGTAGAGATGTTAATTTATAAAACATAACAAGAAACAAGACAATGTTTCTTCCAAATTATAGGGAAATAATGAAAAATAAATGGGGGAAGAGAATAAAAGGAAGGGGTTGGTCTTGGTGACTCTAGATGTACAAGACAAGTAGATGTTTCCTATATAGTTCCATAGATGTGTGGCCCAACATGAACTTCAGGCCAAATGTAGTTCTCTTAGGAAGTGGGAGAGATGAAAAAGTTGATGATCAGAAAGACTTGATTAATTTGGTAGAAGAAAAGGGAATAAAATAAAACTAATGAGATAAAATATAATGGTCTTACAAAATGGTAAGTGTGTGGGATAATTACTTACAAAATGACAAGAGTGTGAGGATTAGATTATATAAAAACATAAGACAATTTTTATTTTATTTTATGGATCATTTTATAATATTTTTGGTGTTTTAGGGATAAAATATGTAAAAAGGGGAACTAAATAATCAAGTAGATGCTCTACTAATAATATAAGTTCCAATAAATATGTAAGACAACTACAACTACCTATGTAAATATAAATAATGGACTAGGGAACTATTTAGGATTTCTAATAATAGCTAAAGCTAATTGTAATGATCAATGGTCACAAATAAGTGAGAATGAAGATCCTAATAAGGAAATAATGCTTATCAAGTAGTAGTAAGATAATAGAATAGTGTGTAATAGTAGATAAAATCTGAAGAACCATCTCGTAGTCAAAGATCCTAAGTTGAAGATGAATTCCTATTCACTTCTCTATAGAAGAAGCTAAAAAATACTATCCATATTGATCTACTTTGTATATTTGGGATCAAATGTGTTCATAATGTTGATGATTCATAATTATGATCATAATTGGTCAATGGATAAAAGTGTTTGAGTGACAACAGTGCAAGACATATAAACTATATGGTTCTCAAAGAGAATGGTCAACAATGAATGGGGTCTAAAGGATGGTATAGAATGAATATGTTTCTCAAAGAGAATGGTCTAAGATGGGATAAAATATGTTCAGAGTGATAATGGTCAAAAATCCATCACTTTCTAGAGTCATGAAAGTAATAAGGTTATCAAAAGAATGGTCTAGGGTAGATTAAAGAATATGGTCCATGAGAGGATAGTCTAGGATATAATGATAGGATAAAATACTTCAACATAAGCTACCCCTTAGTAAGGGGTCTTGTAGATAATGGTTTGAATTTATTCAAGCATAAAACTTCTTAAGGTGCATAAACATTCATTGATTCTAGAAGTTTTTCACCATTTGGTTTAGCTAGTTGATATACCACTGATCCATAGTTCACCATGATAACATATGGTCCCAACTAATTAGGTTAAAACTTACGTTTTTTCTTGTGTTAAACATTTTATGTTATTTTGTTTCTCTTTCAAGACCAAATCACCAATCTCAAACTCTTGAGGGAGAATGTACTTGTTTTATCTTCTTCATAATCTACTTTGATAGGCTTGCATGTCTCTAGAATAAGCAAATTCTTGCCATCAAGAAGTTCTAACTCTTGCAATCTTTAGATTATATACTCTTCATCATCCTCAATATGATACAAATATAATCATAATGATGCTATATTGATATCAATCAGGATAATAGATTTTATGCCATAAATAAGGGATTATGGAGTGGCTTTTATAGTGGTTCAATGACTGGTTTGATAATCCCAAAGGGAAGGAAATATTTTCAAGTGTTAATTATGCCCGACATCATTGAAAATATTCTTTAAATTGGATATAATGTTTTTTTTATGACTCATCTTGTCTATTTCCTTGTGGGTTATATGGTGTGGATTTATTGTGCTTGATTTTTTATTTTAAACAAAGGCCTTTAACATATCTATTTACAAAGGATCCACCATTATTAGATATAATAAATGTTGGGATGTCATATCGATAGATGATGTGGTAATTAATGAATTTGGTTATCTAATTTTTGGTAACATAATTAAGAGGAATGGCCTCAATCCACTTATTAAAGTACTTAGTAGAAGTTAAAATGTGTTTATGCCCATCTGAAGATATTGGGTTTATTTTCCTAATGAGATCGAGGCCCCAAGTAGAGAATGCCCATGGTGATTCAATCAATTGAGTGGTAAGGAAGGTATGTGTATCAAATTTCCATGTTGTTGATAATGAATTCACCTCCTAACATAATTTCAAGCATCTATCTCCATTTTTGGCCAATAATAGCCTATTTTGAAGATCTTTTTAGCTAATACTACACTATTGGTATGGGCACCATACATTCCTTCATGAACCTCCTTCAGTAGTATTTTGGATTCTCTTGAAGATAAATAATGAAGTAGTGTTACATCATAGATTTTGTAATAAAAAATGTTTCCCAGTAGGGTATAATGATATAGGCAATGATGGAGTAATTTGTATTGATTATTAGACAAGTCAAGTAGGAAAATGTGATCATGGAAGTAGTTATAAAAATCTTGGAACTAAGGCAATTTAGTTGGGGGATTGGGACTAGAAATGGTGTATACCCTTTATAAATATGGCATAATGTGTGAAATTTGTAGAATATTCTCAATCAAAAACTAATGCTCTTTATCATCATCATGAATCTATATCATTAACCTGATTGTTGCCATTATATTGTCATATATATTGCTGGCTCTTGCTACTTGCGCAAACTGTAGAGATTTAAAATGAACCTTGAGATTATCCATGATTTTTTATAGGTTAAAATTTTATCATCTTGAGTTTTATATTTATCATTGGTTTGATTTATGATAATTTGGAATCACCATAAACCATTAAGTGTTGATGCCCCATTGAATGGCAAGATGCAGTCTTACAATAAGTGCCTCATACTTGGCCATATTGTTTGTATAATGAAAATTAATTTGAAACACATTGGGAATAAAATACTATTATAGTTTAATCAACAATATGTTGGATCCATATCCCAAAAATTGAATTAACCATCAAAATATAGCTTCCATTATCCAAGCTCATGCTTTACTTCTTCTACTACCATGATATAATCATCTAGAAAGTTAAATCTGAGTGGTTAAGTGTCTATAATAGGGGCTTATAAAAGTTTATCATTAATAACCTACCCCTTGATAGCTTTTTATTTTGATACTCAACATCAAATTTTCTAAGGAGCATGACCCACTTAGTGATACTCCCTGTGAGAGTTACTTTGGCTAGTAAAAATTTGAGAGGATCCAACTTAGTGATGACAATGGTTTTATAGTTCAACATATACTATCATAAATTTTTGGAAGTGAAGACCATACTTAAACACACATTTTAAATAAGTGTGTAATTGTGTTCATAATACAAAATCATGTGACTCAAATAATAAACTATATGTTATTTACCTTGATCACCATGTTAGGCCTAAAGTTCCCTAGTGCATGCTTAATTATTGATATATAAATAAGTATTGGTTATCCAAGTGTTGGTAGTCTCAAAATTAGTAGGTTATTGAAATATGTTTTAATATTCACAAATTCTAATTAAAAATATTCATCCCATTTAAATGTGAGCCCTTTTTTCAAGAGATGAGTAAATGGGTGGCACTTAACTAGTAGTTGAGAAATGAATCTGTGGATTGATTAGATCTTTCCTTGTAGGCTATGGAGTTGTTTAATATTTTAAGGTGGAGGTATTTAAATAATGGACTTAACCTTGGTAGGGTTTACTTTGATCCCTCTTTGTTATAAAATGAAACATTGTAATTTCCCTAAAGTGACTCTAAAGACATAGCTCTTAAGATTTGGGTAGACTTTATATTCATGAAGTCTCCCAAAGATTCTTCATAGAACATCAGGGTGTCCAACACCTATTATTTATTTTTATATTCTATCATCAACTTATTCCTCAATAATATCATGCATCATGCTATGGAAGATGATAATAATGACATGTTGATATGTGGCTCTAGCATTATTTAATCCAAATGGCATGACTTGGTAAAATAATGTTTCCCATCAAGTGGTGAATGCAGTGTTGGGTTGATCTTATTTAGATATCTTGATGTACTTCTATCCAAAAAATCCATCCATGAGGGATAACATCTCATACCCAATAGTAGAGTCAATGATCATGTCAATGTTTGGCAAAGGAAAATCATCTTTAGTTCATGCTTTGTTTATGTATATAAAATATATACAAAGATGTATTTCATGTGTCTTCTTACTGATTTGAATTATGTTAGATATCCATATAGAATAGTTCAGTGGTCTAATGAAGCTTGCTCCTAATAAATTATCCAATTTGGCTTTCACAAAGAGGGTGATGAATGGATGCATCTTTCTCAATTTATAATTAATTGGTTTGGCATATAGATGAATAACAAGGTGATGCACTACCAAGTGAGGGTCTAATCCTAGCATGTATGAATATCCCCATGCAAAAATATCTTTTAAATCCATCAAAATGGATATAATGTGTTCATGTTCTACTTTAGTAAGGATAGCTCAAAGATAAATAATTTTGGGATCATCATATGTTCCCAAATTCACTTCAATTATTTTCTCTATAAGAAGTGTGGATCCATCTTCAAGAATAGTAGACAATGTGTGATCTTGATCATCTTATTCCAATAAATTTTCTTGATTTTCCTCCCAAAGCTTTGGATAGTGTGGCAAATATGAATCTGCCATCTTAGGTAATGGTCAAGTAGCAAAAATATCTGGAAACTCAAGAGAGAGACACTCAAACATTTTCTATTATTCTAAAGAGATGCTTATATAGGATATAGGTCTAAGAATTGATGGACCTTCTATGTCATGATGGGATGACCAAACTTTCCCACCTGAGAGTGCTTAAAATAGATTTTCACTCAAGGGCTTCTCTTTATATTTACTTTTCCCTTGATCAATGAATGGCTCGAATAGGTTTTCACCTAAATATATTGATGTTTTATCTTTATTTTGACCAAGAAAGTTTTCCTTCTCTCCAAATTAGGTAGAAAGATCTAATGAAAAATCAAAGCCTTATTTGTGATCAGCAATGGGCAATCCATCTCATAGGCCCATGTATCTTGTAATTGATTCTTCATTTTGAAACTCATCAAGGCATATGACTAAATTTTTTTGGTCCCAATCAATGAATTTAGGATGGAAAAGGCATAGGTAAAAATGAGTTTCTACTTTAGTAAAGGAAGCTCCAATGGTTGAATGGGTTCTTGATTTAGTACGAGAAGGTCCAATTGTATAATGGAGTGTTATGGTCATAATGTAATTTTGGTCAAATAAATTTGAGTTATCAAGCTCATCAAAAAATCTATAATGGGATGCTACATCATTTTTAAGAGGCTCATCACTAGTTGATTTATAATAATAACTATCAAAAGTCATGAGGTCACCCCTAGGTGATATAAATCTAAGACCATGATTTAGATTAGGTACTCTAACTGATAAAGGTTCTAAGAATCCTTGGGCTTATTATCCAAGGTCACTTACTCTATAATAAAGATGATCCATGATATGATTAGGGACATGATACTTTAGATTCTAAAACCAATCAGCAAGGTCATTAGAATATAACTATTCTCCTTATGTAAAAGTCTCTTGATACTTCTTTGGTGAAGTATTAAGTATAAATACCATAGGTGGTTTCCACTAATGTTTCTTTTATTTATAGATCAAGGTGGGTCCGTTTGGGTTCTTGGAAAGTTTTGGCTTACCAAATGTTTTATGATATTTTGAAAACTTTTCAACATGGAAGGCATCATTAAGAGAGTATATGTAAATTCCCATGTCTTCTATCATAACCTATTTTACAAGAGTTGTGGGAAATTGATCAACCAAAGTGGAAGCCAATTCACTTGAGTTGATATAATTGGATGGAGGCTGATGTGAAACTTTAACCTTAATCTTCTTTATAAAAAATTTAGAACTTGGATAATAGTTATAATTTTAGAACTTATCCTCAAGGTGTTTGCAATACTAATAAGGCTACTGATCTATAGGAATAGTGACCTCAATCCCATCATGGGGAAACTTAAGACACTAATGCAATGTGGATAGAATGGAATGTACTTCATGAATCCAAAGATGACCAAAAAGTATGTTATAAGGTATCTCAATGTCTATAATATGAATTAATGTGTGGTGGGAAATAAACCCACCAATGATCAAGAAATGCAAGATACCAAAAGATTCCCTCTCAGTGTTGTCATAAGCCTTTATGGTGATTGTCTATGACTGGATGTCCTTCTCAGTGTAGCCCAATATTTGTACCAGTTTAAGAGATATTATGTTTAACCTCAAACCATTATCTATAAAAACTAGCTTGATCTTATGGTTTTCAATGATTACTTCAATATACAATGGATTATTATAGTTTGTACCTAAGGTGGACATGTCTTTTTGATCAAACATGAGTTGTTGAAAAGAAGAAAAGGGTCCAACTAGTGTTTGGAACCATTCAATATTGATATCTTTGGGAATAATCGATTCTTGTAAAAGTTTGTTCAAAATAGTCCTATGAATTTTAGATGTATGCAAGAGATCCAAGATGAAAATCTGTGTAAGGCTTTTGCTTAGTTGGTCTAATAGACTATAAGGATTTTCAACATTGGGATGAGTTGGCTTGGCCTTGACTAGCATAATATCAAGCTTCAGATCCAAAGGTATAATTTTCATATTGGGTTCTATGTAATAAAAAGGCAAAGGTCCTTGGAGAGTAAGTCATGAACATCTAGTTATGACTATATAACCTAGAGGTGACAAAGAGCATGTATAATCAAAATATTAAAGTGTAGGGACTTAGAGGGTGACTCATAGGAATCTATTTGTATTGTTTCAATTTGATTTGATGAAGATACATTATAACTAGAGGAAGGGTGTTATCCATAAATAGTAACCCATGGAAATAGATTTACAATATAATTGTGCAAAATAAACATGATATTACTAGAGGGAGAGGGTGTTTGCCCTAGAATATTGGGTCCTATACTAGAAGAACACAAGATGGTTTTCATGATTTTATAGTAATAGTGGAAATGTGGTGTGTGTAAATGCATCCCATGGTATTTTTATAGTTGTAATTCATGTTGTTATAACCCAAATTATTAGCATGGGTATTATGATCCAAATTACAATCATGTTGATTATGATTTTAACTTTGATTTTGGTTATGATTATACCCTTGGTTTTGGTTGTTCCTTGGCAATGGTTGATTATGTTGAGGAAATGGATCTTGGTAGATTCTCATATCCTAATTAGTGCCTTTTGGGACAATCTTGATCTCAACTTCACCACTTTTGATCACATCTTCAATAAGGTTCCTCAATTAGATGCATTGATATGCATCATGTCTAATAACATGATGAAAGTTGCACCATTAATTTTCCTTATACCAATCTAGATTTGGTTCATCTTGATTAAACGGCCTTAGTACCAGCTATATAATCAAGTTAGCTAACTACAAGCTTCTAAAACATTGTCTCAATAGGTTCTCCCAGTTTCCTAAAGACTTTTTATTGACTACGTAATGTCCTTTATGGAAGGAGTCTTTACGAATGGGGTGGTGGATTAGGTGGATATAATTGTAAATTTGGGGCCATTAGGGCCTATACCATTTTTATGTGTCTTATTTTAATCCCACCATTTCCAACTAAATTTTTGTTATTGTTGAAAACTTTAGTTTTTTCTTGCTCAACTATTGGACTAGACGATTAGGTTAGATTTGATGTTTGGCCCTACATTAAAATATTGACAAGGCCCTTAGAAATAATAACCTTCTCAATCTATACCCCTTTGTCTATAATATCCTCAAATGAGTTAGCACAAGTAATTCATAGATTGTACATGACCTTAGGATGTAAGTTCTATGGAAAATTATCTTCCAACTATTTGTTTAGAAAATTATGTTGAAAGAAACACGCTAATGCTCTCTATCTCTATAGATATGTGGTGAATCTTTCTCCATCATGTTGTTTGGCTTTGCATAAGTCAATAATGGTTAATTCATTATCAATGTTGTATGAGAAATGGTTGACAAAATTTTTAGATAATTCATTCCAATCCATAACCGATCCCTTGGGTAACTTGAGTAGCTAATCTAAAGCTTGTCCTACTAAACTTCATGAAAATAATTGAAGTAAGAACATGCTACTATAAAAAATCTCTTGGTGTAGCACAAATAAATCCTAAATTTATTCATGAGGGTCACCCTTTCCTTTGTATTTGTCAAATTTGGGTGGTGTTATAGGCTAAATTTTCTCCCTTAAAGATGGTTCTTCAATCTCTTTCCAACTAAGCTATAATATTAGGACAACCCTAGGCTATGGGTAACCTATGTTGGGTTTGAACCTCTAGAGAAGGTTGAATTCCTCTTGATACTCACCTAAAACTAATGTTAAATTAATGCTTTATAGGGAAAAGGGTTAGAAAGAGGATAAGGGCTCCTAATTAAATTAAAAGGGTGATGCACCAGAGTTAAATGGACACTCACATAAGCTTTAATATACACTAGATCAATAGAAGATAATTATGTCTTTTTCAATCTCATAGTCACACTAGTTGCATAAATATGTAATAGAAGAGGTTCCAAGTTGAACACTAATCTAGACCTGAAAGTTAGTTTGAAAATACCTTTAAAGAGGCAAGCAGAAGGATATCAAACTAGGAAGAATCTCCTTCACAAATTTATTATGCACAAGCATATTAAGTATTAATTAAAGGCAAGAGATAGACAAAGAGTTGATCCTATTATTTCAAAAGGTCATTCTTACCATATTTTGATAGGGTTTAACCATATAAAATGAGCACACTCTTGCAGATTCTCAATGAATTTCCTTGTATTAGAAAATAAAATGCTAAATTCTAAAATTTGAGAACTATTTGAATGTGAAAGAGACTAGGACATACAGGGGAAGAGAGATAAAAATAAAGGATGTGAAATCATACTATAAAAAAAACACTTGTCGTGGGTCATTAATTGAACTTGAGTCACTACCTTTACATTTTAACCAATGAAAACCTTGTAACTTATTTGATCAATCAAGACCTTGCCTGTGGCTTGTTGAGTGAGAAAATCCCCAAAGGTTTTGAGGATGCATTAAATGCTCCTAGCCATAGTTATTTATACTAGAAAATTTCATTAATACTTCATTTTATATTTTACTTGAAGATAAAAACTTAGGCTCATGGATTTGACTGGATCATGGATTTGTTCTTTTTAGGCAGTTGATTGTTAAGCCTATGGCCATGTTGAAGGATGAAAAACCTTTGCATTAATCATATCTCTACTTTATCTTCATGTTTTTATAATAGGTCCACCTATAAATGGAAAACCAATATAAGGATATTGTTTTCCATATATTTGTCTATATTAAATTGATTTATAGACCATATAGCCTTTTTGTTGATATAAATAGGTCCAAATAGACCCACTTTATCTTTGTAGGAGCCAAAAGTTCATTGTACATGGATCCTTCTTTATAAATGACAAAAAAATCATAAGAATGAACCCTATAAACTATAAATTATCAAACCAAAGATAAATATTATCTCCAATGATAGTCCCTTTGTATTCTTCGTAATGTACTATATTAGTTAGACTGCTCTGTGATGTTTGAACCAACTCTAATGATGTTGGGAAGACCCTAAAAAACCCTATGTTTATGGTCAAAATAAACTTTTCAACCTCTATCAAGAATCTTGGGATCATATTTAATCTAATTGGTTATCAAAATATGACTTGGATCATTAACATGTTAACTCAACTCACTCAGTTGATTTCAATCTATATGAAAACCCATAGATTATTGATATTCTACTTGTTGAATTTATCTTTGACACTTGTCATGTACACATTCACCCTTGAGATTCATTGACTCTTTAACCACCACTCATCATTATATCTATATGCTTGATCAAATATAGACTTTGATCTACTGGGACCTACCATTTGAAATCCAATGGATTTTTCATGACCCCAAAATTGATGACCTCACTCTTATCAAATGATGTTCGTGTGACCATCATTGATGATTATGTGACCATCAAATTTAAGATCAATAGGATCTGTCTTACTCTATCTTTCCATTTGAAATCCTACCAACCATCATTCATCATCCTACTAAATTAGAATGACATCCCATAGACTATGAAATTTAAGTATAGATAGATTTTTCCTCGATCTTCAATTTGACATTAGTGTGAACGTCTTAAGATGTAGGTCCATTTTTGAAGTATTATAAATTGAAGATAAAAATTCATGGAGGCATCAAATTTTTATGAGATTTTCTTAAGATCAAAAAGGATAAACCTATTTGATCCACTAGCCCTAGGAGTTTCTAAAGTGAAGGTATTGAATGGTGTGTAGAAACTAGGGACCAAGATGAACAAACTCATGGGACCATTTTCCCCTGTAACCACCACACATGTGAGATATGGCCTTGTCAATATGCTCACTTATCATTTATACCACTAGACCCAAGATGCCTAGATGAACATAATGAATAACTAGATGGATTCCTTGCATTTCCATACTTAACCCAATCACTTTTGACATCCTATAGGGTCTTTTGCAACTATAGACCTGCCCCCTAGAAATTGGCAAGATACACTTTTAATCAAGATTAAAGTGTTTTCAAAAGATCTGAACTCTGCGAGATCCCTTTGGTCCATTAATTCACCCAAAAATCCTATCCAAGCCTTTTTCCATACTTGATCCTCAAAAAGTTACACTACATTTAGTCAAGTTTGGTATATGGGCCAAAAATGGCCAACATCTTTGGCAACTCACAAGGAAACATGCCTACTATACTTTGGAAACCTAGACCTTTTGTATTATCTAGTCCATTAGTCATGGAGTCATTATATTATACAATTGAGTTGAACCTCTCTTGAAGCAACAAGGATTAAAATATGCAAAACATAAAAAAAGAAATTGAGGCACTTTCAAAAAAGGGAACAATAGAACATAATAGAAAAGTGCACAAGGCACTTAGAGGAAATCATAAATCTATTCTAACATGTACAATATGTTACAATGGATGCAATGTTATTCACTAAAAGGGATTTAATTGAATACCATTGACTAATATGGGTAATACCTCTCCATCCATTTAGGCAAGTTAAAAATAATTGTGTTCCTTGCATCCATTTATCAAATAAGGACCACTCCACAAGTTTTCAAACTTGGTGTGCTTGCCTGGTTTAGCCTTATTTGAGTCCCATTTGAGGACTAGGTCCATTTCCTTGAAGCTCCTTGTTGTATCTATTTTTTCAAAGGCCTATTTGACCTGAGCTTGATGTGATTTCAAATTTTTCATAGCAAGGTCCCTAGTTTCCTCCAACTCCATGAGTTCTACCATCCTCACATTCATGGGCTCATCCTCCATCAACTCAAGATGATGGGATAATTCTAATGTAGATATCTCGAGGGAGATAAGAAATTTGAATTCTCTTTCATACATAAGAACATATGGAGAATTACCAATGAAATTTTTAAGAGTCAACCTATCAGCCCACAAGGTTATCTTTAGCTTAGTTTTCCATGTTCTCTGATTCTCTTCCATGGTCCTCTTGATGATCCATAACAAATTCTTGTTTGTAGACTTTGATAACCCATTTACTTGATGATAGTAGTTAGAAGAGGTGCTGAGGTAGATTCCAAGCTTGAGGGCCCACTCACTTGTCTTCATACCAAAGAATTCATACCTATTATCAAAAATTATGGTAGTTATGACACCAAACTTGGTTACAAGGTTGTCATATAAATCCAAGACTACACCTTCACTAGCCTCCTTCAAATAAATGGCTTCCACCCACCTAGTGAAACAGTCAGTTGTAGTAAGTGCCCATGTACGCCATATGCTTGATGGTGGATTGATTGTCCCTTTGAACTCTAACCCCCATTACATGATGGGCTACTCGACATGAATAGGATCGAGTGGAAGGGATACAAATTTTTTCTTTCCTATAAAGAGGGTACACTTCTAGCATTTTCTAATCCATTCATAAACATCTTTGAAAATTGTGGTCTAGTAATAGCCATCCTTCATTACCTTTGTTGTGGTGGTTTTATCTACAAAATGACCTCCTATAGGTCCATCATGGAACTACTCCAAGAATTTGGTCACCTGGTCATCATTTATGAAACTAAGACATACCTTATTGAGGTGATTTAAAAAAATAACACCATCAACTAATGCATAAGGTATAAATTGATTCTTAAAATACCTTATGTTACCTCTGTCTAAACCTTGGGGTCATTATCTTATTGCTAAAAATTGATCCATATCTTAAAGTCATCTCTCTTAAAGTAGAGGTGCACTTTCATGTAAGTTGTCTTGGGTTACCAAAATAGATTCTTTATCTCCTTGGAGGTCATTTACCACGTGTTCACATAAGCCCTTACCCCTAACTATATTGGTGACCTTAATATCTATGTCATATTTCATGACTTTTGTGATCTATCCTGCTCTCTTCTCATTCAAATATTTGTTGAGGAAATCCCTAACTCTAGGATGAGACACCATAAGATGAATATTGTCATTAGAGAGCATGGGCCTAAACCTCTTGAGGCTTCTCAAGGCTAAAAGAACTTGATTATCAATGAAAGTTTACTTCACCTCATATCCTTCCATCCCTTGACTAAAAAATGTAATTGGTTGCTTCATTGATTCATCATTCTTCTACATCAGCATAACTCATATGTTTTCAAGGTTAGCAAAGGTTTACAAGAAGAAGTCCTAGGATAAATTGGGATCCAAGAGTGAGGGTGATTGGGCAATGGCTTGCTTGATGGATTCTAAATCTACCTTGCCTTCATCAGACCAAGAAAACACTTAGCTCTTATTTATCATGGTGGTGATAAGATTGACCAAGTTTTTAAAACCAAGTATGAACCTTCTCAAAAATTTGATCTTCCCAAGGAATATCTAGATCCCCTTTTTGAGCTTTGGTGAGGATAAGGCTAAGATAACACTTACTCTATTAGGGTCAATGGATAATCCCTCTTTTGAAATAATATGACCCAATAGTCTACCTTCATGCATAAAGAGCACATGTTTTTTGGGATTTAAAAAGATCCCATACTCTCTATATCTTTGTAACATCCTCAAATGGTCCATGTGCTCATTATCACTCTTGGATAAGACTAATGTCATCCAAGTAGACTAGCATCATTATATTTAGCAATCCTCAGAAGGCCATATCCATTACCCTTTGAAAGGTTTCCCAAGTTTTAGACAATCCAAAAAGCATCTTGTAATAATAAAATGTCCCCCACTTGGTGGTGAAGGTAGTCTTGTATTGTTCTTCTTCTCTCATGAGCACTTGGTTATAATCTAAATATCCATCTAAGAAAGAGAAGCATTCTAAACCAATAAATACTTGTAGGAGTCAATCCATGGATGGTAGAAGGTAATTTTCCTTCAAAGAGACCCTATTAAGATCCTTGAATTATACACATAGTCTGATCTCACTACTCTTCTTTTTTATAAGTACTAGATTATCTACCCATAAGGAGTGCTTGATTGAGAAGATGATCTTGTATTTAACAATACAAATCAATTCCTTTCTAATGAGATCCTTAATATTGGGATTTATGGGCCTCTAATTTTACCTGATATGCTTAGCATTATCTTTATAGAGCTCTATGAAAGTATGTCTTTTAGTTTTAGTGCTTACCTTTCCAATCTTGAGGAGCTTGTATTCATAGATAATAACTATTTCATAGTTATCTTTATTCATTGACATCACTAATTTATCCTTCCTCATATGGTCCCCTTCATGAAAGAGGCATTTTAGGGTGAATATCCCTTTAGGAATTTTATTAGACCTTAGTTATACAATCTACTTCCCATACTGATGCTACAATTTTTCTTGATCGAGGGAGGAGAACTTTGCTTCTTGTTATAATAAAGATGTAATTTGCTTATCATTTTCAAAGACCTACTAATGAGATTCATTATCTAGCAGTGATGGTTTTATTATCAATTTGACATGTGGTTAAAAATTCATCCTTTTCAATTCATTAGGGATGTCAAAATGAGCCCCCATAGCTGTTAGCCTATCAACATATTGATTTTGGCCTCTAGGCACTAATTGGATGTTAAAAGCCTCAAAGTCCTCAATGAGGTCCCACACTCTATGTTTATAGGACTTAATTAAAGGTTTTTAGTGGTATTATGACCTATGACTTGATACACAACCAATTCACTATCCCCATAGACTTGAAACTATTTGATCTTTCTCTTATTGGCTCATTGAAGGCCATGGATGAGACCCTCATATTCTACTGCATTACAAGAGCAGATAAATTAGAACCTATATGAAGAGAAGTACTTATCATTTGAAGGGGATATTAGCATGACACCTGAACCCACCCCATTCTTTATCCTTGAGCCATTAAATAATAACTTCCATATACCACTAAGATCTTCTTGAGACCTTATGATGGATGGCATAGGTTGGTTTTCTTCATGCAAATAGAATACACCCAATTCCCTTTCTTCAACACCTTCTAAGGGGTCCACCAACTGGTTTTCATTCCATATCTCATCTAAGAACATGTCTGGTACCTCTTCTAGATGAGTGTTCAAATCCTACCCCATTGAAAATTCATTCTCATCAATGATGTTGAAATGGATGTTGACATTATCTGGTCCATAGGGATTTATATGGAATTATGCAATGGGCTCAACTTTGATTGATACTTTCATCCCATACCTTGAATTTAATGCCATATAGGATTAATTTTCTACAAGATATCCGCTTATCTTTAGTATGAACTCGTGAGATAAGCATAGTGCAAAACAAGGAGGCACATCTAAGATCAATACATATTGAGCCACTGAGATTCCAGGACAAGCTTACAAGGTCATATTGAGGTCCTTGATTATACCAAATGTTTTTGGAGAAGATCCATCAAGTTATAACACTTATTTAGACCATGGATTATATTTTAAACCAATCTTATAAACTATGGACTTTGGCATCATTGAGGTACTAGCCCCATTGTCCACTAGAAACTTGTGCACTAGAGAGTTTCCAATTATTACTAAAATATAAAAAGGAGGAGGTTTGACTACTTTACTTGATTACCCTTAATTTGGCCCTTTAAATGCATTGGTGAGAACTTAATTCACCTTACTTGGTGGTTTGTCTGCAACATTAATTTTTGATATTCCTTCTTGATAGATGTCTACCTAGCTAGACATGGAGAGCATATCCCACATGGGCACATTCAAATTTTAATTTTTCATTTGTTTAACAATGGTTATGGGTGAACCACCAACCTTTACTTGTGTTTTGGGACCTTCCACTATTGTCTGTTGAACTTATGAGCCTTGGGGCACAAAAATATTCCTTTGGCTCTAATTTTATGGAGGTATTGTAACCTTTAGAGTGACAATAGGTTAGTTTGGCTTTTTTAATGAAGGAGTAATTAAGGGAAGCTATTTTATTGCATCCTGGTTACCATCCATGTTTCTTATTTTAAATATTGTGTTTGATGTCACTAGAATATAGTCCTAAATAGACCTAACCTAGTGCTTGGCTGCATATCACTCTTCTCATTCATAGTTCATCATTGTAGGTTCCAACTGATTTGGTCCTTGATTTAACCCTTAACCTTATGGAGGCTCCTCTAGCTTGGTCATCATAGGTACTTATGCATTTTGGGCCATGAAAGTTTGGTTGTATCCAAAACTATTAGCTTTCTACCATTGATCATTTAAGGATTGGTTAAGGTCTAAATTTGGGATAATATGCTAAACAAAGGATTAGTTCCAAGGAATGGTACCCTTTGGCTCTTAAGGCACATTATTTTGAACTAGGACTAAGGAGTTTGAAGTACTATCAACATTAGGATTGTATCTATTTTACGTATAGTATCTATGCTACCCATGTTATTGGTTTTGACCTTGGCCCTGACCTTGGTAGTGTAGACACCTAAAACCTACCACCGATAACATCTAACCAAGATTTTGACCAATTTTTATCAAAAATGCACAATTTGGCCTAAAAACACTAAAACTTGCTAAATGATGTGAACCTATCATATTCAAGTGACAATTTTCACTAGAGTATCACTAAATGGGATAATGAAATTTATGAAGCAGCTAACTTTGATCAGATCATTTTGACTCAAAAATGGCATTTTTTCACTTGGGGCTCTAGATTACTCTCTTCTATCAAATTTATTTCACAAGACATATGTTTTTATTATTTTACACTAAAAACATCATAAATGGTAATGCAGTTCCAATGTATCTAACATAGACTTCTAATTTTAATCCAAGTAAAGTTTGAGCCAATAATGAAACATTTTGACCAATTTGATTAATTTGTGCACCAAAGGCCAAAATTTGCACCAAAGTGACTAATCATGCTTAAGGCTAATTAATTCAAATCATGATCCTAATTAAGAATTCCATTTATCTTTTTGAATATTTATTTTTATAAATGAATATTGAATATATGCATCATCAAATGACATCATTTCTTGGGAAGGGATCCCTAGGCCATAAATGCATAAAATATTTCATCAAGCCACCCCATGCATCATTAAGACCCTCCATACCTCTTTATTGCCTCTCCATCCCAAATATTTATGAAGGCATTTATTTATTTTTTCCTCAACAATTGAATGGATTCTTATCCACACATCTTCATCTTGATATGGATGGTTTAGATTCATTTTGACCATTTTGGAAAATGTATAAATAGGAGGCCTTACCTATTAGATTTTAATCTTGGATAATGAAAAATTATAATGCACAAATAATTCCAAAATCCATTGCAATTAGTGTTATAATTCCAAATTGTTGAGCCAAGCCAAGCCAAATCCAAAGGTGCCAAGAGGATATGAAGGTAGCCACACTCCATTGAATAAGATCTCTTGAAGCACAAGCCGAGCAAGCCAAAGGAGTATTTTTGATAAATCAAGGATTTCATAAGAAATTTGAGTTTTGCATTGATATTTCTCATTTATTTCCATTTATAGTTGTGTTTTAAAATGGTTTTTCCTCACTAAGCCCCCCCTAGTGACTAGGACTAGAGATGTTATGTTAGTTAGTGTATTTCCTTCATTTTGTTTTCATTTTGGAACTAACATGATACTAGTCATCCTCTCTTGATTTAGATTAATATATCACATAACGGCACACCTAGTGGGACCAGATGCATCTCACACATGAATAATATCATTATGAAACTTTAAAATATTCATTTTGATTATTAAAACTCTTGCAATTTAGTTTTCTAACTTCATCTGGTTGATTTTTATCTTCATAAGTTTACATAGAGACCATCAATGGTCAGAGGAACTATTGATGGATGAGTAAAATACCAATGGCCATTTTGACTATCGATGATTAATATAACCATTACCAGTCAATATAACCATCACTAGTCACTATGTTTTTTAAATAAAAACATATACTTGAAAGCTAATAGGCCATTTACAAATACTTGGTTTGGGGTCATACAGACTCCATTTTGGATGATTTTTTTTAAAACCACGTTTTTTTTCCTTAAATTCATAATATAATATAATTTTAGCTTCAAGTATAATAATTTTTTCACAAAATTTTAAAAATATTTTTAAAAATTTCTAGTCTAACATGTTTGCTTTCTGAAGGTTTTGCCTTCAAGTCGACATCTTTTTACCCTTCAAGGTGGCTTGTCTCTTTTGATAAATTAGCTTCAAATCTAAGGGAAGTACTAACCTTTTTATTGTAATATCTACTTTAAAAAGGATAAAAAATCTATATTAGTCTTTTCACACTTCTTTTAGATGTCTAAAATGAATTAAGAATCTTCACTTTGGTGTTTAAAGAAAAAATTTAGGGTGCTTTATTGGTTAAGTTTTGTGATTGTATTTCAAAGTTCACAAATTAAGACCAAGGGATCAAAATAACTTCACCATACTTTTCATTTAGTGCTTACAATTGAACTCATTTGTTAAATTTTGTATTCAATAGTTGCTTAAATAGAATTTTATTGGCAAAAAGAAGATGTTGCTTGTATGCTCTCCCATCTGTCCCCTTTGAAGAACTTTTGGGATAAAAAATGCCATCTTTATTGCAAAGTTCCTTAGTCAAAGGCATGAAAGATAATTTTGAAAGCTCTCCTCAAGAACCCACATGGCTTGAGTGACATAGAGACAACCTCTAAATCTCTTTCACTTAGTCATTTATTTCATTGTATCTTGGCTTGTGAGGGGGACTTCATTACCTCCCACAAGTTCTATAGGGAAACTTTGACCCAAGGTTTTATCTCCTAGAATCAACTTCTTCACCCCCACTAATACTAGAGGTTTGAGTATTTAAACCACCTTTTAGTGTTGGGGTTAAGCATTAGGATTTATCTACATATTGGACATCATACTACATTGAACAAGTAATAGATGTAGTGGTTGCAGAAAGGGAAAGACCTTTTTACAACAAGCCAAGTGTTATAGACAATTAATTAAAGACTACTTCTTTTGAATCATTTAGTGTGAAAGTCATTAATAAAATGATCCATCTAGAAATGTTTGAAAACTTGTATTTTTTAGATAATCCCCACTTGCCATGAAAGTATTATTCGTGCAAGGTGTGCCTCAAAGTCCATGTCAATGTATTGTCATTTGAGAGAAGGGGGTGTACAAACTCTACTATATAATATGCATTTAATTTTAGATGAACACTTAAAATCCTCTCAAATTGTGTGTGTGTGTGTGGTGTGTGTGTGTGTGTGTGTGTGAAATCCAATAATATTATGTAGCCTTATCAGTTTAGGCTTAAGAAAATTACTTTGCATTATTTTAGTCCTAGATTACTTGGTCTTGTTTGGAGTAAAAAATTGGTGTTAACAAAGTGACATAAACCAAAAAGATTATCCCCTAATTTCTTTGAATAAGGATGTGTTATGTTTCCCATGTAACTATCATCTTTTGCCTTGTTAATATGATATACTTTGTGTCATATCATCTATTTTGGTGTAGTTATGCTTTCCTAATTAAGTCTAGACCTTTTTTTACCAATTTTATTTAAATCCTTCATTTATAATCTAAATTCAAAATTGCACCTTCGTAACTTCATAGGGTTGATGTGTTAAGTGGGTTCTCCATTTACACTAAACTTGAGGGAACTTAAGTTTAATTTTCAATTTGGGTTGAAGGCCATTTAAGACTCATAATCATTATCATCATTGGTAGACTCAAGTCATTTTGTGCAAACACTTAAACTTTTGGGTCTAGGAACAAACATTGTGTGCTAATATCCTATGTCCCATTTTCCATGAAAACTATTTGAATACAACACGTTTTACCTTAGATATTTTGTCAAAACTTTGAGAGTGTGTGTATCATTTATGAAGGGTAGTGTTACACTACCAAAATTGTGTAAAAACATCTTTGCCTTATATTTTTTGAAATAAACATTTGTCATATCTTTTTGAGTAGTTTAGCATTGTTACACTACTCAAATAATTCCAAACATTGTTTCATGGACCTCATTTCATAAAGTCTAAGTTTTTCACTTTTTTCCAAACTAATCTAAGTATCCTTTGTGAGACTTTGTCTAATGCAATTATGAAATTCACATTTGTCTAACTTATTTGTTAAAAGAGCCTAGTTTTGTGCCATTATTTGGGAGAAAACAAACCATATCCAAGTGCCTTTTATTTCATATTTCATACCTATTTGATCAAGTTCATGTCCAAGATTCAAATGCCTAATTTTTTTAGAAGTGTTTCAAATTTTTTAAATTAAAAATCTCATCTTTGTTTAAAAGTCTATCTTTTGCCATTGTTTGGCCAAAAGTCCTAGTGCATGCCTTTATTGAGCCTAGATTTTGATGCCACATTTGGAAAAAAGACATAGAAACTTTTTTTCCCTAGATTAGACTGATTTGAAACACTTTTACCTTAGAGTTTGACATTTTTATTTTTGGTCCATCTATTTGATCTTTTTTCTGTGAAACGTGTAACATTATATACTTAACATTAGCTTGTTTTCTCACAAGTCTTTCCATAAGCCTTTTTGGAGACAAATATCCATATTTTTGACAAATCTAGACCAAGTTTGAACATATTTTTATACATTTCCTTTTATATTTTGTATAAATCTATTCCCTTTTTATTGTAAAAAAAATTACTATGGATCCCAACATGTATTTCTACACTTGTAGTGGCCTCATGTATAATATAGGATTTAGTAATGTCTTCATACAAGATGAAATGATTTAAGACCCCTATGCAGATAATGTTTATTATGAGATGGGTCCCTATCCATCTTATAATTTTAAAATGATGGCATAAAACCAAGATCCATTGGCTAACTATTTGGTTAATACACCACCATATTTAGAACAAGATCAAGAATAAATCGCACAATACCTAGCTTTGGTACCTATAGTTGAGGAACCTTTTCCGCAACAATCATACTCTATTAATTCACCTTCCACATATGATCCTTATTTTTTTTAGAATAATTTATTGGAAATTAAAGATGAGATTTTGGTTACAACCATAGAAGTAGGGGCTAAGTTTTCAACAAACTTTCCCCATGAAAATTTGCCAAGTCTAGTAAGACTACCTCACAACATACTGTATAGTCAACAAGCTTCTTTTATCAATATTTTATCTCTAGTCCAAATTATGTATCTAATGGGAGTCATTGTTACCCCTTCATTTGACAAATGTATATTGGTGTTAGTTCTTACCAGGGCCAATGTCCAAGGCATTTTATAGTAAGGTCCTTTATTAATTTCAGCTAACAGTATCTTTTTGGGGCTTTTGAGTTGCTAAAATATAATTCCTATCTTATCCATCTAAGTTATTAATGGAAAAGAAACAAATATTTTTTCATGAAATATAAAAGACACCACTCTTTTTTGAATCAAACAATCTGAAAAGTAATCACACTTAACTTGCTTAAAACATCAATCATTCACTATTTTGGAATAAATTTGTAAATACTGATTTCAAACTCATACTTGAAAAATGAAAGTACATCAAATAATTTCTTATGAAATTAAATATAATAAAGAATCTATATTGTATAAAAGCTATAAACTAAGTAACCAATTTGCTTATACAAGAAATGTGAAATCAAACAACTATTTTATCATAGAAGTTATAAATCTGAGTTATGCAAACATAAATTTATATTAATCTTTAAATTAAAATGATAAAATAAATAACAAAATAAATACCCTATCTCCTTGGGGAGTGGGCCCTTGCTCACCCTTAGATTTAGGTTCAAATCAAATCAACTTCAAGATAAAAAGTGAAAGAACAAAACTATTGTAATACTTGTATTTCAAAGAATGAAGTTTTACAATATATTTTATGTGAAAAAAGTTATAGATCTTGATAGGTATCTATATATTTATTCTATAAAAAGCAACTAAATAAACTAAATTATAGATAACATCCTAATTGTTTTAAGACAAGAATATATTTTGAAGAGATTTGGTGATATAGTTAAGACAAAAAATCATGGCAACGAGATCTTCAAGGGATTATAGGTTCCCAAGATAACACTATCTAAAACTAAATTTATCAACAAAATTTTACGTATTTGAAATGCATGTATTCTTATCTATTACTTCTATCTGGAACAACTTCCAAAAATGGAAGACCAAACAAAAATTTATAGCTATATATATATATATGTACAAAAATAGAACTGATGAAAGAAGTCTTGTAGATTGTCATGAAGAATATAGAGAAACTATATGAGCCCTTAAAAGTGTTTCAAAATCAATTATGAATGAGATGGGTTGATTCATAGCAAAACTATCATAATTTAGACCTAGCTATTGAAATACGTAGTTGACTATCAAGATCCATAGTGAACTACTAAAATCCATAGCCAACTATTGAAATCTATAGCCAACTATCAAGATCTATAGCTAGATTAGATTGATGAATTTATTATCTTAGATCCTCTTTATCTTCATGGAATCTTTTAAAAACTTGTATTATTACTATTATTGCTTATATATAACAAAATATAGGGCCTAAAACATGCAAATGTTAGAACAAAGTGTAAAGAAGAGAGATTTAGACTTTACATGAGTTCATGTAGATAAAAGCATTTATTTACTACCTTATGCTAGTTCTAAATAGTAATATTGCATATAGTGCTCAACATTTGTCATTTTTAAGGTCACAATCATAGCATTAATGAGTCATTTTATGGACTCATCATCTCCCCCACACCTTACCTTTCAGAAGTCCCTTTACAAATTAGTTGGATCTATCTCTATAATTATGAACTCTCTATTCCAATTTCAAAATGAGGTAATATATATCATATTCATCTAGGCCTATCTACTGACTAAGAGGAGTGAATCCTTCATCCATGTTTATAAAATGGTCCTGAATACCAAACTACTCATCTTTTTGAGGTCTAGTATTCTGCCATGGAGACATAGGGGAAAGTAATTAGGGAGGTTTGAATCTCATCCCTATCCAAAATTATTTTCCATATTTTTGAATTATATTAGTGATCATCTTAGTAACAAGTTGAGCTCTTCTAAGGGTCCATTTGAGAGTAGTGGGAGAGAGAACTTCTCTTCTTTTCAAAGACATAGTCATTAAACTATATCATTGATGAGCAATAGTCAACACTTCATCCAAATGATTTTCAAAAAATAAATCAAAACTAACAATTCCATCTTGTAAGGCATGAATATAGTTCTAATGAATGTCAGAATGTTGCCAATAGAGATTTTGAATTATTGATAATGTTTCATGTGCATATTTAAACTATGGTCTAATACAAATACCAACTTCTCTTTCATGATTTATATAATCATCATATCTTTCTTGCCAAAAAATATAATTTTTATAAATAGATAAAATATCTCTCAATTAAAAATCTCTTACAAATAGATTAACTAAGAAATCATTGGTATTGCCCAAAATAATGTCACACAAGTAAAATTGACAAAGCAAATCCTATTTATCAGGGGTGTTATTCTAGAATACTGAGAGAAATTCAGTACTTATAGATATTTCATGGGGAAGTCCAAAGGAAATTTGAAGCAACTATCATCTGATAAACTTCTCATGTAAAAAGAGACTATAAGAAGTAGGAATTATATAGACTAGTAATTTCTCACTCAATTGGCAAGTTAGTTAAATGAGTTGTTGACTCTGATTTTATTTTTGTTTCCCTTTTTTTATCTCTCCCTAAAATTATTATTTATCTTGTTTTAACTCTTTATTTTGTCTTTTCTATTCTTCAAGTTCTTAATAAACTTATTTCAAATGCTTTTTGATAATAGTGTACGACAAAATAGTCTGACACCCTTTTGTAGCTTTAGATGGAGGGAGACTAGATCTTATTAAATTTTTCAATTTAGTGTTCTCTATTTTAAACTTGAAAAGATTTATTCTTAAAGAAATATTTTATTATTTAAGTGATTTGTAATAATGCCATATATCAATCATTTCATTCTCTACTTCATCTCTTTCCTTAATGGATTACATCTCTAAATTTTCAATTTGTTTCATCAAGTGAGAAATGACAAAGTCTTTATTTTGGGTAACAGTAATCAATTCAGCTATGTCTTTTGCATTTTTTTCAATAGTAGATTCTAATTGAGATAGAGTTAAAAAATGTTCCAATTCTACATCCTCTGCCTCTTTTGAAAGATGCTCATCCTATTCAACCATGGGGGATTTTCCTTTATCATTTTTAAACCATATAGAAAGAGTAGGGTTTTCATCAATAATATTTTCAATAGTCTCATCAATTATGTCTTCAATCAGAGAGATTTGTTCTTATATTCTTGCTTGAGGTTCACTAGTAGCTATAGGGGTCTATTTCAAACTATCTAGTATTTCAACATCCGTAGTCTCATCACTCACAATAGCCAAAATAATTCTTCTTCAATTTTTCTTAGGAAGAGGCAAAACTTCCTATGGCTTTAGCTGAGAGACAGGGTCTACAAGAGGTTCTTCAATTATTTGTATGGGTTTTTGAGGAATGATCTATTGAATTATAGTGGAAGGTTGAATCCTTAGCTTCCTATTTGTTTAACTCAGGAGGGGGAATTTGACTTAGAGGGTTTGGGGTTTGTAATGAAATAACCCTAGATCAAGATCTTGTATTATGGACTCTTTTAGAAACAATAGGTTTGGTATAAATCTTTGATGGAGGTTTTGAACTAGAAGCATACATATGAACATGGACTTATTTGACCATTTTGGGTTTTTTTCATTTCTTCCATACTAAGAAAGCAATACAAGTTTCCCTTCCATTTACCTAATTTAAAAAGTGATGCTAGATGTTGAGGTGAATTAGTCCATGGGGACATATAGTAGAAGAGTTTTTAGCATATCTCAAGGCTATTACTTGGACATACCATAGGAGGAATGAGGGTAGGTTAATTCTATGTTAGGGTTGTTCATAACCAAACCATAAATGAATTAACATCCTCATTACTATACAACTAAGTATACTATATTTCCCTTCACATGTTAAGTATTTAATAAGCCAAAAAGCATCTAACCTCCATAGCTTTGGTAACGACTCTTTGTTGACCCCTTTTACCCTTCCTTTTATGTCTTACACAAAGCTTGGCACTGTATCTCCTTCCTTGCTAAAAATTCTAACAAGGTCATGAAATGAAGACCTTCCTATAATTCTTACACCCTCATATGAAATTATTAATAATTCACTAAGAATTTGTGTAGAAATAGGTTTCTGAACCCCTTTAATTGTAGATAAATTAGTCTATAGATGGATAATAAACTCTATCACTAATGTCTCCTCAAACCACTTGGAATTTCAAGAACAAATCTAATCACTAGTTGTAGCTAGCACCTCCTTCACTAGTTCATCTCTTAGTAGCTTATTTGCATTTCCTATCTCAGACTTCTTCTTAAACCCCATGGTAATCTTTTCTTGAAATTTGACTTCATGGGGAAATTAAACTACATCAACAAAATGATAAAATGATAGTGATGGGTGATGTTTTAGATAGTTTTAGAGGTGAGACAGAGCCTGTCAAATAATGATGACAGTCATTGATTTGACATGATACTTGTGTACTCACTTGTATGTTCAAATAATTATAATGTCATCATTACTTTTAAAACCCCTTTTTAATTTATTTCCCACATGATTGTGTTGTCATATCATTATGACGGTACTTTTGTTATAATAATATTTTATCTATAGCTTTTTAACTATTTTTTTTAAGATGTCATATGTTTGTCCCCCCTTTTTAGAACATGCATAAAATATTAAATATTTAGACTAAAAATTGGTAGAAAATTAAACACTTCACCTCATAAATCTTCATATTGTCCTCATCTATCCTCCTTGCCTATTCCTACATGGACAATTTACATGAGTAACAGTATGGAAAATAATAGCATTATATTTATAAAATCTCTATACTAATTTTTTGATGTTTTTTTCTTTTCCCTTGACCAGCCATTTACTAGTTTTCTGATCAAGGATCTTTATTCAGTACATGAACAACCAACAAGCTAGTTTTTTGGTCATGACTATCAATAATGTCCTAAAGGATTATTATTATTATTATTATTATTATTATTATTATTATTATTATTATTATTATTATTATTATTATTATTATTATGGATGAGAGTAATTCTCTTCTTTATTCAAATCACTTTTATCTTTAGAGAGTAACTATCATGGAAGATTTGAGTTTTTCCATGGTTCCAAACTCATTTTTTACCATCTACATGAATTCTTCTTTACTGGAAGGTTTTTGATATAACTTCAATTGATGACCATTAACAAGAAGTGTTCTTTGATTTCTATCTATAGGTAACAACTAAACTAAACCATTATAAAAAATCTTTGCTATTTGGAATGATCTTAACCATCTAGTTATAAGCTTACCTTTGAAATATTGACACTTGGAATCATACAAGAGTGCCTAATCTCATTCTTTGAATTGTCTTTCTTTAATATGTATATCATTCCATTATTTCCTTTGATATTATGTTATTTATATTTGTTTTAATTCTTCTATCCTCATTTCATCTAATTCATTTAATTGCAACATTCTTTCTTTTTTAGCTTTATCCAACTCAAGTCCTACTTCTACTATAGTCCTCAAAGTTTGTATTTCAAATTCAATTGAAAGGAGAGGATTCTTACCATATATAAACTCCTATGGTGAAAAGCTAGTAGTAGTCTTTCATATAGTTTTGTATGCACAAACAACTTCTAAGAGTTTGGCTGCCCAATTCTTTCAGATGTTGTTGATCATCTTAGTAAGGATGTTCTCCAATTTTCTATTAGTAAATTCTACTTGTCCATTTTCTTGAGGATGGTATGGTGAAGATTTCTAGTGGTTGACTTGGTATATCTCCATGAATTATTGAATCATATTAGACATGAATTATGATCCTTGATTAGATACAATCTCCCTTGGTGATGCAAAACCTTGCATTATCTTGAAGTAGAGAAAATTTGCTACTAATTCTTTATTTACAAAAGAAAGAGCTAGTAATTTATCCCATTTAGATACATAATCCATGCATACCAAAAAATATTCTTTATGTTGTGAAGGTGGATCAATGGGCCCAATAAAGTCCATTCCCCACTTCTCAAAAGGTTCTAGAATTACTTATGGATGAGGAGGCATTTCAGAGGATAATGTAGGTTTTCCCATTCTTTGGCATGTGTCACATTACCAAACATAGGTTTTTACTTGCTTATAAAGAGTTAGCTAGAAGTATCCAGTTCCAAGGATCTTATGTTATATTTTTTTAACTAAATAGTGTCCTCGTCCAAGTTCATCATGACATGTAAGAATGATGTCATACATTTCATTTTATCTTACACACCTATGGAAAACATGATCATGTCCAAGTTTAAATAGTAGACCATTAATCCATTTGTAATATGAACTAATTTTAATTAAATATTTCTTTTCTTTTTAAGTGCATTGAAAATGAAAATTCCCTATAGATAATTTTTTTGCTATATCAACGAACCAAGGTGTTTGTGCTAAAACAACAAATAATTGTTCATCTAGAAAATTGTATTCTGCAAGTTCTTCTTCATCTACATTATGCAATCTAGAAAGAAAGTTAGCAACCACATTGAACTTTCTTGGTTATCAACTATTTTTATATCAAATTCCTATAGTAATAATAGCCACTTGATAACTCTTCCACCTACTACTAGTTTGTTCATCAAATATTTGATAGTTGTATGATTAGTATACATAAAGATTGTATAACTAGTAATATAATGTCTAAATTTATTTATGGAATAAATAACTGCAAGAAATTTCTTCTTAGTGGTTATATAATTTCTTTTTGTTGGAATCAAATTCTTGTTGATATAGTGTATAGCATGCATTTGTCTATCTTCATCTTTTTGTCCTAATACAACTCCCATAACATGATTGGATGCATCAGTGTAAATATGAAAGGGCTATGACCAATTAGGTCCTCTTAAGACAAGTGTAGTATTGAGTTTTTCCTTAATAGTTTTAAATGCTTGTTGATAGGTTAGACTCTAAATAAATTCACTTTTCTTTGTGAGGAGAGCAAACATTGGGGAATTTTTTGTTGAAGTCTAAAATGAACCTTCTATAGTATCTTGAATGTCCTAAAAAGTTTTTAATGTTAGTTTGATTTTGAGGAATAGGCAATTTTGAAATAACTTCAATTTTCTTTGGATCCGCCTGAATTATTTTTGTAGAAACATAATGTCCTAGTACCATGCCTTCTTTTACCATAATCAAACATTTTATCATGACTTAGGGACAAATGGTGATCTTTACATATTTACAGCACTTTTGTGAGATTATTTAGACTCTCATTAAAAGATTCTCCATAAATAGTAAAATCGTCCATGTAGACCTCTACATAATCATTGGTCAAGTCTGAAAATATAGATATAATAACTCATTGGAAAGTGGTAGGTGCATTACACAAACCAAAGGGCAAGAATTTATAAGCAAATGTACCCCATGGACAAGTAAAGGTTATTTTTTATTCATCCTCAAGTGCCACTTATATTTGATTATATCCACTAAATCTATCTACAAAAGAAAAATATCTTTTTCTAGCTAGATTATCAAGTACTTGATGAATAAATGGCAAGGGAAAGTGATCTCTCATTGTTGCTTTATTTAATTATATATAATATACACACACCCTCCATTTACCATTTTTATTAGGGATAATGAATAAATGAGAGACCAATTGACTATCAGAAATGGGTTAAATAAATCTTACTTCTAATACTTTCTCAATCTTAGTCTTCACAATATCTCTTAAGGTAAGGTTGATTATTATTTGTGTTTGCCTAACTAGTTTGATGTTTTCTATGTAAATGTGGCTTGTACATATACTTTAATGAATTCCTTTCATGTCTTGATGCTCCCAAGAAAAATTTTGAGTATGGTCCCTTAGTACATCAAAGACTTTCATTTCCTGATCATTTGTCAACCAACTATTTATGTTAAGTGTCTTTCCTAGTGCTAATGTGATATGTTTAGTGACTAGATGAGAATAATATATTTGATTGAATTAACTCATTAATGAGTTAAGAGGAAAAGGATGTGGTAACAATGTGTGAAATTTGATAGTGTCTTTGACAAACTTTTCTCTTATAGGAATGATTCCAACCAAAGGACAATGGAAGGCTGATAGAAATGATTCTTGGATTTCATATGCCCATTTCATTACACTATTTTTAAGATCTAAATGATCATACAACATGTGTAGAGAAGTGGAATAGGATGAATGATCATAATAATAGGAAGTGTTGCCTTTAAAAAGCTATTTTTTCAAGTTTTTGGTTGATCTATTACAATCCATAACTAGTCAAGATCTATAGCTAGATTGTGAAGATCTATATCAATTCCAATACTTCTTGAAAAATCATATTCTAATTCCTTTACATGATCAGTGATTGTAACCATGGATAAATAAGAAATGTTTTCAAGTTTTTCATCTAGTTGGTCAACCCACAATTGTGTAATAATATTGATTGATGGTTGAGTAGGTGGATATAAGGAAATTTGTTTTGCATGGATACCATTAGAGATGGTCATTTCCCCTGATCTACAATCAATCAATGCTACTATAGTTGTTAACCAAGGTATACATACAATCAATGGATAACTAATTCGTGTGCTTGTAGTCTGGAGGATAATGAAATTAATAAGATATTCCTAGGACTCTATAGTCAATGTCATATTTTTAATGGCACCTTCTAGTTTGGTAGTGGAGTGTTTTACCATATATAAAATTATGGTAGTGGGTTGTATATCTTTGAAATATAGGCTCTGCATAGTGTCTATAGTCATTATATTAATGGTAGCTTCTAAATCTACCAACATATTTGGTATCTCTTACTGTCCAATTTTTATAGAGATAATAAGACTTCCTGGGTTGTCATTTATAGGTAAAATTAATTACCTTGCCAAAAGTTCAATGAGTTTTCCATCAACCTGTATAGTCTTGGGATATTATCTTTTCATGCTAGGTGTTTTAATACATAAAATTTTGATTACCTTATTTACTTCTGGAATGTTCCTAATGGCTTGTAACAATTGAATTTTTATGTTCAATTTTTTGAGTTTTTGTATCAATTCAAATTCTTTGTTTTCCACTTCCTTCAATCTCTCTATAAAAGGAGTAGATGGAGGTGTTATAATAATTTCCTATGTTTTTTTTCCTTCAATTTTATACTCTTCTTCTTTCTCAATTTGAGTTTCTTAACTTGTTTTTCTTGTGTAACTTTTGTGATGATGATCTATGGTTCTTGTAGTGTTCTTCCTAATCTAAGTTGAATCTCTACACATTAAATAGCTCCTACCCCTACTGCTTCACCTTTATCATTTATAAAAACTTGTCTATTTTTTGGATTTACTACTGGTTGGGTACATAGTTGGGGTTGGTTTACTTGTTTTGTAGGGGTCACTTGATTCCCTTAACGAGCCATCAATGTTTTCTATTATTGTTGTTGCTATGGAAACCTTATTTATTGATTATAGTTTGGATTAAGATTCCAAGGTTGATTTATCCATGGCTACTACTATCCTTGAGGTATCCAAGGTTGTTGAAATGATGGGGGCATCATCCATTATTGTGGCATCCATTCATAGGTTTTCCATTTTGGTGGTGGTGCCCATACTTTTAGAGGTACATACCATTGAGTAAAATGAATCCTTGGTCCAAATTATTATGCTTGATTTTGTGGGAAGGTGTTTCCTTATCTCTGGACATAATTTATTTCTTCCAAAATCTTAGCATTCTACTAGAATTTAATTTTAAGTATAGGAAGATGAATACAATTTTTTGTGTCATGGTCTTTAGCATCACATATTCCATAAAATTTAGGCTTATCTAGGGGGTAGTCTCTAAGTGCATGTTTCAATTTGCATTTTGGGAAATAAATCTCTAATGGTTTAGTATTGGATTTAGCCTTACCCTGTAATCCATCTAATGTTGAATTTAGCTGAACTAGTATGTCTATTTTTAAGTTTGCTAATTCTTCCATCAATTGACTTCCATCACTATTTTTTTTATTACCCTTTCCTGCTACTAGGTTTTGTTCTAGATTAGTTGATACATAATTCTTAGATTTCCAAAAAACCTAGTTTAGTAATATTTCCTTTTCCCATAAGATTCAAATAATCTCTAGAGGAGTCATCCAATCCTTTAAGAAAAATTATCTTGATCACTGCTTTCGGTAAGTCATAACCACATCTATTGAGGGCAAAGGCAAATTGATCCAAGTAATATTCAAGATTTACATCTTCATTTTGTCTAATTTTGAAGAAATCTTCTTTCCCATTTTTGACCCTACATTAATCCTAATATTTGTTTAAAAATGCATTTTTTATAGGTCTCCAATTGTTGATGGAATTTCCTACTAGGCCCATAAACCACCCATTTTCTCCTTCCTTCAAAGTTGAGGGGAAGAGCTTCAACTTTTGATTGTCTAATTTGTAATCATAGGTCATACAAAAGTCTTTGAATTTGAAGAGAAACTGATCTCGGTCTTTAATAGACAGTCCTCTAAAAGTAGGTAAATGGGATGGAGAAATGTTTTTCGTTGTTGTCCTATCATCATTCTCAAAGAGAATGGGATAAGAAAAAGTCCTTTCAAGAATACTTCTATTGGGATTTTCCACATTGCCTACATTTTCTACCATTATAAATAAGGTTTTGATAAGATGAGGAGATTCTTCAAGAATTTCTAGTTGTTTATTAAATGAATCACCCTTTTCTGAGGAAGATTCCTCAATACTAGGATTATCTTCCCACTGAATGGTTGTATGACTAGTTAAAGGTTAATAAAATTCCTCTCCTATTATATCCCTCTCAAATTCTTCTTTTAAATCTTCTTAAGCTTCAAGATACTCACTTGTTGAATATGTTGGCTTAGTTTTTCCAATAGGACTTGGTTGAAGTAATCTTCTAGTCCTAAGTAAAATTTTAGGGGAATTATGAAGATGAGATTCAATAGCTTGCTCAAGACTCTCAGCTAAGAATGATGAAGGGATTCCTTATATAGGTTTTAGAGTAGGTTTTTCATCTATATATGTTGAAGGAATTTCTGCCTTTGGAAGATATCTGGAAATAAACTTTCCTTTAGAATCCCTAGGTTAGAACATAAATAGATTTCTCTTTGAGAGTGATTTTGTGATTTTGTGTGTTTTATTTTACTATTAGCTTAAAAATTTACCTTACTAACACTTTTCATAACAAATTCCCTATAAATAGTGCCAAAAATGATGGGAGTCATTGTTACCCCTTCATTTAACCAATGTATATTGGTGTCAATTCTTACTAGGGCTAATGTCTAAGGAAGTTTGTAGTAAGATACTTTATTAATTTTAGTTAATAGTATCTTTTTGGGGATTCTAAGTTTTTAAAATAGAATTCTTATCTTATCCATCTAAGCTATTTCTATAAAAGAAACAAACAATTTTGTATGAAATATAAAAGACACCACTCTTTGTTGAATCAAACAATTTGAAAAATAATCAAACTTAACTTGCATAAAACATCAATCATTCACTCTTCTGGAATAAACTTGTAAATAATGATTTAAAAATTACACTTTAAAAATGAAATTACATCAAATCATTTCTTATGGAATGAATGATAATCAATAATCTATATTTCAGAAAAGCTAGAAACTAAGTAATCAATTAGCTTATACAAGAAATGTGAAATCAAATAACTATTTTATCATTCAAGTTATAAATCTATGTTATACAAATAGAAATATATATTAATCTTTGAATTAAAATTATAAAATAAATATCAAGATAAACCCCTTATCTCCTTGGGGAGTGGTCCCTTGCTCACCCTTAGATTTAGGTTCAAATCAAATCAACTTCAAGATATATAGTGAAAGAAAAGAACTATTATAATACTTGTATTTTAGAGAATGAAGTTTTACAATATATTTATGTGCAAAAAGCTATATATCCTAACAATCATCTATCTATTTATTCTATACAAAGAAATTGACTAACCTAAATTATAGATAACATCTTGACTATTTCAAGACAAGAAGATATCTGAAGAGATTTAGTGATATAGTTAAGACAAAAAATCATGGCAATGAGATCTTTAAGGGATTATAGGTTCCCAAGATAAAACTATCTATGACTAAATTTATCAACCAAATCTTACATATTTGAAATACATACCTTTCATTCTATTACTTATATCTGGAACAACTTCTAAAAATGGAAGACCAAACAAAAAATTGATAGCTATATATATACATGTAAAAAAATATAACTAATGAAAGAAGTCTTTTATATTGTCATGAGGAATATAGAGAAACTATCTGATCCCTTAAAATTGTGTCAAGTTTAATTATAGAATGAGTTGGGATGATCTATAACAAAATTTACATAATCCAGAGCTAAATGTTGAAACCCATAGTCAACTGTTAAGATCCATAACTAACTACTAAAATCCGTAGCCAAGTGTTGAAATTTGTAGCCAACTATCAAGATCCATAGCTATAGTGGATTAATTAATTCATCGTCTTAGATCATCTTTATCTTCATGGAATCTTGGAAAAACTTGTCTTATTACTATTATTGCCTATATATAACAAAATATAGGGCCTAAAACATGTAAATGTTAGAAAAAAGTGTAAAGAAGAGAGATTTAGACTTTACATGAGTTCATGCAGATAAAAGCATCTATTTACTACCTTATGATAGTTATAAATACTAAGATTGCATATAGTGTTCAACATTTGTCATTTTTAAGGTCACAATCATAATATTAATGAGTCATTTTTTGGACTCATCACTATCAAGATCCTAATATGCTTACTAAAGGAAAGAACCTCATGGAGGATCATTTTGTATGGATATAGAAAACATATAAAACCTATTTGAACCTATCACATAATTTTAATCAAATGAACATGTCAAATTAGCCACTCATTGATTTAGTTCCTTCAAGAGGATTTTTGATTGAATTGATTGGTCAAGAAAATTAGGGTGTATACCCATTTACGTAAAACACTTTAGTAGATAACTTGTTTCATATGCCAATCATTGAGGAAGTGTCTTCTACTTCTACATATAATAATGAGTAAAACATAGTGGATAATGTACAAGTAACATCTAATCCAAACCGAAGTGGTGTAAGTATGCAAATAACTAGTACATAAATAAGTTAAACTTTAGTTAACACCATGATTAGTTCTCAAAATTAGGGAGTAGGAGTTTATACATCCTAACCTCAACCAAGTAATACTATTAATCCTCAACCAACTACTTCTTTAAGTTCTCAACTAATAGGATTAGGTAGCCAACCAATGACCAATTTCATGCCTTAACAATAAAATGTGATAAATCCTACTCCTCCCTAATAGGTAATGATTAGTATTCCACAATAGCAAGCATAATGAAACATACCAATGCAACAAATTCTGAATATGTTTCCACCTCAATATGGGGAAACCAATGTTCCACCTCACCAAGTAGTAGGGAACATACCTCTTTCCTCATAGACCAATATGCCACTTCAAAGCTAAATGATGTCTAGTCAACAATGTATAACTATTGGTCAGCACATGCTAAATCTCTACCATGTACCCACTTCCCAACTGGGATTCATGTAACAAATAAGTTTCAATGTTCCTCAAGTAATGATTAGGAAACCTTTGCCTTTTATGTAGAATATGCCACTAGTTCAAAGATAGGGTCTTGGTTCACAAGTACCCACTCAACAACAAAGTTTGATTAGTCAATAACATGTCCTTTTTCAACCTCAAAAAGCATAGTATAATTACATCCCTCTGTCCCAAATTCAAAATCCCTAAAACCAAGCCTACATATCCAACCAAAACTATAATATTATGCAACCACAAATTCAATTCCAAAAATCAAACCCTAATCCACACATGCGTATTCCTAGTCTATTTTCTAACCAAACCAACATACCCAAATAAATACCTCCATCATACCCTAATCAAAGTGCTCAAATTGTGACCACTCAACTATCTACCTAAGCTAATATTCCCCCTCAAGCTAATATTCCCCCTAGTTTCCTATCCCAAGAATCACAGTAGATGAAGGAAGTGATTGTTATCGTCCAACCCAGGAAATAGACTAATCAGTTAGATGACATGTGTTCTTATCCATTCAACATGGATTAATTTTAGATACCATTTCCTCTAGGATATGAACCACCAAAATTTGACAAATATAAGGAGAAAGGTGATCCTAAGGCTTCTTTAATTGAATTATTTGTTTCATGTTAGCCAGTGGCATATAACGATATATACCTTTTGTTATTATTCCTTAGGAGTCTATCAGGACAAGCCTTGGAGTGGTTTTTAAAGTTGGATAAGAATTTAGTATCTAATTTTGATGATCTTTTGGATAAGTTTGTGCAATACTTTTCATATAATCTCAAACATCAGATTTCTTTGGTTGGCCTGATGCAAGCCAAGCAAAAGGCTAGTGAGAGTTTTTCAAGTTATCTATAGTGATGGAGAGCCCTTGTAAGTTGATTCACCCATAATTTACTAGATAAATAATTAGTTATTATATTCACCAAAAATTTGCATAGTGAGATATCATATCATCTAGAACTACATTGTGCACATACCTTTAAGGAGATCATTGATATAGGTTTTTTAATCAAGTGTGACCTCATTAACGAAGTAATCATCAGGATTATCTTATTAAATTAGAATCAAAGTAAAAATCCAAGAAATGGCCAAAACCAACACCCAATCTAAATACAAACATCACAACCGACACATGCCAATAACCAAGATAGATTAAAGCAATTCAACTATGATAAGAATCTTGTGGGAAATAGAGTAACTAAGTTTTATCATGTCTAAATGGTGCAAACACCATCTAATCATCCAACACTACCTTTGTATATTATTCCTATGACATAACCTCTTCAACATTATCCTAGGCCCCCATAATAGACACAACCTCCTTTGTCATTACACATCCTTCCTCCAAGGAGAACAATTCCTACTCACCACATTTTTATTGACCTTGGAAAGCCTATTAAATCTATGTTTTAAAAAATTTCTACTGCTAATCTGATTAGCTGGCCTATACCAAAACATTATCATTAGGGTATTCCTTATCTTTATTGGTACCATAAAAATGAATTATGTGAATATCATCAGGTCAACAGGCACAATTTGAAAAGATTTATGCAGATTAAACATTTAATTCAAAATATGTTGGAGAATGGGGAGATAATATTGGATAATATCACTTACACTTCTAATCATACCCTTGGAATCTATTAAAACCCCTTTCCCCAACATAACAACTAGCCATAGTAGCAACCACAATAATAATAATATCACCAACTAGTGCAACAACAAAATCAACAGTATCAAAATCAAAGGCCAAACCAATAAATGTAGTAGAAGAAACAATAGAACCAACAATGCCAAAATAATGGATAAAACCAAGGTTAGAATGGTAACAACCAACAAACCTACCATGTAGTTTCACATGACTATAATGTAGTTAAAGGCCATATTGTACAAGAATCATGGAGGCACCAAACTTATAGGATCTATTCTTGAGGTCAAAAAGAACAAACCCATTTAATCTACAAGTCCTAGGAGACTTCTAAGTGCTGATATTTAGTGTACAAGTTGGCTAGTTCAAATGCTTCTATGTGACATCTTGGCAACGATCAAGCTCAAATGGATAAGTATGGAAAACTTAGTAAAATCTGGTTGAGGAGCCAACTTTGAACATACATAACTTCTATCGTGCTTTGGTGGATAATCTAGAACTTAGTGCATAGTAACTAGGGAGAAATATAGACAAGCCCATGTGACCTCTTTCCCCTACAACTACCGCATATTTGAGATATGGTTTTATGAAGATGCTCACTTAGCTCTTTTTGAACTTCTTGCAAATTAGCTAATTATGGGAATTTAGCATAATTTTGTTGAGAAGCCAGCTTTGGATCTTTGTAACTTTTGATGTGCTTTGGTATAGGACCTGAGACTTGACACATATAAACTTGGCACAAAAGTGAACAAACCCATATGACCAATTTTCCTTGACTCATCCACATGTGGAAATGGTGATGTCAGCAAAGTGCTTACTTATAAATTCTTCCACTAGACTTAAGATACTTAGATGACCACAATGAAGAACCAAGTGGATCCTTTGTATTTATACACTTTCTCCAAGCACTCTTGACATCCTAAAGGGTCTCTATAACCTGTCTATCTTCTCATCCATTAGAAAGCTGATCTATTTGGGTACAAGCTTGGTATGTGGGCCCAAAATGGCCAATAAGAACCATATTTATAAAACTAAGAGCACATAAACTCAACAAAAGAGGTGTCATCACTTACTAGTTTAGGTATTATGATTGTGTGTTTTCTTTAATTTTCTCTATCAAAGGGTACGATATACAAGAGTAGGAACTATATATCTTTTATAAGTTTATATTTATAGCTCTACTCTTTTCATATTTCATTTTGGCATGCATGGTGGAACACTCAATCCATTATTTTTTCTAACACATTTGAACTTATTTTTGAAGTGTTTTTTATTTATTTCTATTGTTTGATAAATTCTATAATAGTTATTATATAGTCTATTAAATGTCTCAATAAAAATATACTTAGTTTATGTTAGCTTTCTTTTTCATTTTTTTATCTTCTATAGAACAATGATTTTGCACAGCTAAATAGTAAATTTGCACTAATAAATGGTGATTATTTAATAGGGAAGGGGGATTTAATTATACCAATCAAAAAATTAACCATGCCATGTTTTTTTTAGTCTATTTACATTTTATTTCTATGTAGGTCTGATTTTCAATGTTTTGGCAATGAGCATTGATAGTTTTGTCATGTTTTTCAATTATTTTAAACTGATCTTAAGTGAATATGTTATGATGTATATATTTTTATGCTTTCTATACTTTTATAAAAAAATAATAATGGTTTGTCTTGAACATTGATGATTCTATTTTGTGTTTTCATAGTTCTATATTGATCTTTGGTGAATTCATTTAGGTATCATTTTTGTATGTTTTATATAATTTTTTTCTTTAGCTAAATAAAGGTTTCAAATTGATCATCATGATTCCATGCTACATTTTTTTAGTTTTGAACTAATCTTTAGTGAATTTTTTTATGTATCATTTTTCATTTTTTTTGTAAAAAATTAGTAATCGATAATTTTACACTATGTTTAACACTTATGATGTTGAAATTATCAAGGTTTCATGCAAAAATTATCATGTTAAAAAAATTTAATTCTTCCCTTCTAATCAAATGATTAAAATAGTAAATAAATCTAGTCTGTGCCTTATTTCCAAAGTAATGACAATGGGGAAAATGTGTTTCCTTATTTAGATCACTCAAATTCAACTAGTGAAAGTATACTCTCTAGATCTCAATGATACAAATACATGTACTACTCTTCCTATTAGTATATATTATAAATATGAATATGATAATACTAGCCAAATTAGTGGAGATGCATCTTATTATACTCTTCTTCCAATTCAAGATAAACCAAAAAACATCTTTTCCAAAGGTTTCCTAATGAAATAGTTTCCAAAGTCAAGGAGTAATAAGGCAACTCAAGATTCAAATTCTACTTATGTTCATGTCCCTTTATCATATAATAATTATGTACCTAAAATATAAAGTGATATTAAATATTCTACCCCATTTTATTTTGATTTCAAAAATGAAAACGAATCTTGCATATTTCTTTCCTATGATAATATTTCATAAAAATAGAGAACATTTGTCTTTCTCCTTCTTTTAGATTTTCTACTAAAAAGCATGTTCAAATTATATATGAAAATAATGAAAGTACATATTATATCCCTCTTTCATGTAATATTAATCCAATTACTCAAGATCTTTTAAATAATTATTACATTAACATTCATGAAATACAAAATGATATAATGATTTCTCTTAAATCACCATGAAAAGTGGATATCCCTCTAGCTAATGTTTACAAACCACATGTGATCCTATCTTAAAATATAATGAGAGTGGTAAAGATCCTATTATTCCTATGGATGGAAAATTACAACCTTTAATAAATTATTCAATCTCTTTACCAACACCTCCTAGTGATATGTTATCTATAATGATTACCATGGGAGATATTTAACAACAAATTATTATTCTTAAGTTGCAAGTTTACTCCCATGACATTATTTTTAATGATAATATCTTAAAGGACCAACCCCTTACTAGAGATGTTTTTAATTATCCATATTCATACACTTTATCATTCTTATGTTGTCTTATTTTGAAGATAAATAAGATCATGAAAATCATTTCAAAAAATATATACACTCCTTTAAACAATGAGCTAAAGATGGATGCTTTTTTATTAAAATCTCTCCATAGATTTTTAGCTCAAGAGGCTCTTGATTAGTTCTGTACAATCCCAAAAGGTTATTTATCAACCTTAAAAAAACATGGATATGTATTATTATCTAATTTATATAAGAACATAGTACATTTTGGCCAATTTTGGCCTACATACAAAGCTTTTTCTTGGATGGATGAGATAAATAGAGTTATGGATGGAGTGAGTGGTCCAAACATCACATACAACTTGCAAAGCTTTTGAAAAACTTTAAGTAAACTTAAAGTATAGTTTATCAAAATTTAATACCAACAAGTTCTCATTGTGTTTAAAACATTTAGGGGCATGAATCAAGTTACATAAAGTCTTAGAAGTTATTTGGAGCCTTTTAAAGGGATAGTAGTTTTTTACACAAGTCTTGAAGAACCAGACCATCACGAGCACATCACGTAAGGACAAATAAGCCAATTTGGTTGAAAATTTGATAAATAAACTTAGGAATTAGTCAAGGACAAAATACCATATGGACATTATGCTTTTCATAATGAGAAGGTCCCCTATAAATTTCATATCTTGATGAGTTCTCTATCTCAAGATATAAGCTTCTAAAGTTGAACATATAGAGTGGGATGTGTATGCAGACATCAAGTTTAAGCCTCATAAAATAGTCATTTGGATTAAAAATTTCCTAAGGATGAATGAGGAGTTGACAAGTGTTAATATTTTAGGTTCCCAAATGAAGATCTAATGACACATGTCGACTGATAAGGCCAGTGGGCCCAAATAGATCAATGGAGAAAATTTAATCATACCAAAGTAGATCAATGAGTAAAAAGTTAGTAGGTTAATGAATATTGAAATATAATGAGAGGTTTACAATTTTCATAAATGTGATAATTTCTAGATAAATCAATGAATCACATTTAAGTCATGCAAAACTAGATCAATGGTGCACATAAGGTCAAAGAGTCAATGTTCTTGAGGATGAATACAAGGCCACCATATGGTGTAAGTGTAGGAACCTACCAGGACAAATTATAGGGCCCAAAAAACAAATGAGGAGCTAATATATGGCATATTTTGGAAAGACTAGATAAAGATTAATGGCCAAGATTAAAAGTCAAATCCAAGAGATTTTAAGCATAGGTTGAATGTGACTTAGGTAAAACCAAAAGAAAATGTTTTAAAGGGTTGTGTCACCATTAGAGCTTGGTAAAATACCATTAAGTAGACATAATAATATATTCAAGGTTCTTAATTATAAATTTATATCACCATTAAAGTTTAGAGGCATGATAGGTTTGTTTAAATCTAATACAGTTCAAGAATGAGTCTATGCAATCTATGGATCTTCATTAATAAAATGACTATATGAAAATTAATAAATTAGATTGGTTTTCAATATATAGTAAGACCTATGTTCATATTTAGTAGTAGGGGTAGATATATGGATATGTATAAATGTTTCATCCTTTGACATAGTCTTGTCTTTGACAAAGAGGTACCTACAACGACTAAAAGTAGACTTAAGAATGACTCTATCAAGTCCATGGACATGAGGAATTTATCCTCATAATGAAATAAGTGGAGATGGAGTAGAATATAAAAGTAAAGGGATTTAAGGATTAGAGAGTATAGTGGAGAATTTGTTTCTTCTCAAATCCTTTTAGTCCTATTTATATCAAAGATGGTTCAAAAATCAAGAAAGATGGTAGGTCAATTAATGATCTCAGATGGCATGATTCCCCCCCACTCCCCTTTCTCCTATATCTCTTATCCTTTTATATTTTTAAATTATATTAGACTTTTGATAAGAAATTCTTTCTCAATTATGGAAGATCATAGACTCTCATTTGATAATTTTATACCCTATCAAAATTTGTATGAAAGACCTCTTGAAGCAATAAAGACTTTATTTAAATATATATCCCCTATAAATTATGTGTAGTAAAGCTTGTGTATGATGGCATTATGAATGAGAATATTCCATGCCCATTATCCTTCTTTATTTCTCATTTTTATGTGTATTCAAGTTAGTTATAGGTCTAAGTTAACATTATTTTTATCATTGATGGAATCTCTTAGTGAGTATTATAACTCCTCTTTACCTTCATTTACTGCTTCGTGAACCTAGTTTATGAATAAATTATGCAACTAGCTAAGTTTTGTGAGATTGTGTGAGCTAGCCTTGTCTTATGCTTCCTCAATGTTTACTTCATGCTTATGTGAGTTCTCATTTAAATTTGGTACATCACCCTTTTAGCCTTCTTAGGATCTCTTTACCCCTTCTCGAACCCTTTTCCTAGTTTAAACATTAGTAGAGGTGATCCATTAAGAGGAAGTTGGCCTTCTCTAGAGGTCCAACCCTACCATAGGTGATCCACATCTTAGGGTTATTCCCATAGTGTAACTCAATTTGAGAGAGCCTAAAGAACCCTTTCCAAGGGTGTAAATTGATGCCACAATAGTTTATGGCACACCTAGTGGGACCATGATCTAAGATAAAAGAAAGATTATTAGTGTGTCTTTCCTCTAATTAGCTTTTGGAAATAATCAAGTTAGCACCAATGGTGACTCCAAATCAAATCTTTTGGTTGTAAGCAACCTAGGTATGTCTCATTAAATATTTTGATCAATTTTTATATATCATTTGACATATGAGGATGATATGGATATCTATGGTGAATACCCCTATCATTAACCTCATTATCAACCTTTTTATAACCCATTTTATACTTCTCAATAGTCCTATCAAAATTCCCATCAATCCTATAAACCATGACAATCTTATGGTCCTCCATTTCCATTTCCATATAGACATCATGTTTTTAGACAACCCTATGAGGAAGTTTATCAAGAGGCCTATCAATAAATTCCTTCCTATCAATTCCAATGTGACCCCTACCAGTCGTATCATGATTCCTATCAACCTCAAGAGGACCCTCATGAGTCTTAACATGAGGAATCTGACAATCCCATTGATTACACACAAAGATACTATAAGATAAAGTGTGAATTATTATGAGATAAAATACAACAAGCTGAATATGGTCTTGATCCCCATCATTACCTTCCCCATCCTTCATTATTTCAATCTTATATCAGGTCCTTGTTGGCATCCATACCATAGTTACTATTTAATGAATATACTATTAAAACATGGGATGACAAGTATGATGTGTTCCCTGATCATCTCATGGAATGGTTAAGAGGTTTTACCCAAAGTTTTATGTAGAGGTTGGAAATGTTTGAAGGCCTAGAAGGAACCTAATAGGAGATCAAAGGTCAAATGGACTTGGCAAAGAATTTCCTTCAATTCTTAATAGATAGGCTAAGGATGTGGGAAGATAAAGAACCTAAAAATGAGTATGTCATTATTAAATAACCTCAAGGAGGCTATTAGAAAGGTGTAACTTCTACTTATGTAGGTATTATTCCTTATAATCATCCCAATAAATCTCACACCCATGAGCTTATCCATCAACATTCCATCCCACCCTTTCTTGAGAAAGAGCCCATTTTGAGGGAAACAAATGAAGAGGAAATAACTTAAGTTATAGCTGATCAAGAAGATGTTCCTTAAATTTCCCAAATAAATTTTCTTTCCCTATAGGAGTTTCTCTAAGAGTCAACCATTCTCAAGGTTTCAATTTTCAAAAAGGTTCCATCCATTCTTAGAACCATCCATGAACCATCCATCATACCTCATACTACATCTTCAACTCATCAGCCCCCATCACATCTCATCCTTCACCTCAAACCCATGATCCTATCCATAAACCTTCTAACTTACCCTTTATTGAAAAATAATCCATCTTGAGGGAAAAAAGTGAAGAAGAAATGTCTTAAGTCATAACTAATCAAAAATATGTCATGAGTGACTATGAGGAAGAAATCACCATATGGACTTCCCTTGGTGAACACAAGATCAATTCAACCTTATTGAATAAAGAGAAACATATTGAAGATTATATTACAATTATCTATGAGGAATGTGGCCAAGACTTGAAAAGAGAGGTATTTTAAAAAGACTTCATATCTGATCATGAAATTATGGATGACCATCTCAAGAATGAAGTGGAGTGTAATATTAAGGATGAAGGAGAGAAATTTCAAGTCATTCCTCAAAAAGTTACATTGTTTGAAGAATCTCTTGAAACCAAGGTGTAAGTTATTATTCTTGAAGATGACTCAATAACTTAGTTTGATTTTTGAACCACTTTCAGATAATTGATAGCAGTAAATGGATCTCTTTCAAGAGCTTGATGAAATTTTCCAAGTTAAATGTCAAGTACTTGAGAAGGTAGAGAAAGAGTTTTCCATGGATTAAAATGACCAAGATCAGGTGAACTATGTAGAGATCTTTAATGAGCTTAAAGAACTTGCATCTATCAAGAGACCTAATCTTATTGGGAACACCATAGAAAATAATGAGGAATACCTTGTTCAACCATTGGAGGTTGTAGTTAAATAATCCTATGATAAATATGAGGTTGTTTGGATGCAATAAGATTCCATTTCTATAGCTAACCTAGTTGGAGCTACTTTGTTTTCATTGAGTATCATGATAAGGATGTTGGAAAACACTAGGAGGTAGATGGAGGTATCAATGTCAAGGTTCAAAAGTCTACATGCCTCATTAAATCCCTCATTATATTATATAAGAGGGTTTTCAAGCTTCCCCTTTGATCTAGGAGGAAGTGTTTCTTTGAAGATAGTTTGTGTTTAGGCAAGTTAGTTTCCCTTTTATTCTAAGTTTCCATTCAATAAGTGTGATGATTATTTAGTTGAATCTATTTCACTTCCTTCAATTTATTACCAAACTTTTCTAAATTACTCAATTAGGTATAGTTGGTGAAATAACATGTGTAGGTACTCAAGTAAGTGTATAAGTTAGTGACAAATTTTCTAGTAAGGCAATATTAATAATATGTGGATAGGTGTGCATGAGTATTTATAAAATGACTCACTTCTATCTAAATACTAAGTGGTTAAAATGCTTCCTAATGAATTCATTGATAAGCTATGTACTTGGTCTAGTTTCAGTGTTGGCTATGACACAATTATGGAACTCATTATGTTTTACCATGTTGAAATTTTAATAATTCCTTGCACCATAGTTGTTATCAAAGTGTTATAAAAAATTTTGTGGTTGTTACAAACCCAAAAACCTATAAAAACTAGAATGGAGTTAAAAAATCAAGAATGTAAGCACAAAATTAAATATATTATAATTTACCTTTGATTTAACCATGGTTGCAACATTAAAAATCTCCTGGTTTACTATTAAGTAAAATATGGTCATGACATTAAAAATCTCATGCTTTATCATTGAATTAACAACATCCACAACATGAAAAATCTAGTCACTAAATCATCAATATATGGTAGGAATGAAATTAATGTTTGATAGTTGTGATGAAATTAATTTCATTTACTCCTTAGATAGTTCAAATCTAATGTTACAGCTATGTTGCACTTGGTGATCACATGAAACAAATATTCAATTTCACTCACCTAAAAATACATATGATAGGCCATCTCTTCTAAATCTTAAATCAAATATTTAAACAAAAATGGATATAAAATTAAATTTAACAAAATAATAATGGAAGGATGGCATTAAAATTCTTGTGTTATAATTATGTAATAGATAATTATAGTAACAACATTAAAATTATATTCAATCACTCATGGATATATGGTGTGAATGTAATTATAATTTTATGGAACTGTAATGAATGTTTATACTCTATAAAAGGGCACATCTAAAATTAATACTAAATGAATAGAACAATTGAATATTATTTTCACTATGCTTACATTGATTATATGTTCCATTTTGATTCTCCAGGAACCTATTTTTTCCTTTTGTCTTGCATTTAAATTTACAAGTAAAATGATTTAAGTTTTAAATAGAGTCAAAATTTTCAACCCTTTCATATCTTTCAAAAGTTATGTCACCCATTATATATTATTAATATTTACTTAAATAATTAGCCTTTTAATTGTTATTTTTGTATTCCCACCTCATTGTGTTTCCATTTTGCACATTCGTGTCTCCCAAAACATAAAATTATTATATTTTCAACACTCAAAATATAATTTTTTTAAGACCCAATTCATGGGTGTCACCTCTATTACAAATTTTTTTTTATCTTCAACTGAAAATTAAACATGCTAATTTTTTATAGAGGTTGATACAAGGATCATTAATGAACTAAATCTTTTTGTTGATTCACCATTGTATAAGGATGCATTCATTGTAATTCTCAAGTTATACTTCATGTGATGTATATGATTTAAATTAATTGAATATAATGAATTAAACTATATAAAAATAGTCATCTAACCTTAAACATTCAAAATTATATTATATTCTAAATATCTTTCCATAGTGATTCAATAATCGGTTTGAAAAAAAATTACAACACTTACAAAAGATGATATAAAAATATTTTTTATTACATCCACCTATTTATACATCTTTATTATGTTAATTTTTAAAACTAATAATCTTATTTATGCAATTATTTTCATCAATTTTATGCGGGACATCATTTTTTTGAACATTCAATTATTTTTTCATTGTTTTATGTCCTAGAAAAACATATTTAAGGATTTTTTTGCTATTAAGTTTTTATAAGTAAACATTTTCCAAATCACATATTTTATGATGTCTCCATATATCATTGGAAATATTAGTTTGTACATCTTGTCATCAACTATATGCAAGTAATAATTTCATAAAAGACACTTTTATAATAACTTTTTTAAATGCATTTTTCATCCCCATTCCAATTTATCTTTATTATGTTAGTTTTTTATTATTGACATACCTATTTTATGTAGTTATTTTCATAGTGATTTTATCACTATGAAACCAAGTGAAAATGTTAATTAGGATTTAAAAAATCCCGTGGGGTACATATTATAAATAAGTCTATTATAATCAACCAAACAATAAAAATTCTAGTGTCTTTTAACTAAGTTATCCAACAAGTTAGAACATACCCTATCTATGTAAGTTTTAAATGTGTTATAGATTTTTTAGATGCTTTAATTTCAACTCCCCACATATTATATATATGGAAATTTTGATTATAAAACAAGGGTTATAAAAATATGGATATATTACACCCAATCTTAAGTACATGTCTAACTCAATAGACACAAAAAACTAGCCTTGTACCCTAAACGCATCATTTGTTATTGATGCATAACAATAATTACAAATATGTTGTTTCCCAACTAGACTATGAAACATAGATTAAAATTGAGTGTTATTGAATAGTTGTAGTACAAATAAGGAATAAACATGAAACATGTAAAGTCTCTTTTAATTTAGATAGCTTGGATTATTCCAAGTCAAATAAAACAAACATACTAACATGTTCAAGCATGGCATTGAAATTTATATTATATTACTATTATATTTCAAATATGATTTGAAATTTGGTTCAAAAAACATTTATGTCACTTATGGAGGGTGGTATAATAATAGTTTATATTGCATCTCCCTTTTTATAAATATTTTTTATGTTGATTTGGGTAACTAAAAATCTTATTTTATGAAATTATTATTATCAATTTTATGCAGGTCATCATTGTTTGAAAAGGTAGTTTATTTTTGTTTTGCTATATGTCTTAGACATAAATATTTTATAAATTTGTTAATATTAGTTTTTTTAAATCAAACATTTTCAAAACACAAGTTTCATCATGTTTTCCTAAATCATCGACAATCTTAGTTCATAATTATTTTTTGTCATCAACTATATGAAAGCAATCATCTAGTAAAATTAATTTTGCTAAGCATTTATTTTTAACAAATTTTTCATATCCATTCCAATCCATATCTATTAAGTATATTGTTTCAAATTAACAAACCTATTTTATGTAGTTATTGTCATAATAATTTTATTATATCCATCATTATTTTAAATAAATAATTTTTACCATCACTAGAAAACCAAGTGCCAAAATTAATCAGGGTTAAAAAAAATCCCAACGATTCCATATTCTCTTTATGGATATTATAAGCACTCCAACCTATTAAATGTAAAATTGAATATCTTTTAGCTAAATTATGAAATAACTTAGAACATAACCATATATTTTAGATGTAATCATTCTATATTTCTGAGATTATCTAGTTGTAATTCCACAAAAATTATCTATAAGTAATGTTGATTAAAGATCAAGAGTGCAAAAAAAATGGTTATCTTACACCCTAGCCCAAGCATAGATCTAACTCAATGGATACTTAAAATTGGGCTTGTACCCTAAAACACCCTTATCTATTGATATATAAAAATAATTACAAATATATCATTTCCAAACCAAGATTTCTAACTTAACTATGAAAAATACATTAAAATTGAGTCTCATTGTCTAGTTATCATATGACAAAGGAAAAAATATGAAACATGTAATCTTTATTTCGATGCACATAGCTTTGATTATTCAAATAAAAATAAAATAAATATATTTAAACATTCAAATATGTATGTATACTTAACATTCAAATGTTTAATATTTATAAGAATGTATTGGGTCTACATCTCATAGTTTATTTAATTTTTATCTTAGAGTCCATTAGAGATTGATATTTAGGGTTTTGATATAGGAAATTCTTAGTATGGAGCCTTGATTCATGATGTAGTGGGTATGTATGGTAGACTATTTCATGATCACAGGTCTAAAAAAATCAATGGGAGTGAGAATCATGTCAGAAAGGATTGGAATGGAAATGAGTTGTTATGACAAGGAAAATTAAAATTTATTTGAATGTCCTTGATAAATTTCAAGTTATGGTAAGTAAATCTAATAAATGGTGTTCTATGTCAGATTATACGTTAATATTCACTAGGCACCTTTGTTCTACTAATGATGATATATATCAATATTACTATGTAGAATTACATAATAATAAATTAAAAACTATGTATAAATATTATTTTTTATGATTACATATCAAGCATTAAAAAATAATACTATACATGATAATTCTATTAATCTATAAAAATCTAGAGTAATATTTATATACAATTTTTTTTAAATTCATAAAATGTAAATATACACAATGGTTTTTGTATATAATTTCAATGATGACATATATTTAGTGGTAGTTAATATTTTATGATTATAAATTAGTTTCTAGTAAAACCTTTGTAAAGTACCTTCAATTTTTATAAATATAGTATTATTTTGAAAACATTATGAAACTAAAAAATGATGGTAAAGTAATAGTTGATATTTCATCTCCCTTATTATACATTTTAAATTTTGTTGTTGTTTATCATTTGCAAACCTAGTTTACTTAGTTATGGTCTTATTAGTTTTGTTTATTCCATCCTTATTTTACATTAAAAAAATTTCTGATCACAAAATAAAGTGCCAGTATAAATCAGGGTGCAAACAAAGCACAATGAGACCATACTCTAGTTAGGTATATTAAAATCATCCAAACATAAAATAAATCCATTTTAAAACTAAATAAAAGTGTGGAAAAAATATATAATACAAGTTAAGGTATTTACCTCATTATTTTTCCATTGTGAACATCATGGCTTTACCAACCATAAAATAATCATATTGTAAAGTCTCAACACACAACGTTTTTTCAAACCCAACACATGGGTGTCACCATCTATCCAAATAGAATTATTTCATCAACTAACATTAAACCATGTTAATTTTGTTTATAATTACATGGATCAAAAAATATTTGAGTATTCATTTTGAATCCTCACTATTGAAGGATTCATTGATTATAATTATCAAGTTCTAATTAGAGTGATCTAGATGAATTGAAAAAAAATAATTTCATGAATTAAAGCGTATAATAAAAATCAACTACTCCTAAGAATTAAAAAGTATACTATATTCATATCATCTTTCCACAATGATTTAAAAATTGGTTCTAAAAATATTTATGTTACTTACAAAGGAAGGGAAAACAATAATTTATATTACATCCCCATTTTTATAAATCTTTATTATAGTTATTTGTGTAACTAACAATCTTATTTTATGTAATTATTGTCAAGTTTATGTATGCCATCATTTTTTTAAAACTTAAATATTTTTTGGTGTTTTATGTCTTAGAGAAACATATTTTACACATTTTTTTAGATTAATTTGTTACAAGTAAACATTTAAAAAAAAATTGTGATGTTTCCCTGTGTCATTGTAAATCTTAGTTTTTACATTGGTTTTATTCAAATGTATGTAATAAATCATTTCTTAAAATTAAATTTTCAAAGCAGTTATCTTCAATACGTTATGCATATCCCTTCCATTCCATATTTATTATATTTATTGCTTTTCATTAAAAAAACCTATTTTATGAATTCATTTTTGTAATAATTTTATGGGGTCCATCATATTATTAATCATTTGATTTTTCCCATCAATAGAAAACCATGTGCCAATACTAGATAGGGTGAAAAAAAATCCCAATAAGTCCATATTATGGTTAGGGATAATATAAGCACCACAACACTATAGATGAAAAATTCAATCTATTTTAACTGATGGAACAAGTTAAAACATACCTTATTTGTGTAAGATTTTTTTATTCCACAAAACTACATCATGTTATGATCTCTTGGTGTAGTGGTTATGTATGAGAGCATATTTCATGGTGGAGGCTTAAAACATATTTTTATGGTTGCGAGAATCTAGCTAGAATGGTCTAAGTTGGAAAGTAGTTGAGATATATTAAATTTCAATTGATTTGAATATCCTTGAGAAATTTAAAACTATGGTAAATAAATTTGCTAAATTTCCTACTGTGTAGACTTCCAGATGGAAGCAACGCAAATATTTTTCATTATGGATGATATTTGCTTGTTTATTAAGAGGGTGACCTCATTTTAATATTAACTATTTTTATAATGAGATGTATTCCAAGTCAAATAAATCAAACATATTGATGCATTCAAGTATGTATTTTTACTTCACATGCAAATTCAAAATATATTTTAAATGAATCAGGTCTACTACTCATGGGTTATTTACTTTTTCACTTAGAAACCATCGATACTATTATAAATTCTAAACTAAAAAACAAATAAATAAAAATTGCATGTCTTATTTGGCTTTTTTAGATTTGGAAACTACCACATTAAAAGTGAACTATTACCAAAATAAATTTATAAGTTTCGATAATGGTTAAATTTTAGAGTAGGTGTCCAGCCACTCTAAACTATTTTTAACTTATCCTAGAATATTCATACAATTGTTTACATGTATTATTAAGTTTATTTATTAGTGGGCCTAAGATTAACTTATAAATGAGGAGATAAGGTACACCAACAAAGAAATTGAAAAATACATGTTAACCATTTCAATCATAGTGAAAATATTTATTAATAACTTTAGAGTGTGTAACTTCCCATTCTAATTTAGAAGCATTATAGGCACAGTAAAAACATGTGTTAGTAATAGTACATGAGGAATGTAAATTGTTTGATGATTAACTTTGGTTCACATTATGCCTACAATGGTTCATATTTAGAGTGGGTAGCCACTCACTATAGATATATTGATACTTATTTTATCTATTCCTTTAATGTTTCACATGTGTCATTGTTAAATTTATTGTTGGAAAACATAAGCTTCACATCTCAAATGAATCCAACCTATAACCATTACAGACATAGTTCAAATATGATTCAAGGATGATTAAAGCATTTGCATCCAAAAACCACTCTGATTGACATTAGTTTTCACTAAACCTACTAAGATTAATAGTTAGAATGGGTGACCACCCACTCTAAACATATTGACACATATTTTCCCAATCTCTACAATGATTCACTTGTATTTAGAAAAATGGTACACATAAGCTCCGCATTCAAAATGAATATCACTCTAAACTAAAAAATTACATGTATAGTGAAAATAAGTGTAAATTGTCCTTGACACTCATTTTCACCATGAGTGAAATGACTTATATTGAGTATGAAAGGCCACCTAATTTAAATAAATTTAAATTTATTTACACTATGCAAAAACTGGTTCATTTTTATTTTTTGATTAAATTTTTGGTATACATAAGTTCAACCTAAATGAATCCAATTTATATATGAAACATAGGTCAACCAAAAATAAATTAAATAATGTATATGAACCATTGTGGGTATATTACAAATAACTATTGTTTATAGTGGGTTGCTACCCATTATAAATAAGTGTTGGTATACATATAATGGAAATAGGTGTAGAGTTTACAATTGAATCATTTACATTCATATTCCACTAAGATTGATATTTATTTTCACTCTTCTTGAACTTCTTTACATTGAGAGTGGGTGGTCACATAATATGAAAAAATTGACACATATTTATTCTATGCTTTCAAAGGTTCACACATATTGTTAAATATCAAGATTTTAGACCAAATCTCCACATATAAAATGAATCCATCTTTAGTTTTTAATACACATAATATTTCAATTATAAATTAATCCACCTATGAATGTTTTTGGAGTGGGTATCCACCCTTATGAAATGTGAACCATTGTAGGCATACTTAAAATAGGTAGATTCATTTTAAATGTGTAATATAGAAAACGATTGTTGGATTAATTTATAATTTAAAGCTTAGGTATTACAAAAGTGAATTTAAAAATATATGTTAACTCATTATATTCATTTCATGAATAATTAAAATAAGTTTTAATCTATTTATAATGGGCCCACTCTGAAAATAAGTGGTTGTTGGATTCATTTTTAATGTGAATCTTAGGTATAAAAAATATGAGTTTTGTCGAACCCTAAATTATTAAGGTCAATATAGGGTTAATAAATAAAAAAATAATTATAACAAAAGGGTGATAAAATAATCTATATTAATCTAATTAATAGAAAAATCAGATAAATAATATTATAATTTTATAAAACTAAGATTGCTAAAAGTATTAAAGTACTTATATTGATAGATATTAAAATAAATAAGAAAAAATGGTATTTGGATAGTTTAATTTGCATAGGTAGATATAGACTAGAAACATGTGTTCAATATGTAGGATCAATATTCTAGATTAGTCATTAGATTATATAAATTGCACTTCTATGTCCACTAACACTAACATCAGATCTAGACTTTACCATTGATAATAGTGTTTGATTGTGATACAAGTTTATAGTAAGGAATAATTACTAGATTTGGACTTGACCAACCTTACCATTCTAAGCTTTTTTTCAGCTTTGTGATGATATATTCGAATCTAAGATTTATGTTGTCTCTTTTTTATGGTTGATTAAACCCTAATTATTAATCTTTTTTCACCCTTGGAATGAGCCTAATAAAAAATAGGTTAGTTGGATCATGGAAATAAGCTACCCCAAAGACCCTTTTATGAATGGTTGTACCTACATAGATAATAGTCCAAGGAAGGCCTCAAACTTATGTAGTTATCTGCTATGTATGGGAATGTGTGTACACAAGGGTGTAATATACTATATAAAGATGCATGCAATGATTTATCTTGTAAATTGAAAATTATCTAACATGAGCTACCCTTTAAATGCTTCAGACCTATAATATGACTACTCCTATACTAGATAAGAAAATAGGGATGGATAGGGTAGATTAGATGGCTTGTGTAGTTTATAGATTTAGATTTGGTAGGTGTTTGCTTGGTATTTTATAGATGACGAATGAGAAGGCTTAGACTTATATTTTTACCACACCTTTTTAAAATATCTCATGGTAGGGTTGAATTAGACAATTAGACTTACCAATGGTTTTTAATGATTTTATCATTTGGATGAATTATGTAACAAACATAAGAATATTATGCTAGTCTTAACCCATGGGTTTTGATCATTGTTTAATACACTCAAAGAAGTGAAAAATATATGAACCACAAAAAACCAACATAATCATATTATATTATTCCTTACATATATGTGTTAGGAAAAAATGATATTTAATAACATATCAAGTACATTGTGAAAGATACGAGCATGGATATAGACATGTGTAAGCATTAACATATAATCTAAAACATGATAATCTAGGAATGATCATAACAGATATGTAACCTATATCAATCATGATCTAATAAGCAGATGCCCCAACATAATATATGGCATAAGTAGAGGAAAGGTGAAACATTTATATGTGAATATATCATATGGATATGGTATGCCTATATCAAACTCAAATATGCATGAAACATATATGTGTTTAGAAAAAGATATTTTAGATACTAACATGAATAAAACAACATATATGCGAAGGAGCTAATAAAATTTGGGAACGATAAATATTTCTTGTACTTTTGAGTTATTTGAATGCTTTTGTATTTATTGTATATTTGATAAAAAATCATATCCTATGGTCCAATCCAAGGGATTATCATATGTAGCTCCAAGCTCAGTATATAGCATGTGAAATTGGTGTAACTACAAAGGAACATGCATAGGTGTCATAGTTAGATCTATAGAATTTTTGGTATTCTACATATATGAAATAGAAATTTGTGGTTGTGAAAAAACAATAGTAGTATTAGGAGTTTGTGTAACCCATCCTTGAGTGATCTAAGGTTTATTTTGAGTAGTTTTAGTTAGAACATGTTTAGTTTCTCTAAGTAACTAAGTATGTTGTATAGGAGTAGATGAATATTTTGTGGAATCCAGTATGTGTATTTGGTGAAAAAACATTTCAAGTATAGGACACCTATGAAATGAGGTTTCCTATTATTTACCTTTTTTTGGAGGAATAAACATAGTATGATTTAAAATTACTTGTCTTGGAACAAATGTTTCTAGTCCAAGGGGATGTTCATATGAAATTCCAAAAACTATGATCACCATGTTTCTATGAATGTATTTAATACACCCATGTATTGTGGAAGGTACTACATAGAGTTTATGTATCTAATATTATTCCAATAACATATCAAATACTCATGTATATAGTATAACTAAGAAGGTGACAACAAAAAGTGTCAGATAAAATATAAAGGTAAATCAGTGTCAAAAATAAAATGTTGTGATGTCCCATCGAATGCTCTAATGGTTTTAATCAAAGGGTATAAATAATCATGTGTATATCCCAAATGTATAAGTAGTGTCTTGATACATAAAATATCACTAGAACCATTATTTATCATAACATTATGTATATTTTTATGGTTTAGGTATGCTCAAATAAATAATGAATGAAGGTAAAAGACATCAAATGATATTTAATTATCATTGAATGAAATATAAGTTATCTAAACCATAGGATATATCATGAGTGTATATGTAACATTAATCAAGTTTAGTGGTTGTCCATAATTTGATGGAGGATGTGCATTGTAAGACATTTTCACTTATGTATGTTTATTATAATGACCTTGCAATGGATTTTTAAATATTTTACGGTTTTGGTGGTCACTATGTTGTGAACCTAAATCCTTTGAAGGATCATCAAAGGTATATTTTGGTCAAAGATAAGGTTTTGGATATTATTATTAAAGGTATAACACATGTTCATGAAATTCTTAGGGCCTTAGTGATGGTTAGAATATGCATTAGATTCATATATTTTGGGTAGATGTTGACTCAGATAAACCTCTATGGGAGGAGGGAGACATATAAGATGTCATTCTAGAAGTTTCTAGACTAAGATAATCATGTAAATTATCTCTTAGGTGCATTAAATAAGATAATTTGATTAGCTTATTGTGACATTATGTTGACCTTTCCATTGCTTCCTTTTCAAGTTCTATAGGTTTCACCTTATATCTTGGTTTGATATAAAATTTGATATTAGATGTAGTTGATGTGTTTACTACATACTTGATCTTTTTCAAAGATAAAAGTTTCATTTCATGGACTCATACAATATGGCATAAGTCATTAAAATATTTAACCTTTCTGAAATCAATGGATGCATTCAATAGGACAAGTAGGGTTTGATTAAATACATCTTTAAGTTCTTTATCTGTCAATTGATTTTTCATATTGGCCACATTAATTTATATCTCAAAACATATCATTGAGAGGTTCATTGATTCATTTTTTTATCTTTTAAATTTGAGTATTTGAAAAAAATTTAGTGACATTGATATAGAAAAGTGATGTTGGTGTAGGATATTTATTATTCCATTTATTTATTGAATGGATTATCCCTACACATATATCTTTATATTTCTTAGGTTTAAGTGGGTGGGAGGGTGAGTTACACCAAGAGTTCCACCTATATTTTAACTAAGTACCATTGTGATTTCTCGTATGAGTTTCAAAATGAGTTACCTCAATTCCATATTGGGTTATTTTATGATTTAACTTCCATACTCTTATATATTCCTCTTCACAAGGATATTTTAATATAAAAAAGAATGGAATATATTTGATTTATTTTGTGTGTATATGGTGAAGCTTTCATGGATGTAGTAATGATCTCTTGGAGAGCTATTGGGTGAAGAGTTTTGTTAACTCTTTCATCATATTAGAGGTAGGTTATTATTTTGACACCATGGACAATATTCTTGAGTAGAGTTATTATGGTGAATCCTAGTGTTAGTTTTTTTTGTAACTGAGTAGTGGATTCATGAAGAGTTTTTAAAGGCGATTGATTAATTAAGGGAGATATTTTTTAATTGGTGTGAGAAATATGGGTGTGCATTTCTTTGGCATGAAATGGTGTGAAATTTTACTATTAATCCTTCTAAAAACCAATGATAGAAATTTGTATTAGTGGGATCCATCTAGCATATCCTATAGTCTTGAGTTCCCATATGGCTCCTCATGAAAGTTTTAAGTAAACAAAATGACCTCTTTGATCTCCTTCTCAAGAAAAATAGGCTTATATGTATTCTAATTGATTGTTCATAAAGTTTTAAGACCAAATAGATGAATCAATACCACATGTTTGAAGCATGGAACCCTCTCCAAAACTTCAAGCAAGGTCAAGCATATATGCAACTACTACAACATGTTCTAACCCCTGTAAACCTACCTCTTAGGCTGGTGACTATGCATGAAAAGTTTGAGAAAGGCCTTTTTGGACCTTAGAACCTCAAAACACACTTTCATATCAAATAAAACTTTGAAAATGTTTTATATAATTTATTAAATGACTCATAATTATGTTCCATAAACATTGACCTTCAAAATGGTCTAAAACATTATTCTTCTTTATTTAAGGGTTTATATGTAAACTATGTATGTTAACCCTAGAGGTCTATAAATAGAGTTTATCTCCTTATCCAATAATGAAAACTTGATGAAATCCATTTATAAAGATCACATATGTCATTTTTTACCATTATACATTAATCTCTTAATGAGAAAGACACTATCTTTATTATGCTTGTGAGTGGGACTATATGTTTCAAAAACACTATCATTTAGGCTGAGCATTGTCCTACTAAGTTTATGATCTTAAAAGACACCTTAAATGGAAATGGATTCCATAAACATCTACTTTTAGATATCTTTCAACTCTATCTCTATGACACTCATTACCATCACATCCAAAATGTAACCTCTATTTAAACTCTCACTCTTTGTAAAGACTATATGTAGGGTACTATATTAGCTATAGGTGATGTTATTATCTTAGTGGCCTATTAAAGTAATGAATTAGATAAAATAATACATTAAATAGGTATGTAACATTGTCTAATATTCCCTATCACCTTGTGAAAAGACACTAAACTCCTCATTTTAGCTCTCACACAAGTTTTCCTCATGCACTATAGTACACAAGCTAACAATGTCTTCACATTACTTGACTATAGGTTTATCTTGATTTTATTGAATCATGATGAATCTCATACTTATAAAATTTATTTATGGTCTTGGGTCCAATTCTACAAGCTTCTATGCATTGACTATTAATCCAAAGTTTCATTTCATCATTGTACTCTTTTATCTACCTTCTTGACCTAGAAACAATTAAAATTTAGTTAAGTTGACCTATAAGTATTGGTTTTGGGTTCCTATACTTTAATAAATAATTTAAAAAACATTAAATCCTTTAATAGATCTTAAAATGGACTTAATTTACCTCTTAACACCTTATGACTATGACTGAACATGGTTGTAGGTGATATTTTGTACTTAACTATAGACTTATAAAATTAAATTTGCCTTACTTTGGTTACTAATCTCATTTGGTACTCAATAAATTCACCTTTATACCTTACTCATCCATCTCACAAGTTCACTTTTCATAGAAGTTTAATTGACTAAGCCAAAATACATGGTTATATGTACACATTTACTATTTAATTTTAGGTGTAGAAAGCCACTCCACCTAAATACATGATGCCAAGATGCCAAAATATTCATTGATATCATTTAGAACTATAAATTTTTTAAAAAAACCTACCTCCATGATTCAACATGATGTTTTCTTGAAGTATCCTAATTATGACTATTGTAGGTGTATATTCTACTCACTATATGGATAGAGGAAGGACATATGATGTGGTTGGTAGTATGACAAATATGATGCCAAAATTAATTATTGAATGTAACTCAACTTATCAAATTGGATAATTATTCAATGAGCTTGATAATCATGGAAACCAAAACATGAAATTTACTTTGAAAATTGCTATAAAAAAAACCTTAATCTTTGTTAAACTATGATTTAAATTCTTGTTTCATGCTTCATGACTACACCTTGGTGACCTATAGATAATTATAATCCATTTAAGGGGATTATATCACCCTAAAAACTCTTCTAACACCTTCATAACACATTTCTAAGGGCACACAATCCTTTAAAGGTCTCTCAAGGTGGTAATACAGTAATACACAGTCTTGACTATGTAATTCAGGCATAAATAGGCCTAGAAATGGATATCTTGATCTCATAGTGTCATTATAAAATTAAATACCCATATAAAATTCTTTGAGATATTCTTCCACATTTTTTTAATTCTCCTCATGAATCTTAATCTCATCTCATTTTCCTTTTTGACCTCTACTTGCTCATTGAAGTCCATCAGAGAAATCTTAAACAATCAAGATTATAAGTGATCTCTTAAGTCCTAAGAGAGTATGGTTTCTAAGACATTGAATTAACTACATAATTTATATGAATAAAAAATATTTCTTAATTAATAATATTATAATACCATGTTGATCTCACTGAGATACTCCTACACATTATAAGCTCTTTAAACTTGTAATTATTCATTATGAAAGGCTCCATCTCACTCAAGCTACCTCAAGGAAATCCCTATTCAATATGAAGGTACCTAAACCTTTTTATTACATGAAATATGTTTATTTTTAAAAAAATGTATAATTGAGAACCCCTTAATATGAATACACTCAACTTATATATCAAACATGCTTGAAAATTGCCAACCTTAACAATCAAGATGGGTAATTAGTATCCTATCAAAAGAATCCTTATCAAGACAAATTAATTGATGATTAAAAAATTAAAAAGTTCATATATTACCCTAAAATCATCCCATTTTAACCATTTTTCTCTCTCCATCAAGTTATGAAGTGAAGAAATAGAGACAAACTTAGACCTTATTTGGATGATTTGGACATAATGACCCCCTTACACTCTTAGCAATTGTTTATAAAGATGAGGGGATGAATATAACAAAAAATGCCACTAACTTGAATTTAATTATGGTCCCTATCATTTCCCAATGTATTTAGACTTGACTATCTCTCTCTCCTACCTGTACTAAGGAAAAATTGATGGCTTTTGTTGAGCTACCAAGGAAGTTGATAAGACAAATAAACTAGGATTTTGCATTTTAACACCTAAAACTCATTAAAAACAATTTATTTTACCTTGAAATGAAAAAATAAGGTCTTGAATATGCCTAGAGATTAATTTTACCATGAATAACTATACAGACAACCTCAAAATAGGCCTTTTTGGCACTAAAACTACCATAACCACTTGAGAAACCTAATAAAACTACTAAAAAAAGTATTCATTGGAATTTTTCATGATAGAATAGGTACATCATGACCTTATTATGATATACTATCATTATCATGTAAAACCTACTCTATAAGCCACAATGTGATCCAAAATGAAATCAATTGGGTCATGAAGTTAGTCAGACATATCACTAACTATTTTGATCAATTCTAAAGCATGAAATGATTATGATGCAATCCATGAGGCCTATAAATATGTTATGGTATCTTTTCATCACTTGAAACAACCTGAAATAGGTCAATAGGTGACTAGACAAGCACATGGCCATGATGATCAAAACCATAAATTCATCAAATTTACCTTAAACTTTTCTAATCAAGGTTTTAGATGACAATTTAAAATAAATTATAAAAAAAACATAGTAGCGAATAGGGAAAACAACATGAGAAGAAAATTTGCAATTTATGGGGATGACAATTTGACCTGTGAGGTCAAAATTGTCAATAGGTACCAACTATCATCTTTAAGCATTTTAATATAGTATTTTAAATAATATATTAAAAGACGGCATGTGTAGACACATAAATTAAGCATTATATTATTGGTAACATAAAATCTATGATAATTTTGCATACTTGGAAATTTCATACACATTTGAATTTATACACACTTTCCCTCTATCTGTCCATCCACTTGTTGTCTTGGACAGATATATTCACCAAATAGACCTTATAGGGATCAATATAGTGTATAAAATAACCTTCCAAAATCCTAAATATTACTTCTATATATATTATATCACAAATTTACACTCCTAATCTATTACTTATAATATATAAGTAGTTGTGATTATCATAGGAATTTGTCTATACTAAAGTGTCTAGGAATACTCAATGAATATTTTTAAAATTTATAAGTCTTCAATAGGTCAGCCAAAACATGTTTCATGGGTTAGACATAGTAGGAAATAAAAAAGAGTTAGATATAAATACAAACAAATCCTAAGGTTATTCTAATTTTCTAAATTTATGAAATAAGTTAAGACTAAATTATCACTCTCTTAATATATTATTAGAAAACCATACATATATGAAAACCTCTAAAACAATAAATGTAAATCCAAGTCCTATAAAAAAGGAAAATCAAAAGTTTCATGGCTCAAAATGTTGAAATCCAAAATTTTCATTTCATTCTAGATTGATAAAAGAAATCCCCCCCACCCCACACACACACACAATTAGGAGAACTATGTTGAGTTTTATCCATCTTCATAGTCTTAGAAGGTATGCAATTCCTAGTGGGGGTTGATTTTTACTTTCCCATTAGAATAATAATCCCCTTCTCAATGTTCATGTTTCTCATTGAAATTAAAACTAGGGTTTGGACATTTAAAAAATAAAATATGGATAAATGGATAGAATAGAAGATGAATACAAAAATGATTCATTTGTAGGCACATAATTATTTTTTTGAAAAATTATAGACTTCCACTACATATATGGACAATAATAAAATATATTTGATAGAAATGGTTAATACAAGTTTAGGACATTATTAAAAACATCTAAGTATGGTTTACACCACTATTTTATCACCTAAGTAGTGATGAAACACATACATGAAAATTTTATATTTATTGATGGCTCTTATGAATGACAAAATATCATAATAATATGATTACACCTATACCATATTTATTTATCAATTCAAAATCTTATAAGTGAAAAATATAGGTCATCCATCATAATTAATATTATTATTTTATTTTTATTTTTATTTTATACATAATTTGATTGTTCATAGTTATACACTATTTTACAAAATATCAACTCAATATAAGTAATACATTTTGGTGAACTCAATATATAAATCAAAAATCAAGAGGCTATAATTTACATGTTCAATTCATGCAAGATTTACTAGATTATTTTATTTATTTTTAATTAAGAGGCCCTTAAATAGTGTAAAACTAAAATAAAATACTAATCTAAATTTAAATGTGTGATCTAAATATTGCACACATAATATTTGGAATTGATAAATCAAGAAGCTAAATTTTATGTAAATGTTTATGGTTATGTGTTTCTCACAGAAGCAGGTAAAGTATCATAAAAAACTATGTATGTGCTTTGTTAAGTGATTAGGTACAAAACCAAAGGCTCAAATCATGCCTAGACATTATACTCATATCAGTCTTTCTCCAATGGTATTTGGGTAATTTAAAATCCTCAATTTACATTTTTAGATATTACATCTTCTTGATTCATAATCTCCCCATGATATTATTCAAACACACATGAAAACTAGTAGCTTGGTTTGTTTAACCTCATGCGTATTAGTTCCTTAGATTTTAAATTTCAAGTAACTCAATAATTTACATTATTTAAGAATTTTTATCTTTATAATAAATTTATCTATACATGTTTTCATCTAGGTTTCACATTGATAAAATGACATAATAGTGGTATACATGTTAACCTCAAGTGTTTTTATCATAGGTACATAATTTATCCTTATATCATATCAATATATAATTAAAAATAATAAATTATAATGAGGCATTTGTAGACACATTAAGTTTTTATTAAACATCTTGGAAACATCAATTTTGGTATATTTTGAAGTAATTTAACATTGCATACACATTTTAATGTTATGTACACTTTACCTCTATCTATCAACCCACCTACTATCTTGGAAAAATCTAATATAGAAATACACCTAGTAAAAATCAACCCAATCTATTAAAGATCCTTCAAATATCCTAAATAGACAATATCTATATTTCAAATACTTGATTTAAACTACTAGGATAATAATGGTAATAGTTTGATAATTATGGTTAGTGTACACAATATTGAGGAACATATTATGAATATTTATAAAATTCAAAAGTCTCCATTGGATTGGCTACAAAAATTACATGGGTTGTCTATAGCATGAATAAAAAATTGACTATAAATAAAATTTAATCCTAAGGATATACTCATCTTCAAAAGTCATAATAAAAATGAGAAATGAATAAGAGTATCTATTAAACTTATCAAAAAATCATGCATATCATAAAATCCCTCAAAGGAGTAGCCCTATATCTAAATTTAAATACATACAAAATTCAAAGTTACATTGTTCCAAGCGTAAAAATCCAAACATCACATTACATTATAGATTGATTAGGATGTGTCACATAGAAAGGCATATAAGTGGGATAGATACATGTGATTTTATCACTTTTAAGAGTATTTTAGTGTATAAAATTATTATCCATATATGTGGGGAGTGGTTGGGGTTGGGAAACCCAAAATATTGACACCTTTTTTAAGGTCAAAGTTTGGTCAAAAGTGAAACTAAGGTTTTTCTAAGAGGAGAATGAATATAGCGATCAATGTATGGGACCAATGGATGACACATACAAATTAAGGATATAAATATTCAAGTGTGTTATTCCATAACATTATAAACTTCCACATCATAGAGAAACATTTTTGGTACAACTTGGATAATATTGGTTATTCTAGGTGTAAGATTTTGTCAGCAACTTCCCGACAAGGTTTGAGCTATGTTTTTGGACCTAATCATGAAATTAAGTACATAAAATTTTTTTTATGATACTGAGATAACTTAGATGAATAAAACATAACTATATTACTCCATGTAAACTTTTATCCTCTTTCTTTGCCAATTCTAAATCTTCTAATTTTAATATCTAGATTATGCATCATAATTTAGATTAGTATTTATTATTTATATTTTAGATATTTTGATATAAAATAATATTATAATACTATATTAAGACATATTAGTATAAAATAAGTAAAAAATAATAATATATTTTTTAAATTTTGGATTAGCATTTTGTAGAATAGTGTCAAAGTATGTGCTATTAGATTATGTAAAACATAGAAATGATACACTAATCTAAAATGAAATTATTAATATAGATATCGGCCTTATAAAATTTGGAAATAAAAAATATATAGGGTAAAAGTGTACATAATTGATTCTAATAATGAAAGGATCATGTAAGCTTACTATGTATCTAAAACCCCTTTATACTTGCATCATCATTATAGGCTTGAGATAATATCACCACATACAACCATGTCTAAAGTAACAATGTGTATGTTTTTAAACTTAATAAAGTACACTTTTGAAATATATTTGATATAAAACTAGATATAGATAAATACTACATATATTGAATCATAAATCAACTATGTAAACGAACTACACATATCATGCATAGGTCCTAATTTTTATAATATTTTGAAATATATATTTTTAAAATTTTGAAATATATATAAATAAAAAGGAACATACTAACCAATGACTCCCATAATATTATCACAATAAATAAGTCATGTATCCAACATAGGAAGGATGACTTCTCATGAATGGAAAGTATCATTCTACTATGAAGTATCTGATCTCAACTTGGAATCTAAATTTTGATTTAGCTCTGTAACATAAGTAACTATTGTGATGACAATTTATAGTATGATGTATATGTTTTTTTATTATTTTGAAATTTATGACTCTTTAGAAACCATCATGTAGTATAATGATTGTGTGTTTATGTTTTTTATCGAACACTTTTAATTTCTTATAGTACCCATGAAGGATGTGTTGGAGTAGAAAGTGGCTCTCTATAATTTACAAAAATTTGTTGATTAAATTCATTTTTAAGGATATGTATTATTGTAAACTTGACCACTTTGTTTTGAACTCTATGAATAGCTTGAACCTTTTTAGGTGGCTCAATTTATATCTATTATGTGTGAATAAGAACCTTTTGTTACAATGGGTATTCATATGGAATACCATGAGCTATGATAACTTCATTATCAAATTTTTATTTTAAATATCTATTTACTATAGATTGTATTAGATGAAGTGGTTGAATTCAAGGATGTCCTGATAACATATCAAAGACTCTTGCACTAGGTAAGTCTATAAAATTGGTGGCCACATGTGTTGGACCAACCTATAGTGGTAATGTGATCTCACCAATATAAATTTGAACATGTCCATTGAATCCCTTGATTACTAATGTTGTAGAAGTATATCCTTATATGTGTGTCCAAAATGTGAAAGAGTGTGATAGTGCACATATCTATGCTTAAACCATTATGAAGCATAATACTTTTTATAGGTTGGTGATCAATGTAAGATCAAATGAATAAAGAGTTTAAATCAACATTATCATCTATTATCTCATGTTATGTCAATGTAATAAGTGATCTATATATCCCTGAAACATGATATGTACCAATAATTCCATTTAAATCATGTTGTGCTTCTATTTGTGGATGATAATAAATTGGTAGAGGATGTGCATTATATGTGTAGTACACTTCTTATTTATCTATTATTTATTTAAATATATGCTTAGGCAAAGGATCAATGAATATTTTCATTATTCTACTCTCAGTTGGTTTTGATTTTGTACTTTTAGTAGATTTACCCACATCAATGATGTTATTATCTATAAAATATTTTATCTTATGTCTCAAACTAATGTATAGGTTCATAGTATGCCCTAGTGCTCATGAAAATGACAAAAATCATGTTAATCAAATCCTTTTGGAATATTTTTACTCACATCAACCTATTTAATGGGAGGGATAGATATGAGGTAACATTATATTAAGTTTTATAATACCTTAGAGGGAGATTATAGAAATTTGGTAAATTTTCCCCTTGTGGGAGTAGAAAAAAAACACTAAGTATGTTATGAAACTTCATTTATTATTATCTTTAGATTATTCTTATTTTCACTTTCCTTCACCTTGTATGGTGGCTTACCTTAGTTCCTTGGATTAGAATTATAAATTGGTTTTCTCATATATTTGAGCATATTCATTTATAACAACTTAACTTCTATTTCCTTAAATGTGTGACATAAATAATCAAATGATAGAAACTTTTTAAACATAATAGATTAATGTTTAAATGAAAGCAAACTCCATTTGAATATATCTTGTAATTCATTATCTATGATAGGATTTTTCATCTTGGATAACATGATCTTATAGTGTAATACATAATCTACAATAGGATCCTTGGATTCTTGTTTGAGCTTAGAAATATGAGCATATGAAACCTTTTTTTATTAAAAAGCATATTTATATTAATATAGATAATTAAATGGTAAAACACTAGTTGAACAAAAAAATAGGTGGAAAAAGTCACACCCCACAATCATAGCCAAACCGAGGTTAGAATCCCTCAAGAAATATCAAGTATAGTAGAGCTTTGATAATGAACACTCAAAAAAATTGAAAAATGTGCAAGGAACAAATCTACCAAAGGATTCAATACTTGAATTGACGAATATGGTAACTCATAAAACCATGTTAGAGGATAAAACCATCTTAGAGCATACTCTTTCAAACTTCTTGGAAATAATTTGGTCAACAACCTATTGTTGGATGCATAGTCCAAACATGTTATGTGAAAAGATCTTAGATGTTGTTCAAGGTCACCTTTTCCATCATATAATGTAATTTTAGGTACCAAAAAACTATTTGGTAAAGTATAGGACAAAATATGTTGAGTCAATGGAGTATACAACAAAGTCTATGAGTCAAGTGTCTAATTAAGTTTCAAATCACCTTGTTCCAAATGCAACACCTCAGTGCAAATATAAAACCTCTTACATAAATAATTATACATCAGGAATAGAATGTGAGTTAATTAAAGGTACTGTAAAAAGTGAAATAATATTAATTGGCATAGTGATCTTCTAAAACCCTTGTGTTCCTCACATAGTAGATGTTCATATAAAATTTGTATTTGGTGATGCATAGAAATGTAAGGAACACATAATAATGGAGGTCTCAGAGGATAGAGTTATGATTGCACTTTTAAATTACAAAAAAGTTTTAAAATCTTATGATAATATTGAGGTTTTTCATGAATTGTTTATCTAAAGTTATTAATAACTTATAATTTATTAGGATCTAGTTGTTCTAATTTTCATTTGAAAATACATCTTGATTATCATATTGAGATTCAGTGTTGTCCTAAGTATAATTTTTCATGTTTGGAAGTATTTTCATGTACTAATAAATATTCATCTTATTCATTATTATTCAAATATATTGATATACCCTTGTTATTATTCATATTATGTTCTTTCTCAAAATAAATATAAGTATTCTCAACTTGAGTACCACTTAATCTAACACTTATTTTAAAAGAGGTAGAAATAACTTTCTTAGATTTCATAAAATATGAAATTACTGTTAGAAAATAATTTAATAAATTTGAAAACCTAATAAAATAATTAAAATCAATAATAATAAGGAAATAAACCCTAGAAACATGAATGGTTAGGGTTTAGAGATATTCAAAAATAAATAGGTTCACCAATACATTTGATTAAATTATGGATTAAGAAGACTTAATCCAATTAAGAAAAACTCTTGAGTAAATCATAATATATAAGATATATAATCACCACACATAAAATGATTGTAACCTACTATTTTTATAAATGTTCTAAAGGGGGAAAATACTAAAATACAAATGCCTTAACTAAAAATTTGGTCTACAATATTATAGTAGTGATTATGAAACTAATTATTAGGCTATGTGAGGTTCATTTGAATTAGGAATAGATCTCCACATTATCTTGGGACAAGGCTACATTATTTAAACTTGGTCGTCCTAGGCTACTATTTTTATGGTGTAGCTTTGTCCTTTAAGATTTTTGACCTCTATGTAAATTCTAAGAGATTCACCTTCACCTGTAGTTATTGTGTTTCTATTTATTTTCCTTCACTTAGCTATGATATATGGTATGTGACTTATTCTTCACTTTAACCCTAGCTCAATAGCAAGAGGGAATAAATGTTGTAAAATAATTTAAGCAAGCAATAGGTTGGGATTGTGTTTGACATTAACACCTTGTGTATTGAGCATTACCTATGTACCAATACTCTGAAGAGGGATAAAACTCCATGTAGTTCTCCTATACTACAATGGTATGTGTATAATAATGGTGAAATGTTATATGTTGGTGTAATGCTGATGTGATTATGTGATTTAACAATTAATTACAACCTTCTTGGTGTAATTATACCTATCTAAAGACATCTTGGGTTTTGTGGAATTATAATTGGGAAGAATAGGTGCTCTCCTCTCAATGTGTAATTATATAATATTAGATGTTTGTAATAAACGCCTCCTCTTATTATCTCTTGCCATCTAGTGAATAACTAGGTAGAAAATGTGCTTATATAGTGGATTTTTAGGTTTTCCTCGAATTGGGCTTCTAGACCCATCAGAATGAGTTTGAATTTGGTAAAATAATTATTTATTGCGAAAGGATGAAACCAGTGGACTAAAACACAATTGGCTTATAAAATTGACTTTAAAGATTAGTTTCATCTGAAGAACAAAGATAGTCAGACTAGAAGTATGAGTCAATCAATAAATGAGTCAACGGTACTTCAAATTAGGAATAGAACATTTAGTATTAAAGTCTCCTTAATATAAAAGATCATCTAAATAGAAGTAAAGGAACAAATTTTTAAAATTGTAGTATTGAGAATAGGCTCATTATGCACTATTGGTTGAATATTTTGTCTATCAGCATACCGGTAAACAAAATAGGTCTTATCAGCCAAAGCAAGAAAACTAGTCATCCTAATGTGTAAGTTTATCACATCAGAAGGAGACTGATCTCTCCTCTCATCAAGGGGAGGTTCCCTGTGAATATGCTATGTATATGTATAAATGGAAAATAATACTCAAGGGTAGGTCTAGACATCCATCTCTCTTTCTTTAGAGATGATGTATACAAAACAAAGGAAAAACTTAAGAGAATGACAGACATCACTCCTCTTCTTTCAGAAGAACTGTTCAACTAGCCACAAGAATACTCCTGAAAATAAAAGTAGAATATGACTGAAAGTATGGTAAATAGCAAATCAAGACACATCACAAAGTCTACACCTGAAATACTCAAGAGTGATATACGAAGGGCAATGAAAGCTCAAAGTATTCTCAAAGTCCTTTACATAGCAATATAATGAAAACACACTGAATGCAGCTTATGGAAGCACAAAGTCTCTCCATAGTTGATTCTTTAGGACACCTTCCTGACTAATTTACTAATCCTGCTTATTAAATTAATGAAACAGAAAAGATATCACAGCACAAAGTCTAAAAAAGTTCCTTGTTTTCATTAATAGAATATGATTAATAGACTCATTACAAAGTCTCAATGATGCTTTTTAATTTTGGCAGAGTTTCATTCAGATTGTCAAAAAGAAGATCCCTATTACAATAGAAGAAAGTCCCTTATATAGCCTCTTCAAAAAGGACTTGGGAACAATCAATACATCAATTTGCATTCAAATCAGTTACGAAGACACACTGGAACTTAGGGTCCCTTTTCCCATTTGATTTTATCAATGCAAGGAAATAAGTCAGGCTTATTGAAAGTTTGCAACTTCCAATGTTTGACCTGGCAATCTGATCTAATCTTCATCATTCCTCCTTGTCTAGCTAATTGAATCGGGTCATGGATTTAATTTGTTGTTCTATTTCTTCCCTACTTTCTACTAGTCTTAGCCTTGAAAATTGTGAATGTATTCTATTCTATGGATTAAAGGATCAACAACTATTTTATTGTCTCTAAAATTGACGTTTACATGCCCATCACTATGTTTCCAATGGCTAGTTGACTATGTTGAATTTGACGTATTCGAGCACGTCATCCCTTGGTCTTCTTTTATCTTTCCACTTGGCACTTTTCCAGATTGGACTTTGCCCTTTTTGGCCTTGAGAAATGATCCTTCGACTTCATTTTTTGGCCCTTCACAAATTTCCCCCAGGCTTTTCCTTGGGCCATTCGCTTTGAACATTCTCGCAGGCATTTTCCCCAGGGAAAATTCCTATGGGCAAAAAGTCCTGGTGAAATTCTATGGGAAAAAATTCTAGGTGAAATTCCTTGGGCAAAAAGTTTGGGTGAAATTCCCTAGGTAAAAAGTCTGGGTGAAATTCCCCAGGCAAAATGTCTAGGTGAAATTCCCACGAGCATTGGACAAGTCTTTGAACAAGTCTTTGAACATTCATTTGATGAAGTGTCCTCCACAAGGGCACTTGTCCTTCAAAAAATTCCTCTTAGCATTGAACCATCCCTTTGAACCTACTCGATGAACCTTTGTTGAACTGGTTCAAAGGTTCAATGAAGCGCACCAAGCCTTTGAAGCAAAGCCGATGAAAGCATTGAACCACTTGATTGAACCTGCCTTTAAACTATTTGAAGTTGAACCAAATGTTGAACCTACTACTAATTATTTGCTGATGAAAATCCCTGTAGAAGTCATGAAGCTTGTTGAACTTGGATGTTGAACCATTTGGTTCAAAGGTTCAATGAAGCGCGCCAAGCACCTTTGAACCAAAAAACTATGAACTTGATGTTGAACCGTTGAACTAGAAAGCCTTGAACCAACTGACAAACCAAATGATTGAACCAAAAGATGATGAAACAAAGGAAATGAACCATCTAAGTGAAATAAAGCATTGAACTAATTGGTTGAACTTGGACGTTGAACTGTTCCTTTGGTTGAACCGACTATTGAACCTTTGAACCCGTTGAACCTATTGAAGCGACTGAACTTTGAACCTTTCTTGGAAAATGAACAAATGTTGAAAATCAATTCTTTTGACTAAAAACCACCTTCAAGAGTCAATAGATTTTCCTTTTCCTACATAGTCTATAGATTCTTCTTCTTGCTGAGTCTGTAGATTCAAGCCTGTAGAGTCCGTAGATTCAAGCCTATAGAGTCCATAGATTCAAGCCTGCAGAGTCTGTAGATTTTTTGAGAAGCTCTGAAAATGAGAAATTTGAATACCTAAGACAAATTTTGAAAATGAAAGATATTATTTTGGTTTGTAGAACCAAAATAATTCAAATGTTGTTCCAAAAATGATAGTTATTTTTAGGAGACAATAGCTGGCTCCAGTTGGGGAACTTCTATCAATTGCAAAATGAATTGGAATGAGTAGAATTCAGAAACTCTAGTGTCTTCAAGTGTACCATTGGGATTTAGAGTCATGCTTTCAAAAAATGAAAGGCAACAAGAATGAAAACAAACAAAACAAAATAGAAATTAAAACTGTATAAGTATACATATATACAGAGGTAATGATTTGACACTTCAAGAATTGAAGTGTTTCAAATACTTCCCATTATGGGGCAAAGAAAAGAGCATGCCATCTTGGTAGTTTAAGAAAAATCTATTTTCACCCATGTGTTGATGAATTATGAGTGGGCCTCTCCAAAGGGAGTCAAAATTTCCATGCATTCCTTTTGGCTCTCTTCTTTTGTCCCACAACAGAACTTTATCCCCAATCTAGAAATCACGATTTTTGGCCTTCTGATCAAAAAGTTTCTTTACCAAAATTTGATGAATAGTAATTCTATCTACCACCATGGTTCTTTGTTCTTCCAATCGAGTCAAGCACATGATTATTTTTTGAAGAGAACTCTCATAAGTCTGATCTTCAATGGCCTTCACCAATTTCAAGGCTGGTAACTCTAAAGTGATTGGTATCTTAGCATTAATCCCATAGAGAAGTTGAAAAGGAGACATACCAATTGCCCTTTTTGGTGTGATCTTGTCATCCCACAAAGCATCAATTAATGCTTTATGCCACATCATTTGATTATCATCTACAAGTTTTTTGATAATAGTTACCCTATTTTTATTACTGGACTCAGCTTGTCCATTCCCTTGCAAAAAATAATCAGAAGAATGAGAAAGCATAATTCCATAATAAAAATAGAATTGCATGATTTCTTGAGAGGTGAAACAAGCTACATTATTAGTAACAATTTTGAGTGGGACTCCAAATCTGGAAATGATATTCTCTTTCAAGAAGTTGCATACAACTTCTGAAGTAGCATGCTTTTTCGAGATTGCTTCTACCCACTTAGTGAAATAATCAGTCGCTGTAAGGACATAATCATTTCCAGCACTTGAAGATGGATTTATTGTCCCAATAAAATCAAGTCCCCACTACTAGAAAGGTTCTTTTATGATTACTGGATTGAGAGGTAAGGCAACCAACTTGGGTTTTCCAATAAATTACTCACAAAGTTCACATTTCCTTACCCATTTCTGTGCATATTGGAAAAGAGTCAGCCAATATTACCTGGCTCATAGAATTTTGTGAGTAGTCATAGGGGCAAAAAAATGTCTCCCACATGGTAGATTGTGGAAATATTTCAAGAGCTGGGTATGTTGTTCTTTATCTACATAGCGAATAAAAACTCCATCTATGTTTCTTTTATACAGGCCGTTGTCCCAAAGGACAAAATTTGTAGCTTTCAATATGATGGTTCTCCTCTCTTTATAAGAAAAATGAGTAGGACATTCTCTATAAGTTAGAAAATAGGCAATATCTAAATACCATTCATTGGTAGTAGAAACAAAAAGGACTATTGGCATATTGTCTACTTCAGCTTCTTCAAGTTGTGTATCTTCTAGCTTATTATCAACAATTAATTGAGAAAGACCTTTACCTCTGACCACCTTTATTGCCTTGATATCTAGATCAAATTCTTGGATCTTTGAAATCCAATTACCTCTATTTGTACCAAACACCTGTTGAGTTAAAATAGACTCAATTGTACTATTAGGAACTAAGGCAGTAGTATGTGAATTCATAATATAGAAGCCAAAGTGTTTGATTGCTTTTACCAAGGCATAGGCATGCTTCTCTATATTTGAATACTTCAATTCATGAGTTTTTAGAGGGTAACTCATGAAAGAGATGGGAGATTCCATACCTTCTTTGTCCTATTTCACGAGAATAGCTGAAAGAGTATGCTCAGATGCATAATTGTATATAGTGAAATCTCTGTGGTAATCTAGACAAACCAAGGTGGGGGCATGAGCAATAGTGACTTTGATATCTTGAAATGTTGCTTTGCCTTCTTTGGTCTAGCTGAAGGTAATCTTTCCTTTCATCATATTTACAATGTGTCTTGTCTTCTTAGCAAATTCGAGGATGAATCTCCATAAGAAATTCACTTTTTTAAAGAAAGAGTGGACAACTTTCTTACTTACAGGTAAATTTAGCTCTTGAATCAACTTGACTCTATCTGAGTCAATCTTTATGCCTTCTTTAGACATAATGTGTCCAAGGAGTTTTCCTTTTATCACTCCAAAAATAGACTTTTTAGGATTCAAAGAAATACAATTTTCCTGGCAGTGCTCCAGCACTTGTTACAAGTGATGCATATGATCAGATCGGCACTTTGAAAAGACAGTTAAATCATCAAGATATACAATTATGAATTTGCCAATTTAATCTCTAAAAGCCATATCCATAGTTCTCTGAAGTGTAGTGCCAGCATTTATTAATCCAAAAGGAATTCTTTTGTATGCAAAAGTACCCCAAGGCATGGTGAATGCAGTCTTGTATTGATCAGGTTCAGCAACTTCAACTTGGTTATAGCCTAAGAATCCATCCAACATTGATAACATTTCTGATCCTATTACTGTTTGGAGCATTTGGTCCATGATTGGCAAAAGGTAATTGTCTTTCAAAGAAGACTGATTTAGATTTTGAAAATCAACACAAATGCATATTTCACCATTTTTCTTCCTTATAAAAACTATATTTGCAATCCATGTAGAATGATGGATTGGAAAAATAATTCTAGCATTTAACATTTTCTGAATCTCAAACATAATTATACCTAAAATCTTTGGATTATATTGTCTGGATTTCTGCTTGTAAGGCATTAAATTAGCCTTGAGAGCAATATGATGATGGATTTCATCAAGACTGAGAGACTTCAGATCTTCGTATGAATATGCCAAGACATCAATGTATTGATGAAGCAAAGAAGTAAATTTCAATTTTTCTTTAGGTGTACAGTGCTTACCAATGTTGACCATTTTTGGATTTTCTTCATTGGTCAGATTCACTTGGTCAAATCCCTGAGAGAAATTTGAATATATCTATTGTTGCTTGAGAAATCTATCATGCTTGTCAAATAGCTTTTTGAGAGAAACCAGGCCTTTAGGAATTTTATTCCTTTCAGCTGTATAAACTCTTCATTTACATCTAAATTAGATTTAAAAATTAATTCAGACTTTTGAGATTCACTGCCTTCAAAATACAGTTGTTCAAAATTGTCTTTTCTTTCCAAAAAGGCAATGATCTAATTATCATTATTGAAAATTTGCCAATGATTAGCATTATTAGGAACACTTGGCCTATAGATTAGTTCAATGGTATATTTGGCTTCTTTAAAATTAGAATGTGGAACTTAAAGAGTTTTGAAATAGTAAGTGCATCAGCTCTATCATTGTATTCTCTTGGAATGGAAGAAATGTTGAAAGCATCAAAGCTTTCAATTTGATCCCAAACAAGATTATGGTAATGGCGTAGCCTTTCATTCTTAGTCTGATATGAATTTCTCACTTGGTAGACCACTAATTCGGCATCCCCTTTAGCATGAAGACACTTGATACCTCTTTCTTGAGCAGCTTTCATGCCCATCAAGAATGATTCATATTCAACTATATTATTTGTGTTGCTGAACTATAACTTATATGATGAAGGGAACATATCTCCTTGAGGAGATATCAAAATAATTCTAGCTCTAGAACCAGAAGAAGAACAACTACCATCAAATTCTAGAGTCCATATATCATTAGACACTGGGTTTACTTTAGACTTTCCCTAATCAGAGATGGAGGGTCTTTCTTCATGATCTGTATATAAAAAGTAATTACCCATACCTACAGATTCAAAAAGGATTTGAGCTTGAAGAGCTGACATCTTAGTGACTATATACTTTGCTTCCTTTTCAGGAAGTAATCTTTTCATCATGCCTTGTACAGGGATCCTTGCCTCAAATAGATCCATGTTTAGCTCTCCTCCTACGTCCTTACAAAAATTCCATCCAAGTAAAATACCATAAGATGATGGAACTTTAGCCACTAATACAATCATTTTAATCCTCTTGTCTGGAAATGCTGCAAATGCAAATTGAGCATCTTTGATCTGCCCCAACAATGGCACTTGTTTGTTCTCAATGGAGAAACATCTACCAAACATCTTGGTTAATGTGAGACCAAGAGATTTAGTGACTTTGGTAGGCATGACATTATCAGATGCACCTAAATCTATTATATAATTACTCATCTTGTGCCCATTGATTAATAGGGAAACATAGAAGGGTTTTATTTTTCCAAAAGCAACTAGAGGAGTAATAATCAAATTATTTGGACTAGGTGTATTTATTGGGGAATCAAAAATCACTTTTTTGGCCTTTTGTATTACAGAGACAGTCTAATTTTTAACATATTGGACCAGCTTGTTTAGTTGATCTGGATTAGACTGCAAGTACTCAAATTCAGACATCTATATTTTTGTTTTTTTAACATGGTCAATTATATCAAATGGCTAAATCGAGCTAGGTACAGAGAAAGGTACTTCAGCTTTTTGAGTTTTCAAAGGGATGGGAGGTGGGCTGGTTTGTGAATTAAAAGTAGAAGAGGAAGATGCAACATATGTATTTAACTTTTGAGTGATTACCAGATCTTTTGGCTGAAAGGGCAGAGCTATTCCATGCTTGATAATTATGACTATTGGTTGTGGTTGTTCTTCTATCTTTTCTTTATCAGCCTGCTAGGCTGATTGATTTTTTGACCTAGTAAACACTACATATGATCCATCTAAAGCTTCTCCTTTACTTTTGGGTTCATCCTGATAATTCAGGAAACCAATGTGGGAGTCGCCAGCTAATTTTTATTGATTGTCTTCAATGATATTAGTGTCATTTTCTTGATTTAATTCAGGCTGATAAGAAAATTCTGATTCTGTCTCAAGATATCCCATTTTTGAATTAGTTAGAGGAGCTTCCAAGTCAAGTTTCCTTTGTGGAGGAGGAAGACGATTTTGTTGTCCTTGGTTTTTGGCAACATTGCCTTGATATGACTGATTTGGGAATGGTCTTCTATATGTAGGAGTAGAAGACATTCCTTGAGCCATTTACTTTTTGAGGGCAAAGAGCTCATTTGCTAATTTTTGCACCATTGGATCTGTGGTGCTTGTAGATGCAAATTCAGAAGATGATGAAGCTCTGTTTCTATTGGGATCTCTTCTTATTTTCCCTACTAAGATGAGATCACCTTCTACTTTAGTGGCCAAAAGTTGAGCTACATCAATATTTATTTGGCTAGCACGTCTCAAGAGGAAACTAACTTCAGGTAGCTGAGAATTAATGAAAAAGCATATGAGATTCTCAGCTGTAGGTCTGGAAATCATAGGAATTCTATTTCTCAACTTGTCAAATTTAGCTATAAATTCTCTCATAGGCTCATGTGGCTCTTTTTCATTTGTGTAAGTTGAGCCAAAAGTGTATGTTCATCTTCTACAGGTTTGAATCTAGCTTCAAACTTAGCTTTCAAAGTATTCCAATCAGTCACAGATCGAGCTTGTAAGTGGTAAAACTAATCTACAGTAGGACCTTATAATGTTTCAATAAAAAGCCTGACAGCTACATCTTCAAACTCTACTCTGATTACTCCACAAGCTATATTGAATGTTGCAATGTGTTCATCAAGATGAACTTTCCCATCACCATATAATTTAGGGAAATTCTTTCTAGAACTATGTGGAAGTTCATGTAGAGGAGGAGTAATATTGAGAGGACCAAAAATATTACCTTAGGGGCCTTGAATTGCCATTATAAGATACTGAAAAGGAGGGATAACAAATCTCAATGGGGTAATTATAGGTATAGCTTTATCAATAGTAGAAGTAGATACTTTGTCTGGTAATGGAGATCTGGCTTTAGTAGGAGGGAAGCTCTTGGTTCGTTGGAGATGAGATGGTGAAGGAAATAGATCAAAATCACTTTGATGTACTAGCTCGAACAAAGGATCAATGACACCTTTATCCCTTTGGCTTCGTGTATATCTTAAATCTATCAGATTGTAAAACAAAAATGAAAAAGATTTGACTTTGCTTTAGTTAAAGCTTGAGGCTTTAAACTGTGCATTCTTTTCCTATGGTGTGGAGGTGAATCGAATGGATAGAATATAAATGGATAATGGGTAATTCCCCAATGGAGTCGATAAAAACTATTGGTTGAATATTTTGTCTATCAGCATACTGGTAAACAAAATAGGTCTTATCAGCCAAAGCAAGAAGATTAGTCATCCTAATGTGCAAGTTTATCACATCAGAAGGAGACTGCTCTCTCCTCTTATCAAGGGGAGGTTCCCTATGAATATGCTATGTATATGTATAAATGGAAAATAATACTCAAGGGTAGGACCAGACATCCATCTCTCTTTCTTCAGAGATGATGTATACAAAACAAATGAAAAACTCAAGAGAATGACAGACAACACTCCTCTTCTTTTAGAAGAACTATTCAACCAGCCATAAGAATACTCTTGGAAATAAAAGCAAAATATAACTAAAAGTATGGTAACCAACAAATCAAGACACAACACAAATTCTACACTTGAAAAACTCAAGAGTGATATACGAAGGGCAATGAAAGCTCAAAGTCTTCTCAAAGTCCTTTACACAGCAATATAATGAAAACACACTGAAGGCAGCTTATGGAAGCACAAAGTCTCTCCATAGTTGATTCTTCAGGACACCTTCCTGACTAATTTACTAATCTTGCTTATTAAATTAATGAAATAGAAAAGATATCATAGCACAAATTCTAAAAAAGTCCCTTTTTTTCATTAACAGAATATGATCAATAGACTAAGCACAAAGTCTCAATGATGATTCTCAATTTTGGCAGAGTTTCGTTCAAATTGTTAAAAAGAAGATCCCTATTACAATAAAAGAAAGTCCCTTATATAGCCTCTTCAAAAAGGACTTGGGAACAATCAATACATCAATTTGCATTGAAATCTGTTACAGAGACACACTGGAACTTAGGGGCCCTTTTCCCATTTGATTTTATCAATGCAAGGAAATAAGTCACACTTATTGAAAGTTTGTAAATTCCAATGTTCCACTTGGCAATCTGATCTAATCTTCATCATTCCTCCTTGTCTGGCTAATTGAATCGGGTCTTGGATTTAATTTGTTAGTCTATTTCTTCTTTGCTTTCTACTAGTCTTGGCCTTGAAAATTGTGAATGTATACTATTATGTGGATCAAAGGATCAACGACTATTTTACTGTCTCTAAAATTGACGTTTACATGCCCATCACTATGTTTCCAATGGCTAGTTGACTATGTTAAATTTGATGTGTTCGAGTGCATCATCCCTTGGTCTTCTTTTATGTTTCTACTTGGCACTTTTCTAGATTGGACTTTGCCCTTTTGGGCCTTGAGAAATGATCCTTCAGCTTCGTTTGTCAGCCCTTCACAAATTTCCCCTGGGCTTTTCCTCGGGCCATTCGCTTTGAACATTCCCACAAAAATTTTCCCTAGGGAAAATTCCTGCGGGAAAAAAGTCCTGGTGAAATTCCTTGGGCAAAAAGTTTGGGTGAAATTCCCTAGGCAAAAAGTCTGGGTGAAATTCCCTGGGCAAAAAGTCTAGGTGAAATTCCCTAGGCAAAATGTCTAGGTGAAATTCCACAAGCATTGGACAAGTCTTTGAACAAGTCTTTGAAAATTCATTTGATGAAGTGTCCTCCGCAAGGGTACTTGTCCTTCAAAAATGTCCTCTTAGCATTGAACCATCCCTTTGAACCTAGTCGATGAACCTTTGTTGAACCGGTTCAAAGGTTCAATGAAGCATGCCAAGCCTTTGAAGCAAAGCCGATGAAAGTGTTGAACCACTTGATTGAACCCGCCTCTAAACTGTTTGAAGTTGAACCAAAAGATGAGCCAAACATTGAACTTGTTGTTAATTGTTTGCTGATGAAAATCCTTGTAGAAGTCATGAAGCTCATTGAACTTGGATGTTGAACCATTTGGTTCAAAGGTGCAATGAAGCGCGCCAAGCGCCTTTGAACCAAAAAGCTATGAACTTTCTGTTGAACCATTGAACCAAAAAGCTTTGAACCAACTAACAAACCAAATGATTTAACCAAAAGATGTTGAAACAAAGGAAATGAACCATCTAAGTGAAATAAAGCATTGAACTGCTTAGTTGAACTTGGACGTTGAACTGTTCCTTTGGTTGAACCGACTGTTGAACCTTTGAACCCGTTGAACCTGTTGAAGCGAATGAACTTTGAACCTTTCCCAAAAAATGAACAAATGTTGAAAATCAATTCTTTTGACTAAAAACCACCTGCAAGAGTCTGTAGATTTTCCTTTTCCTACACAGTCCATAGATACTTCTTCCTGCTGAGTCCATAGATTCAAGCCTGTAGAGTCCATAGATTCAAGCCTGTAGAGTCCGTAGATTTTCTGGGAAGCTCTAAAAATGAGAAATCTGAATACCTAAGACAAATTTTGAAAATGGAAGATATTATTTTGGTTTTTAGAAACAAAATAATTCAAATATTGTTCCAAAAATGACTGTTATTTTTAGGAGACAACATGCATAAAGAGTGGTCACAAATGCATTAGTTTAGCATTAAATGTTAATTTTAGTGTCTACATCATGCTTGACTATGTTTTTAAACTTAATAAATATAAATAAAATTCCAATTTTTAAATTCATTTGATTGTCTTCAAAGTTTGATAGCCACATTGGTTATGGATTAAAATATTACAAAATCATCAACACTAATACCTTATCTGTTATTCCATGGATATGAAATGTCTATAAAAATTTAATAGAAATTAATGCCAATGCATTGGGTTTTATTTTATTTTACATTTAAATACCATGCAAAATACAAAATTGATCTCTTATTTTGTACAACATTAAAGGGAAACATATGAATTTAATCACATGTTCTATTACACTAATATTCATTCCAAACTTAGGAAAAAATATATTTGTGTCATAATAAGAATAAACTATGTATTTAACATTATTACTAAGCTCGAGAAACTCAATTGGACCTGTATATAGTATAAATTATATTATTTACTACCAACATAGAAAGATCTTTGGGCAAGAATCATAGTCAACAAATATTCATAACCTTGGCAGTTCTTAATCAAATGTTGTAAAATCAACTTTTGTGTTCTATCTTTGTGTGAAAGTGACAATTATTAATCTCAATAATGATAAATATAGCATGTAATTACAATAATAATAAAAATTTAACTCATATTAGAACAATCATAAATTAGATATGAAAATTTCCCCTACCAAATAATGGTATCAAGTTGTAAGGTATAACATCAGTTTCTAGAATAATTTTCCAAAGGTAAAGTTTTTGAGATGGGCATCAAAATTTGAAGTAACACATTTAGCATCCCTATTGATGCATTAGGGAGTGTAGTTGGTATTGTTTTCACATATCCAAGTGAGATAAATATTGATCACCTGATCTAATTTATAAATAGGAAGCTATATCCATAATAGTGAAACTACACAACAATAAAATGAGAGGCATTGGGTATGTGTCTATGCACTCCAAAAGTTTTGCCAGTACTAGCTTGCCACTCCATTCTATTTCTTCACACATTATGAAATATTAGATTATTTATAAAATAGACCAGTCTCACCAAGAAATATTTATAAATGGAGCATTTTATTCCAAGATTATTAGTTCTTAGTTATTGTTAAACTTGGAAATACAATTTTTGGGCTAGATCACTTATCATGGATCAACACAATGGAAAATACACAACATTAAATATGGTATGCAATATGCACATCTCTACAAAATATAAAGGGTGCCTGAGGACTTGGAAAAATTAAAACATTTTTGACATTAGAGATGATACCTAATGAGTGGGAGTTGCATTAGTTGAGATCAAATGAAATGATAAAAATCTGTTTTCTATCCTAAAAAGGATACTATTTTGGCTAAATGTGATGCAAGAGTTATATGGTAATTTTTACAATGAATCTACTATGTGAAAGAGATTTTTATTGATACTTTGGTGTTTGATAATCTATAAGGACACAAAATATTATCATAAAAGTGGGATATTTTTTAGCATATTGGGAGTCTAAATGTGAAGGATGAGATGCCTTTAATACCTATTATATCATATGATATTTTTTTAAAATGGTCCATTAATTTTTTTGGCCTAGCACTCTAATTATGACTAGGAGTAGATTAAGATATATCATCACAACCATCAAATATTTAAAGAGGTAGACAAAAGAAACATCATTAAATATTATGTGAAAATAATATATGCAAGATTATTGTGTTAAAATATCATCAATAGGTTTGGATACCCTTTGACCATGAAAAGTGATAAAGGTAAAAATTTTAGGCCAAGATAATGCATGTGCACCTTAACGTGTTCATGATTGTGCACCATAAAATAATGCTCAAACACTTGCAAGCCAATTAAACTATTGAGGTATCAAAAAAATAATGGAAATTACTATTAGTAATATTTTTAATTTAAGTTTTCATTATTTCAGTAATAAATTATCAGCTTTGTTATGGGCTTACCGAACAACTTGTAAAATATTGAATAAATATACATATTTCTAGTTAGTGTTCAATAAATAGGTAATGTTACCCATGGAATGAATTATACATTTTTTGTGCATAGAATGCGTAAGATGCATAAATGATAAAGAGTCATTGGATATGAAATTATGGGCACTAATGAAGCTATATTATAAACACATACTACAAAGGCAGCACTATGAGGTTGAGAAGTAAAGGCATAAGATATGACATGATAAGCACATTAAGGAGAGGGTTTAGCTTAAGCGTACACATGTACCACACTATGACTGAAAGTATACAAAATATTGTTAAAATTTTAAATCAAATAGATGGTGTCATATATTATTAATTAAATTTTGGAGGTAAATGTGTGTAAGTTATGCACTCTTGATGGATAAATTATCCCTATAAATTTCAATGACAATAGGATAAAACCTTTCCATATGTAATCTATTTTAAATTCCCACCAATAATGTTTCAAGATAGATAAAATGTACTATTATATTATTTATTTTCATGTCATTTTTTAATCCACTTGTTTTTGTAACCATTTTTTTAATAATAAGAGGCATTCTTGCCCAGGTTTTGGTGTGCACAGGTAGTATATCCCATAACGGTTGTATTTTACTCAACATGTTTGTTTGACAAAAATATCAAGTATGGAAAATGTTGAAATGATGAAGTTTCATGTTACGTGCAACACAATAATAAGTAAAAAGGTCATAAGGGAGTAGTGCACATAGATAATCTAGGTTTTAAGGAATCTACACATATGTATATGACAACATAAAGTAAGACACATATAACGTATTTTATATAAGAAAAATTCTATAATAAGTGTGGGAAAAGATGAAAAAAGACCTCAAAACACCATGTTTAGAAAGGTTAAGTCAAGAAATGGGTGGACATGTTCCCAAAATTGACCAAGTATCTAGATACACAAGGTATTTTAGACAAAGGGGCACACAAGAATAGAGGAACACACAAAGCCAAGGAATATATGAAAAGGGGAATGGTCTAGATTGTGCCATATGGAAGAATTTTATAAAGGGATATCACCATGATGGAAAAGATAGGTTTAGGTACAAAAAGTCATACATGAGGGAGGAGATAAGAAACTTAAAATTTTAAAGGCAAGATAAATTCATTTAAGGATATAAATATGACCCATAGGGTCCCCATAAGTCATTTATATTTTATGAATTATGAAGAGATAAGAAATAACAGAGTGAGTTGAGATAGAAGAAGAGGGTTTCAAAGTTAGAGAACATAATTTTCACACATATTTTCATGAATTAAGACTTCTATGAGCAAATAATTGACCACCAGTATTTTATGCACCATGAACCATAGGAAATTAGTATTTAAGGAATAAATTTTGGCATGACACATGATTCATGGCTAATATTTTTTCAAGGTTGAACCTTGGATCCCGAGTTTAGGAGTCAAGTGGGTAGTGACAAATTGGGATTTGTATTCATAATTAGATTAATGATTCCAAAGATAAAATAAATAAAATGACACGTCATAATAAGGGTAAATAAATTGAAAATAAGGGATAGAATGATAGTTGAAGTAGAAGTCATAAATACTAATGAGGTTACCAAGGAAAAAAATCTAATGGAGCCACCCCTCTTATTATACTCATGTTAATATTTTTAGATTTGTATAATGCAGGAAATTTAAACTTCATGTGTAGGTTATTCCATAATCAATGATTTTAATCACCAAAAATTTAATTATAGAAAACATTACATGAGGAATACTAGTTTATTATTAAAATAAACATTAGAAGGGATGGCCTACCCCTCAATGCTGTAATCATCAAGATGAATTTATAAAAAATGGTGTCTTACAACTCTATGAACTAAATTTATTTAGGAAACTAGATAATTTACTTAAGTTTACATTTACATATGCATAAAGGAAGGTTTTAATTCATGGGTAAAAACATGATGATAAAGCATGAGCACATTTCCAAGGAAACATGATTCAATAATAAATGAGAAAATATGAGGATAGATTTGACAAGTAAGCAAGTGGAAGAAGTGGATAAAGAGATTAAGTAACATAAAGGGGGATACATAATTATAATTAAGAATATAAAATACTACGTGACACATAGATTACCATTTTATTAGTGAGAAATTATCTATTGTAGTGTGTTAAAATTTAGCTAATAAAGAAGTAGTGTATATTACACACTATATTGTTATGAATAATTTTCAATAGAATTTTGTGCACTATATATATGAGAAGGTGATTTTAGGAATAAAGGAGGTTCATCATAAGGGTGGGATATTTAGGTGGGAATAAATTTATATATTTCTTATGTGTGATGAAGTAGGTGTTTTAAACATGCCTCATGATGTACCTTTCTCATATCTAGTTTGGAATGACTCCCCCATGCATAGATGCAAATGACACACATGTTATACATAAATAAAAAAAGTTTATAGGATAAATATGGACTAATGGTGTGTTACCCTTGTTACCATAATTGATAATGAATAAAGGATACCAAAGTTAATATCAAATTTTTTCCACATATATGTTGAATCTTGTGTTATGATTTAGTAGAAACATAAATTTGGTATTAGACACTTGGAAACGTCAAATTTTACAAATATTTTTCATACATGACTTGTGAATACACCTTTTACTCTTGTACCCAATTTACCATATTTGCTTACCTATGTATGGTCTTAGCCAACCCAAATTTCAGATCAATGATATCCAAGATCACTCTAATTTATGTTGTAAATCTTAGCAATTATAAGCATAATAATGACATTTTTAAAATACCTAATTTTACCTATTTTTATAATGCTAATAAAAATTATATGGTCACATTCTAAGAGGATCCTCCTATAATAATTAATAAAAATGCACAAAATAACAATAGTTAGTAGCATGAATTAAATCTGATAAAACACTTGAAAACATTGAATCGATTGTAGGCCACTTCAATGGGAAATCCTCCTTTGAGAAATCTCAATACAATAATTTTGTGAAGCCTCAAAACTTAATTATATAAAATTTATAATCTAAACAACTACTACTTCCCATGAATGTGGGATAAAATAAAATTCTCATGAGATGGCTTACAAAGCATATGAGTCCATAGAAACTACTATACTAAAAAATTAAAGAGAAGAGATATCATAGGTTCATAACATCCCCTCCCTCTTCAAAAAAGCTTTGTCCTGAAATCTTTAGATGTGGGAATTGGTGTTGAATCTAAAATAGTGGTTCCCATGTTGCATCCTCTAGTTGTATTCTATGACATTAAATTAAAACCTCAGTGATGGAATGGGAATGAAGTTGGATTGTGTGCTTATCCAAGATTTCCTCTGGATCAATAAAAATGGATCTTTCATTATCAATTTTTGGTAAAATAGTCTACACTCTAATGTTTGTGCCAAGAAATTTCTTTAGACAAGATACATGAAATACTAGGTGAACTCAAGAAGAAGATGGGAGCTTCAAATTATAAGAAACTGACCCAATCTTATAAATAAAATTATAGGGTCCATAGAACTTGGGAGATAGCTTATGATGCAATTTAAGTTTTAGGTGAGATTAATTGTAGGGTTGTAGATGAAGAAAAACCATGTCACCTACTTGAAAAGTGCACTAAGAATGGTGTTGATTCACTTATTATTTCATTCAAGTTTGTGCCATATGAAGATTATCATGTAGGGTACTAAGGGTTTGGTCCTAGGTTTAGATAATCATGTTAACTGCTTGAATTGATGAACTATTATGGGTGTACAAAAGGAGCACTAGTGGTGCTTAACCATAGAATGCTTCATATGGAGTCATTTTTGTATAAGTGTGATAGGAGGTATTATGCCACCATTCAGAAAGAGGAAGCCACTTTTCCTACTGATGTTGTTTTTCTAAGGTGAAGTAATGGAGGAAAGTTTCCAAGAATTTGTTGATAATTTCAATCTAACTATCTATTTTTTGATGATACCCATAACTCATCTTTAGTTGGGTGTCAGTGCATCAAAATAGTTCTATCCAAGAATGGCTAGACAAGGTTGCATCATGATCTAAGACAATGGACAAAGGAATACCATGAAGATAAAAAATTTGGTCAAGGAAAATTTGTGTAACTATAGAGGCAGTATAGGGATGGTTGAGGGCACAAAAATGTCTATATTTAGAGAGGTGATCAACCACAACCAAGATCACCATTTTCCCTCTAGATTTAGGGAACCCCTTAATGAAATACATAAAAATATATGTCCAAATTTTGGTAGGGATGAGCAAGGGTTTGAGTAACCTAGGGATGAGTGTTGTTTCACCTTTTTTGTGTTGGTAGGTATCACATTCAACCACCATTTATTGAATTACCTTTATCATTCCCTTCCAAAAGAAGTCACATCATGCCTACTAATAATTTTTAAGAAACCCTAAATTTTTGATGGATAGAGAAGCATGGAGTTTATAAAATATAACCTACTAAAGATATATGCTCTAGGGAAGCACCAGTTGACCTTTGTTTCATAGAGAATCACCATCCCAAGAATAATGTATTATAACTAAAGGGTTAGTGGCCAAATATTAAATTAGTTGATATAATGAGGAATCATTGACATACCCCTATTATACATCATCCAACCAATTAAAAATAGGTGTGGAAATAGATGAAAAGGAAGCTTAGTCTACAAATGTGTGAGATAGAGCATCAACCATAATATTGTCCTTACCCTTTTTGTATGTGATCTCATAGTCATAAACCATGAGTTAATTGACCCATTTCTATTATGATGGGGTAGATACTCATTATTCCATAAAATATTTCAAACTTTGGTGATTAGTTTTGATGTAAAAATGATTCCCTAGTAGGTATGGTCGTCACTTATATACTGCATGCAAAATGGCCATCATATCCTTCTCATAAGTAGAGAGCACTAAACTCTTACCAAAAAGGGATTTTCTAGTGAATTAAATAGGGAGTCCTTTGAGGATAAAAACACCAATTCCATTACCATAAGCATCACTCTCAATAGTGAAGGTCTTGTCAAAATGTGGCATATCTAGAATAGGTGTAGTACACATAGCTTATTTCAATTCTTCAAAATGCACACTCAATAGATTGTGTCCAAGTAAAAGAATCCTTTTTCAACATATTTGTCATGGAGCTAAAATCATCTCATAATCCTTGACAAACTTATGATAGTATTCATTTATCCCCATAAAACCATAGAGGCTCTAGAGTGTCTAAGGATAAGGACAATTTATTATGGTAGTTACTTTTTTAGGATCCACCCGAACCCCTTGGGATGAAACAATATGCTTGAGATATTCCATTTTATCCTAGATAAAAGTACATTTAGATTATTTTACACAAAGATGATGATTAGAGATAAGTTTTAGTGTAAGCTCTAGATGTTGGAGATGCTTAGAACATGTTTTACTATAGACAAGGATATCATCGAAGAAGACCAGAATGAATTTATATAGGTAGGGCCCAAATATTTTATTCATCAATGCCTAAAATGTTGAATGACCATTAGTGAGGAAAAAGGGCATGACTAGAAGCTCATAGTGGCCATTATGCATGCAAAAAGCTATCTTAGGGATATCATCCTCATGAATTTGGATTTGGTGATATCTAGAGTAGAGATCCAACTTGGAGAAAAAATGATCACCATAAAGCTCATCAATAATAGGGATCAAGAAATTATCCTTGATTATGAGGTGATTAAGTGAACAAAAATAAATTTAGAGGTATCATGGCCCATATTTTTTATAGACAAGGATAACTAGGGAAGAATATGGGCTGGTACTAGTGTTAATAATGCCTTGCTTCATGTCTTGAATGAATATCTTGATCTTGATTTTTTGTTGAAATAGGTAGCGAGAAGGCCTGATGTTGGGAGGAATGCTTCCAAGCAGGAGTTGAATATGGTGCTCCTCTAGCCATAAAGTTGGTAATCCCACTAGTTTGGCAAAGACACATGTATACCTTTGTAGAATGGTTTGTAGATCAAAAGGAGTAGTGGAGACTATTGATGGTTTCATTTGAATGGAATGGAGCTAGGAAATGATGCTGTGTGAATTCTTCTTAAGAAGCTTTTCCATGTGATGTGAACTTATGATGCTAACAGATCCTAGTTGTAAGCCTTTTAATGTTTGATTTTACCCATTATCTAAAAATTGCATCCAAAATTTAGTAAAATCCCATAAGATGGGTCTAAGTGTGCATAACCATTGGGCTCTAAAAACAACATCACATCTACCTAAAAGTAAAGCAAACATGTTTGAAACTAATTTATAATCTCTAATATAGATACACACATTATGACACTTCCCTTTGCAAGGTAATGTGCTCCCATTAGCAATCATGACTTTAAAGTTGGAGTAATGATGGATAAAATAACTAGCTTGTTTAGCGATTTGAGGGTCAATGAAGTTATGAGTGCTACATGAACCACTAAGTATGGTGAGAGGGAGATTCTTGAAGTAACCCCTAACCTATATGGTTTTTGGGGTAGTGAATTTTACTAAGGCATGGAGAGAGATCTCTAGTTTATCTTCCTAAAAAACAAGTTTTGCAATCACTTGAGATTCTTCCAAATCATCTATTGTATCCTAAACATCTTCCCAATATTCAATTTTGGGTGCAGAGTCCACATCTAATAGGTAGATATTTTGATCGATGCATTGATTTCTTTGAATGAGTTTATCATCACAATTATAACATGGTCCTTTTTATTTATAGGCTTGCATATCTTCTTCATTGAAATGCTTGATAAGAGTGATTATAGGGGATGGCATTGTTTCACATCATTATGGAGCTGTATTTTTGAATGGAGCAAAATTAGATTTGATTCACTACTGAACTTTGATCTTATCCTCAACCAACTTGGCCAGCCCTAATACTTCTATCATCATGTTGGGATAGAACATTTTGACCTTAGATTGAATTGTATCCTTTGGTCCATTAAAAAAGTAACTCTTAAAGAATTCATTAAACAATCCCTATATGTGATTGGACAATTTTTCAAATTCTATTTGATATTCTCTCATGGTTCTTATTTGATGCAATTTAGTGAGTGCTATAGTGAAGTCATCAAAAGTAGTAAGTCCAAACTATTATAAAATGTGCATACAAAAATTAGTCCATATGGGTTCATCATGAACCTTAGTGTACCAATGATACCATTGAACGGCTTCAAGTTCCAAGTGAAAGGATGAAAGTGGGACATTGTTAGCATCAAAATTATTATGCAGACTAAAACATTATTCTACTTTATAAATCCATCTAGTTGGATATGCACCATTGAATTGAGGACAATTAAGCTTCACCCTACAATAATTATTGGAAGAAGAAAACCCAATGTCTGAAGAAGACTATGGATGCCATATGTTGTTCATGGTGGTATGTTGAATATTGAGGCTGAGAAATTTTTCATCAAGACATTTTATGTCAGTCTTGAGGGTGGAAATTTCATCCTCCATGCTTTTTGCTCCTATTTGGGTTACTACCTTGACCTGAATAACATATTTTTTTTCAATGGATAGGAAAACTATATTTAAGACACATTTAGTATGGAAAGTTTTGAATTTGGGTGGAAATGGAAGAGGTAAAGGGGCTTTTAATAATTTTTTTGCATAGAGGGAGTATGATTGATGAAGGCAAGGGAAATTTTAGGAGTGAAAATAGAAGAACTAGAAAAAATTTCAAAGAGGGACAAAGGATTAGAAAGAGATGATAAACACTATGGAAAATTTTTGAGTCAAATAGACAAAAATAGAAGTTATGGCAAAACCCAAAAAAATGGAAAGTTGAGATTTGCAAGAATTAGGAGTGGAATTCGGATATGGGACCTAAAGGAAGAAAATGTAGGGAATAGAATTTCAGGTGTGTGATTAAATTATGAGGATCAATGGGGATACAGATGGAGACATATTGTAAAAAAAACAAAAAAATTACTCTTCCTGATTTCTCTTTTCTCTTTTATATTTGGTGGTAAGTCCTCTGAGAGTCTATTGATACTCTACAAATGGTTTGTGGATTTTAGTTTCTATCAAATATCTACCTACAAGTCCTCTGATAGTCTATAGATACTCTACTGATTGATTTTTTTGAGTTTCTGGAAATATTTTGAAACTGACAAAATGCGCCCCAAGTTTCAATAGTTTCCCAAGGGTTTTAAAAATACCACTCTAGCCACCAATGTCATCTAAGGGAATACTACTCTCTAAAAATGTTCTATCTATGGATTTATCTTTAAGTGATAGCTCTTGGTTTTCCTCATAGATGAGAACTACTCAATCAATAAGGGGCTATTGCTTGTTTTACTGACATGTCCTTTCAATGGGCTAGCTACTTTGGGGTTCTTGTGTTACTCCTCACGATGAGTTTTAAGGATTTCACCCAAGAACTTCCCATAGTTATTCAATAAAGTTTTTACCTTGATTTGAAATAGATTACATAAAATTACTTAATTGATTTATGCATTACAATAGAGCTAATATTTTCTAAAAATTATTGAAATGAAGTATGCAGTAGAACCAAGTTAAGACTATTTAAAGGAAAAAAATGCCTTGGAAAGTGCTCTGATACCAAATGAGGGGATCATCATACCAAAATTAATAAAAATGCATAAAATAATAGGAATTATTAACATGAATTAAATCTAACAAAATTCTTGAAAATATTGAATTGATCGCAAACCACTTTAAGGGGGCAACCTCATTTGAACAAGCTCAATACAATAATTTTGTGGATGCCTTCATTGGCCTCAACACATACTTATATATGAATTCTAATCTAATAAAATACTACTTCCCATGAATGTGAGATAAAATAAAATACTCACAAGATGACATAAAAAGCATATGCATCCATAACAACTACTACACTAACAAAGTAAAGAGAAGAGATATCATGGGTTTGTAACACATTCATTATAGGTGTCCACCTTTTACAATAGTGTATAATGATCCTTATTAACTAATTTTTGAATTCAAATGTATCTGTTATGTCAATATAAACATGTTCCCTATGTTGATTACTAGGGTAATATTCATCTATAAATATAAGTCAAGCCTATGGCCATACCTATCTTTCACTGTCTAGTACTCATATTGGAAAATACTATCAAGCTTTAAAAATATATTTGCACATCCTTGAAACATTATCATAAATGCATACACATCCATAAACCCCTCAAGTAAATAACCCTAGATCTATGTTTTAAGACTAACATAGGGTCAAAGCTACATCACATCAAATTTTAAAATTAAAAGCATCACATTAATTTCTAGTGGATCATGATTTAGCATACTCACACCTATATAGGAGAAGTACATGTGGTTTGAGCCCTATTCAGAGTATTGGAACCTAGATAATGCTCAATCACTTATAAGGAGTAGTTGGGGCTATCCAATTTATCTATTTAGTCCCTAATTATATGTTAATCTAGTACCAAAAGTGAACCTAGGATTTCAAGGAAATGAGAAAAAAATCATGATTTATGAATTAGACTAAGGGTAGATAAATATCTAGAGATCATCTACAAAGGCAAACATAGTGATTTATGATATAAAAAATGAATAAAATTAATAAAGATATTATCAATAGATAGTGAATAAAACTAGTTTCATAGGTGTCTAAGCTTCACCAATAGTGTTTGCATAGATTTTGAAACATTGTGTATGAATGGGCTAGGATGGCCTATAACTATCATTTTTATCTCAATAGAGTAGGACTCAAATAAGGTCATAACAATAGAGCTTACATGTATAACTTTATGATCAGGTAAGGACATAGAGTAATAGTATACCTAACAAAGGGTAATCTACACTCAAATTTTAAGAGGAAAGGGTACCATATCCTAATCCTATGACATGGGGTATAGCTCTCACTAGGGATAAATGTATATAATTGATTATAATAATGAGTGAAAAGGTTTTAATAAAGGTGTGTATCAAGGATATACATAAAAATAACTGATGAACAAGGGTAACCTATAAATAAATGAAAGCACTAAATTAATAAGAAGGTTATTGGTGCAATGGTCAACCAATGTGTATTCTATGTAACCTAAGGTGATAAGTGGAAATCCTAAGTAACCATATATCTATACTAATTTATTTGGCATAATGAATAGCATAACCAAGGATGAACACATACATTAATAATAGTAATAATCAAGCAATATCTAATATATCGAGTAAATAATTAAAAGAGAGTAGGGTTATAGATACTTATCTTTAGGTGGACCTATTGTCACCTCAAGCCCCCCCCCACCACATTTGTCTCAAGTGGTACTTTGAAAGATATGTTATAGGTTGAAGACCTCAGATTTTAATATGAATACCTAGGTATCCTTAGTTGGGGCCTCCAAATATCATGTGTACCTCCTTGGTTCAAATTTTTTTTATTGAGATTTAAAGACCATAAGCAAAAATATACCTCCAAGATAAGATTGTATACATATAACTACAAATACTACTTAGGATTAGATATGTGATCTCAATTAGATAAAAAGAGTGTGTTATATATTTTAGGAATGAAATATGAATCATATATATATATATATATATATCCCATACTCAAAACTAACCTTCAATTATACGCTGATGTTATTAGCCAAGCTGATATATTTGAAAAATATCAACTGGCATAATATTGTATTAGCTAGGCTAATATAATATAAATGACAAAATATAGACTCAAAATTGTATCAGCTAGGTTGATATGGTATAGGGAGGACAAGTATGAAACAAATTTTATCAATATGGAAGATACAATAGGATATAAGGAAGATAGAAAATTTGGATAGAAAGTAAGTAGAGAGGGGATATGGGAAGAGACTAAAATAATTTTAGGGTTATGGTAATGATGTTATGAAAACATATTAAGAAAACATCTCTCATAAATTACAATGAGTCAATCCCACCCCTTTTTTGGTGCAACCTTTAAGGTATGCACTAAAGGAGATTGATAGGTTGATGATCCTCCACAAGATAAAGTGTCATTAAAGTGATATAGTGAAAAATATCAAGTGTATACATATTCCCCATTGAATCTCACCACATGTAACAATAGTGTAATGTAGTATGGTGCTTCAATATAGATGCATAGTAGTGCAAAAAGAGCATAACTAAAAATAAATCCTAAAAAAAAGAAAGTAAATAAATTAAAATTATACCTTCACTTACCTTACTATATAAAGATGTGTTTTGGTATGTGTTTCATCTAATATAAGGTGTTAATCAACAATAACAATGTACAAACCTAAATAATAAGAGAAAAATCCAAATTTTTACAAAAAATATATATTAGCACCTAAAAAAATCTACCTCAATAGGATCCTACTAATTTTGATTTTTTAAAATGACCTATAAAAGTAAAGATATGGATAAATATGTAATTTAGAGGTAAATAAATAAAAGTTAAAAAAAATAAAAGAAAATTATTATAAATAAGTAAAAAGAATTTCATTTGTCTATATGTTATTTTTTGGAAAATCAAAGTTGTATGTATCAAAAATTATCTTGACAAGAGATGATGCATTAAGGATGACGAGGTGGATGTGTAGGAGGTTATTTAAGTGCTATCATTGGATCCATGCATGTAGGTGGTATAGTTATTTTTTTTCACATTTTAGTGCATAGGCTAGATTTAATAAATCTAGGCATCATAGTAAATACAAGTAGTTAAATTTTCCCCAACAAGAGTGAAAATATAGAGAAAAAAGTGGTGTAACAGGTAGTTAAATTTTTTCCATAATTAGGGATAGGAAATTTATTAAGGCATGAGGATGAAACAACCATTGTTGAGAAACTGTATTGGCTAATCCGATGTAATTGGGAGGGGGAAATCATAGCCCAAGCTGATACCATCTCATATGGATGGTGCATATATGTAAAATAAGTGATTGATATGGTTGGTATTGTATATGGTGGTTGATACCATTGTAAATCAAAATATAATTTGGCCACCAGTACCACAGGGGTGTCTAATATAATATAAAAGGAATCAAAACATGGAAAGTACTATATAGATATGGCCCATGTTGTCAAGGAATATTTCCTAGCTAGTAACATATGGTATGGTCGACATATTGTAAACATGATAAATATGGTTAGTACCATAGGTGTTCTCCAATGCAATAAGAAGGCATTGATGATGATACATTATATATATGGTTAGTAGAGTATAGAAATAAATGACTAGCTAGTGTAAAAGAATTGTAGGTGGTTGGTGTAGTATAGAAATAATGAAATGGTTGAAATAGTATAAAATTTGAGACCATTTGGTTTTAGTTAAGTTTTTGAATTTTAATCAAATTTATGGATCATTATTTAATTAGGTATTTTTATTTGATATTTTTTATATTTAGTGATGATTATGGATATTCATAGACATGAGCTAGCTACTATATTTATTGGAGAGATTACCCACTAGTGACTGAGCTAAATTAGCTAACTTGGGTTGTGGTGGGATCTTGGAGATGTGTAGAGTCCCACTAAATATCAAGTTAATCTCTATGTTTTTGAGCTACTAGAAGAGGATCATAGACCTTTCATATGGGTTGTGTCCTAATATATCATGGAGGTGGCCATCAACCTTAAATATGTGCATGCCATATTATGACTATTTATAGGGGTAATTTGATTATTTATGATGCACTGTTATCAGTGGAGGATCATCAAGATTTGGCCTAATGGATGACTAGATCTAATAGTATGATGAGTATAAGCTCATTTTAATTTTGTGTCCTATATATGTGCATGAATTCCAAATATGTAGAGCATCATCATTATAATTATGACCAGCTCTTGTTATGCCATAAGTCATATGGGGTCATGCCCTTGTACATTATCACCATATGCTGGTCTGATTTGGATCATATCACGTTGTATGATATGAGAGTTATCGTATGGATGCAATTTTTAAATGATTTTTATGGCATGATGAGCTAGGTTCAATATATTATGGGCTGAGTTATACTACTTCCTTGTTGGATCTATGAGTGCTTTCTATTATACCAACCCATAGGACTACCACACTAGGTCATAGACCACCTACCTCAATTGAAGAGTTGGGTACATGAGAATGTGGTCTACTTTATCTCTCTACATCTACCCTTGTAGAGCATTTAATGAGATCATATAGTATGGATTCCCTATAAAGGTATGGTAGACACATGAGCATTGTGATTTTCTACAGTGGTAACACAGATGAGGAACCAAAACACTAGGAATTATACCTAATGGTCTAATACCTGTGATTGACTGTTAGGTTAGTTTGGGCTAGCACACCCATTAGATACTCTTATTTCCCCACCATATTGGGTGAGACATTTTAGGGATCCATATGGAATATGATGATGAGGTATGCATGTTGAAGTACCCATAGTAAGACTTCATTGTACCCTAGTCTAGGTAGATGAAGATGATGGATACACATGATGAGGGGAGGTGATCTTATGGTAGCTACTTAAGATGTGAAAATGGTAGTGAGGTAAGTTTCATGGTGTGAAAAATGGGTTATGTAGATAAGAACATAAGAATTATAGAGGAGGGTCTTGGTGGTGATGAGGGAGAACTAGATGAATGTTCAACTAGCCTAATTTAAGATAATGACCCTATTCTATGCAATCGAGTAGATGGAGAGACCATCATAAAGTAATGTCCTTTAAAAAGTAAAAATAAAACATGTATTAATTTTTTTACTATCACTTTAATTTTATATACTTTTAGATAAACATGTTAGCTATGAATAATAGTTTTAATTGAAATTTGGTTATATATATATATATATATATATATATATATATATATATATATATATATATATATATATCAATGATTGATGTCAAATTTAGTTCTTGTTTTATAGATATAATAGTAGATATAGTGAGGTGGAGTACCATGGTGGAGACTACACATTATAAAAAAAATTATGATGTGCTTTCAAATCATGATATGAGTCAGATGATAGACCTAGTGGTACATTTAGCTAGACCTAATGTTTATTAGTTTATATTGGTTGGTGTTGTTGTAGGATATACAAGAGCAAGAGTAGGTGGTTGTTTCATTAGTAGTTCAAATAGGAGGAGATGGTGAGGAATAGTAGTATGAAGTTATAACATAAAGGTCCTTAATATAGGAGATTGTTTCTCATAGGGAAATAATAACTTGAGTCCACCACTTAAAGACATAGTTGGCTAGAGCATAGAGAGAGGTATAGGGGATATGGTATTAGAGAGATGCTTTGAATATATATCTATAAGTAGTAATAACTACATGATACTTAGTGAGAATGTTACTTTTCCCACTATCATGTGTGGATTGAAGGCATAACACATATATATTGATGTATATGTTTTGTATCTTGATGTATAAAATGATGACATGTGTGTGTGTGTGTGTGTGTGTGTGTGTGTGTGTGTGTGTGTGTGTGTGTGTGTGTGTGTGTGTGTGTGTGTGTGTGTGTGTGTGTGTGTGTGTGTGTGTGTGTGTGTGTTATTATTTTTTATCTACATGTGATTGTAGTTATGGGATTTCATTATTATTAATTACTATGGTTTTAATATCATGTTATGTTAAAATGATATTATATGATGTATGTTTATTCCTTTATAGCAAATTTGAGAAAATGCATGGCCAAAAATGATAATAGTTAAATAATAAAAAATGATATTTTAAGTAAGTAGATGGAAAAATAAACTTATAAAGATGTAGATATATGGATAAATGAATGTAAAACATACCAAATTTAATTAAGATGTAAATATTAAGACAAAACACGAGATATGTAAAATATTATAAGTAAAAAATGTTAGAAATCATAGTAAAATGTAAGACATAGCGAATCATAAGATGCAAAAAATATCTGTAAGAAGAGATATCCAATGTAATAAAATGTGAAATATAATGTAATAAAGATGTGTGAAAATGTCTAAAAATGTCAACTAATGTAAGACAAATAAATTTAACTTGAATCAAAAATATGGGAATATAATAAAGAGATCATAATGAAACTACCTTAACATACATGTAAGATGGACATGGAGCAACGAAGGAGCAGTGATGGGTGAGAAATGGAAAATTAAAAACTTGCTTCAAAAATATAGAAAGCAGATGGTGATGGGGAGGGGTATAGGGTACACCAGAGTAGGGAAGTAAAAAATTATAGAGATAGGGGCCAGACAAAAGGAATCTTGGAAGGAGGTCCTAGTAGGTCTGACAAAGAGGACAATAGTGAGGTGCTAGGTAAGATTTCTTGGAGATCTAAACTAAAAGGGACACTGGAGAAGCAAAAAATATTTCCTTCAAAATAGATTGAAACCATTAAGGATGGAAATAAATTTCACATTAAATTCTTAGACTCACTCATAAACTAATCCTCTTCTATAATGGAATATAAATTGGTGGGTAAATTCATGGGACTCAAACCAAATATTGACACTTTTAGAGCTTGAGCCAGAGAAAAATGGAATTCTAAAGGACATAGAAATATTAGAAATGGTGAATGTTTTTTTATGATTATACTCAATAACCCATAATATTGTGGTCATATTTTAGTATGGGGTCCCTGGAATTTTAGAAAATCAAGCCTTTTGAAAAAATGGCACTAGGATTTAATTTGAAAATAGAAAACATCAACTTAATGGCCATTTGTGTGTGTCTCCTTGGGATCCCAATGGAACTTTGGGAGTAAGATATATTTATTATAATTGCTAAGACATTTTTTGTACTTGATTGATTTTGATTCAGCAATAAAATCTTGATCCATATTGGTTCATGCTTATTTTTGTGTAAAAACCTTTGTAAATCAAAAACTTCTTTCATCGGTGTTTCTACATACCCTTTTGGAGTTAGTAATCATAAAATAGAGTTTTAAAAATAATCCCTTATTTGTGATAAATTACACAAGATGGGACATTCTTCAAATTTTTGTCTAATAGCTCTTCAACACAAATTGGCTTAGTTTAAACCCTCTTGGCATAGAAAAGGAAGTGTTTCATTCAAGGAAGCTGATAAGACTTAAAATTTAGAAGGTACAAGAGATTCAAAAAAGTATAAAGGTAAAGAGGTAATGATATATTTATAAATTACCTTAGAATTATTATTTTCAGAAGAGAGTAAGAAGGTCAAGGTATAAAAGGAAAATCAAATAAACAATATTCATGCACAAGAGCTAAACCAGATGTGCATTCTATTGAACTAGTTATATATAGGCAAAGAGAAATATTTAATTATTGAAAATATATAAAATAGGGAATAAATTAGGCAAAAAAAATACATTCTAAAATCCCCCAAATTAGTTTGAAATTCTAGCACAACTTCAATAAGATCAGGATATCTCTTAGGATCTCAATAAACCAATCAAGAAGATTTTAGGAGAAATCCATAGAGCAGACATTTTAAATTGACCATTTAATTCATCACCAAAATATTCTCAAGAAGGAGAGGTAGATTCACAAGATATTCCATCAATTACCAAACATAAATGAATTTTACTTCTATCATCACTAGAAGGGGAAATAAAGGGTCTGCTTACAAGATGCCTCCAAAGGTCAAGAAATCAGCCAAAAAGAATTAACTAAAATGGAAATTGTAGATGGAATTAAATAAACACTTCCATTCAATGGATGTAATCCATAAACTTTTAGTTAATTATGATGATTTTTTCTTGGAATATTAGAGGAATGCATAGTTATTCTAAGCAAAAAATGTTTAGATATTTTATAAGAAGTCACAAACCTATTATTTTGATAATTTAAGAATCAAAAATAGAAGAAGATTACTTTAAGAATCATAAAAACACTTATTGAAATGAAGTTGGAGCAATTTATTCTAGTTTGGAAGGTGCTTTATGGGGTCTCATTACTTTCTGTGATATAAACATTTTAGTTGGGGAACTGGTCTTAAATTCTCCTAACCACTTAGTGTTTATATTCATAGATTAAATAGATTATAAGTAATGGTTATTTTCTAACATCTATGCACCTAATACAATTGTTTCTCAAAGAAAATTATGGAAGGATATTAGAGTATTTATAAATACTTGTAAATATTTATCTTGGATCATGACTAGATATTTTAACTCTCCATTACATCCAAGGGATAAAAAAAGGTGGAAATCAAATCTTTTTAGATAGTATGGAGGATTTTTCCTCTCTAATTTTAGATATTGGTATACTAGATATGGAATTGAAAGGCTCTAAATATACTTGAAGTAACAGGAGGTTGGGAGAAAACATAATTCAATGTAGAATAGATAGAATTTTCATTTTTATGGATTGGTTAGCACAAAAGGATTTTATGTTAAAGGCTCTCCCCTAGATTGATTTTGATCATAACCCACTTGAGTTGAGTAAGTGGAAACTTCTATCAAAGAGAATAGATATCCATTTTGAATGGATCATATGTGTTTTTTACATCCAAAAATTCATGACAGGGTGTTGAAATAGTAGTCACCAAGCATAAATAGCTCAACCATGTTCAAGCTAGCTAAAAAGGGAAGCAAATTAAAAATCAAATAGTGGAATAAAAAAGTATTTGTAAATGCTAATATTTAGAAAAAATCTCTAAAATCAAAATTTTATATGCTAGAATATGAGATAGAAAGAAATTGGTTTGATTTATACATTTAGAGTAGGTAAAAATAACTTATTTGTAAGTATCACACTATAGTTGTAAGGGAAGAGATTCTTCGAAGACAAAAATCAAGAAATATATGGCTCATGGGATAAGAACATTCACTTCTTTGATATGTTTGTAGACACTAAAAAATTGCACACACGGTCCTAATCATTACAATACCTTTGGTTTCTCTTAAACCTCTATCAACTACACCTATAAGTTCGATGAACCTACCTTGCCTAACCTACTTACCTAATCTATAGTCAAGTTAGTCACTTGTCTAGCTTAACTCACCTTTTCACCCATTTTAACCTATCTTTTTCTTACATCCTCAACTGGTGATGATTAGGGTGACTAGTGACAGTCACCCCAACCAGTGATGATCAAGATGGATAGCCTGGACTATTCATATAACCTACATACAAACCACCACCTTGATTTTATAAATACAGTAGTCTAAATCTAGTTGTGAGCCCTTTTCATGGATGACTTATATTTAGAAGCCTTCTTCAAGTCTAGTTTAGACAACCACTTCCACCTCTTGCTTATGCCTATAAGAGAGAGAGGCCTAGGAGGTCAAACCATTTACAATTGTTATCAAGAGCTCTTTATATCTATAATCTCTTTTTGTAGGTTAATCACGTCAATCCACATTATCAAGTGCTACCATCCATCACATAGGGAGCCTACTTACTATTGACTCTCCACTAAGCTCTCAAGTACCATTGTGTTACTAAAATCAACCTAGATTCCACCAATAGGTAAATCTACATCAACAACCCACCACCTAATTTTTGGTAAGGCAAGTATTCATTTTATTGTATTCTTTTACCAAGTTTTTATTCCAAGCCTAAGCTATCTCTTTAAATCTACTTCCCAGATCCAACCAATCAGCAAAACCCAAACCCTAGTTTCACTTCTAGATTCACTAATAGGCAACTGGTGATGGTTACCTAACTGGTGATGGTTACCCTTAATTAGAGATGGTCACCTGAATGATGATGATTTCCATTAACTAGTGATGGTCACCTATGGTGCCAAAAACTAGAAAGCTAATTTGACCCTTTTACACCCAACAAATTCAGTTTTCTATGTCCCTACCGATTCATAGGCCCCTTTTTGATTTTCTAAGCCATACCCCAACCTATTAGTACTATACTAATTATTTTATCATTAATTCAATCATTTCTAGTCTCTTTTCTAAACAAGCTTTTCTTTTATTCATTTTTAGTAATCTTATATAATTGATGCAAGGATATCCTTTCCAATTTTATCAACTTGATTGTTTAAAATAGGTGGATTGACAACCCTTAAGGAACCTGTCACTTCCAAGATCTAGCTCCTACTAGGAAATCCACACAACTATCCATCTAACAAATAAGTTTGCTTCAGTGCTTTCATATTTACAGGTCATACTCCCAAGCCAAAGAGGATCTCTTCATAGTCTTCTAATTCAATGCATGAATAAACAAATAGGTATTCCTACCACAACCCATATTGAGTTTATTTTCTCTCTTTCTCTATAACTTAAGTGAAAATTTACATGAAACATTATGGCACACCCGATGGGACCTAGAGTCTTTACTCATGTTTTCTTTGAATTTGTATGCTCTTATCTCTATCTGTGCTCATATTTAAAACTAAAATTTCTTTTGGGCTTAAAATCAACTGCATCCATTTCTTGATTCTAAAATTAGTTTACTTGGAATTAAATCACAATAATATTATCATAGCACCACTTTTATTGCACGCACTAGCCAAACCACTTTCATCAAATAAACATCAAAATAATTTGAGACAAAGCTCAACTAAGATTTCATCACCTAACAGTCACCTTACCCATTCCTGACAATCCTACCAGGAGGTCATCACCAAGAGGAGAACCAACTTAGCTCTTTGGTTGAGTATAAAATTTGGATATCAATATATATTGGCTAAGCACCTGACACCCTTATAATTGTGGGACTATGAAGTGAGTGGGTAGGCCCTAATACCAAGCCACATATTTATTCCAATAAATCTTATTTTGAGCACTTAAACAACCCAAAACCAACCATATACTACTTTTATAGTACCTAATCTACAAGAAAACTTCTACCACACATTCTCATAAATTAAGGCATAAACCAAAAGTGAGATTAAAACTAACCTCTAGGATTAATGTAATTCATAGTGTGTGTCTATATTTCCTTGATCATTTTATTATCTTCTTCTTGTTTGAGTGGTGAGTTTATTCTTGTTTTCTCTCCACTTTTTCTTGTATGGTTCTCACTCATCAACAATGAAGAGACCTAATAGAACAAAACCCATCACTTAAATCAACCTCTTCAACCTCCTCATCTATGGATTATGTCTCTGAGGTAGAAGATTCACCTCATCTATTGGGATGCCCTACTTTCCTTGGGTATTTCCCCAAGGAGACATGGATTTTACCACCTTCCTAGACAAAAATCCAATGGCCCTTTAGCACTACCTTAACACCTCCCCTCACCATGTCCCAGTCTCAACTCCACCTCAAGATCTTCCTTATGGCATGTCATCCCATCTTATGAAGGGTATCCCCATTGTCATGGCCATCACCCAACCTTAAACCACCCAAGCATCTTCATCTACTAATCCCTTTGACTCTATGGCTAAGAACCAACCTATCCAACTGTTCAGTCATTACTCTTACACAATCCACCCCTACTAATGACTCCTCTATCGTAGGGAAAACCCAACCATTGACCCATCATACCCCACTTATAGCTAGAGCACCCATTATCAACATTACCAATCTCCCCTCTATCAAACCTAACCCATCAGTTAATATCTCTTTACCAAGTTTGGGGGTATCTATCCCTTTTACTTTACCACACATTATCACAAAGGTCACTACCTCCCCTCTTGTCACTAATCCAACTAATACCCATTCCCAATATATAGGGACTTCTTAGTAGTTACCCATTGCATCCAGTCTAGGATACACCCCTAACCAACAAGGGTATGTACCCACTACCCAACCACCATCATCTACCTACCCTACCTAGCCTTTAGCATCCACATTCTAATATGTGGTAGCCTCTCAGCCACCAAGAAATTATAAATGTGTTTCCTAACCCCATCCACAATATCATCCTTAAAATCTTTTTGGTGTGCCACCTCAAACCAACCTAATGAAAATTCTCATGGATAAGATGACCAACCTTGAGTCATCCATTTCAGGATCTTATAACATCCTATCCTATGATTAGATTTGTAATGAACCTATTCATCCTTTTGTCCCCATTAGACCTTACCCCCTCATTATGAGCTTCTAAAATTTACCAAATTTCAAAACAAGGAGGATCCCTTGTAACACCTTAGGTATTTTAGGCATGTATGTTATATGATTGCTTATGATGATTCCCTCCTCTGAACCTTTCCCATGTCTTTATCTAGTCCAACACTTGACTAGTATAGTGCCCTTACCAATAATTCCATCTTTTCATTCACCCAACTATCACAAGTCTTCTTGGATCCCTTTTCCATTAACATTTTCAAGAAGGTCTCTATCACAGACCTCTATTCTATCATACAATTTGATGATGTGTCCATTGATAATTTTGTCACCCCTTGGAGAAGCTTGATTAATAAACTTTCATTTTCCTTACCTCAAATTAAACTTATAAAACTTTTTTCTAGATCTTATGACAAACATATATCTTCTACACTACATGTCTATATATTTAGAACCTTTGATGAGGATTTTACCATGGCACATAAGATGTAAAATTGGGCCATAGTTGAGGGTAAATTAAAGTTACAAAACAATAACTCTACCTTCATGACCAATAAAACCTCTTCCTCCAAACTAGAAAACCAAGCCAATACAAAAACCAAGACCAGGGGAACCATGAATGTCATCATCTTTAAAAATACCCCTCCATCCAATATCAATCAACAAAATTCTCACATTTCCTCTAATCAAAATACAAGGAACCCAAACTTATGTAACCAAAAATAATTCACTCCACTTGGAGAATATTATACCTTGGTTCTAGAGAAGCTACTAAAAGCTAACCTTATACAACTTCTACCTATCAAACCTCCCCAGCAATTTAATTCTTCTCATCAAGAACTTACTTCATAAATGAGAATGATTTCTATAATTTTCATCAAGTAATTAGACATGACACTAGCTGATGTAATACTTTCAAGAATATTGTTTAGAGTCTTATCGACAAAGGGAAAATCATGTTGGATAATCCCAATGCCCCTCAAAACCAAGATCTTAAAATCTTTAGGAAACCTTTTCCCAACCATGCCCCTATCAAAGCTAAGACCACATAGGCTGAGTGATCTCATAATGCCCATATAGTCAACATGGTCTTCAATACACCTACCCATGAGGACCCAATTAGTCAATCTACTCATTCCTCTCTTGCTTCACGTATTAAGGTCATAGAGTAACCTTACCCTCCTTTGGATAGCCAAACCAAAGAATTTACTTTCTCCCTAGCTACCATCATAGAAGTCTTGGAATCATCACATACTACCTCAACTAGCACATTTAGACAAATCAGCATTCCTAATTTGCCACCTCCACTAACTACCAAATAAACTTCCAAACTTGTGGACATCATCCCTAGAGGAGAAGTAGTTCCACTTGAACCTTTAATGGAGGAGATATATATCCCAACCCTACCTCCCTCACATTAATAGATCAACCAGCCTACCAAAAATCTTACCCAGCCTATAAGTCTCTCTATTGCACCACTACCCATGAATTAAGACCAATACACAAACATTTTTCCACATTAGTGCAAAAACTGGGATTTGCCTTAAAACCAGACATGGATCAAACCAATTTTTGGTAATAGTTAGGGCTTCCCTCCATTAACACACATGAACCTTTTATCACACCTATAACCAACCAATCCATCATCTCTCTAATGCCTCTTAAACTAATTCAAACCTCTAACAACCCCCTAACTTCTTAGTCAACCAAAGTAGCCACCACCTCACCAAACAAACCTTTCAAAACTCTTGGTGCATTCCCTTCTCAAAGTTTGGTTCACCCATTATTAAAATTAGACATAACTTCACCTAACCCTATATCCAAGTCTTAACCCACACCAACCAAGAGGACAAAAGAATCAAAAAGACATATGATTGAGCCTCTACCTCCTTCTGCCTTGCCCTTTATAATAGGGCCTCACCTTTACACTTTGCCTAAAAATAAAACCCCTTTCAACATATGTCACCTACTACCATTGATTACACCAACATATTTATTAGTTGATATGTTGGTCCTTCCCAGATCACAACCAATCAGACTACCAAATTTGACCACCCCAGCTACCAACATACCCATACCAAAACCATCAACTAGAAACACCACCTTACCCAAACCATCTCTCATTACACCTATTACCACCAACACAACCATCTTATCAACCAATAACATGATCCCTAAACCTTTATAACCTCTAAAAGAATCATATACAACCATCCTTAAAATATTAATGTAGACCTCCTACCTCACATTACCTCCCATCAAACCTTTTGACCCTCTTGGTTTGAAGCTGACCTGGTATAATGACCATTAAAGTTTATCCTATCAAAAGACACTTAGGCATGACAAAGAGAATTATAAATCCCTCCAAGACATTATCCACCAAATCTATGACAAGGATTATCTTTTGGTAGATGACCTACCACTGATTTATCTACCATTAAAACCAACAAATAGCTAGCAACACATTCTTAATCCCCCATTCTCACCTCAAAGTGAGAGAATCTACCCAACCCCCATCCCACCTTCCCCCTCTATCCATACCATTAATATGGTCACAATATCACAAAAAAAGGATAAAGGGAAGGCCAAAGAATCAATTCGATGGACATACACACCAAATCACCCTATACCAAACCAAACCCAAACCTCCATGCTTGTGTCTAAGCCCAAAGTTACTATCTTAGGCACATTAGAGGCTAACCCCTCGAAATCCATCAGGAATATTAAACAACTCCACTAAACCCCTTCTAAAATGAGACTTTATGAGCTCATTTATACCTCACCTTACCATTTTTAGGCCATGATCAAGGCTATGCAGGCCATGGAAATCAAACCAAGGGATTCCTAACCCAAAGAGGCCTTCATTGGTGCTCTCTAAATCTCCACCCTTGTTACCTTCAAGGACTAAAAGATCCATTCTATCCACCCTAAAGACCAAGATCCCCCTCTTTTTATTATATCCCACATAAACCAAACCCACATCAAATGGATCATGGTTGATGGTGGGGCCAGTATCAACATCATCTCTTCCCATGCCTATATACAACTCAAGCTATCAAACAATGTCATGTCCAAAACTTCAGTCATCCTTAGATATTTTAAATGATACTATGACCACTACCTTGGGAACCATTGTCCTTCATATTTAGCTAGGACCTTTCACACTCCCTACACTCTTCTATGTGGTCAAATGTGAGTTTTAGTACAATGTTTTACTAGGGAGACCTTGGATCTAAGCCATGGGTTGTGTACCTTCCACCCTCCATCATTGCGTTAAGTTTGAACATGAAGGTTAGGTTGTTACATTAAAAGATAACCCTATCCCTTTTACATGATGTAATATGACCTACTAACCTAATGAAATTCTTATTCCCCTATCCAAATCATTGCAAATAACCACCATCAAACACTCACCCATAGAAGCTAAAGTAATTACTTCTTCCCCTTTCACTAAGGCCTCTACCAATTTATCTATCCCTATGAACCAGATACGCATCACTGGTCCATTAGAACCTACCTTCCAATGCCTCACCCTTGGATAATATTATCTCCTCACCCTTGATGCCCTCCTTACTCCCCAAGAATATGGGAAACTTAACCACGAACTATGTTATGACCCCAACATTTCAGCCATTACCCCCTTAGGGCCCCTAAGTTGTCAAACGCACTTTATCTATGGGGAAATTGACAAGCCACTTGACACTACCATCACTCTCTCTCCACCTCAACCATTTACCTCCACCTTCTCTTATTTGGATAACCCAAACTATACCTTCATAATATTGCCTAGAAGGAATTTAGTTTAGCATGATATGAGCATGGCCCACACATGTTAACCTTGATTGAGACCTAAAATCCCCATGAGAAGCATATCCTCAACTTCATTTTACCCGATAAGAGGAAATATAAACAAACTATCCCTACCTTAGTTAAAGAAGAAATCCCTTCCTCACCGACACCCCCTCCACCTATGGGTGAGTATGAGGGCATTATCCCACCCAAAAAAAAAATTCATTAACATGATTACCCTTAGCCCCCTAATTTATCAAAAGGGAGGGGTATTTATATACATCCCTTTGACCCATCTTGAACTCATGGGAGAATACTCTCCTACCATTAACACTATTTAGTTTCAGGATGATGATGTTATTATCACCTACCTTAGTGCATCGAATTCTTCCATCCATAAATATTTACCTCAAAAAAACTCAACAATGTTAAATGAATCTACCATGAACATTGACATAACCACTCTAAGCAACCCCCATATCATCAAACTTGGCCAAACTCTCACCTCCAAGGAACTATAGGACTTATTTACCTTCTTTCAAGACCATAGTATTGCATTTGCCTAGTCATATTCTAACATACCTAGTATTAGCCTAGCCATCACCACCCACAACATTGTAACTAATCATGAAACCAAACCTATTAAACAAAAACTTTGCCAAATGCACACTTGCATAGCCCTCCTTGTCAAAGAATATCTTCAACACCTCCTCTCTATAAACTTTATTCAACCCATCAATTATCCCCAATGGATTCTAAACATCATGCCTATCACTAAATCCATATGGGGACTATGTATCTATCTAGACTTTCATGGCCTCAACCTCACCTACCCAAAAGATGACTTTAATCTACCTAGCATTGAACAACTTTTTGATCTTACAGTAGACCATGAGATTTTGTCACTCATGGATGGATTCTTAGGTTATAATCAGATTTTGATTACCCCTAAAGATTAGCATAAAACTACCTTTATCACCCCATAGGGTAATTTCTATTATAGATTCATGCCTTTTAGTCTTAATATTGCTAGTGCAACCTACCAATGTGCTATGAATTATATTTTTCATGACCTTATCCATATAATTGTTGAAGACTATGTGGACAACCTTCTCAAGAAGTCCAAGCTTTGTAAAAACCATTTAGTCATTCTCAAGATTATCTTTGAGAAACTTATCCATTATCACATTGACCTCAATCCCAATAAAGTATTTTTGGGGTCTTTTTAGGCAAACTTCTTAGCTTCATCATTCCCTCCAAGGAATCGATGTGGATCTAACCAAAATCAACTACATCCTTGAGATGTACACCCTAACCAATCTTAAATAACTCTATAGCTTGTAGGAGAAACTTTAATCCATTTATCATTTCATCTCCCAACTCTTTGATTGGTGTAAACCCTTCCACACCTCTTGAAAAAGGACATCTATTTCACATGGAATGTCGATTGTCAAAAGGAATTTGATGTACTCAAAGAGTACATGTTATCTCCACCTATCCTTACACCTCCTAAATATGGCCAACCTTTTTACCTCTATATCTCTACCATATATCACTCCCTAGGGGAAATGTTTTCCCATTGAGATGAACAACATAAGGAGTAAGTCATCTATTACATTAGATACACACTTGTCAAATATGAGACTCAATACACATGTTGAGAAATTATGTTTGGACCTAGTATTCATAGCTTCCAAACTTCACCACAACCTTCTTAACCACAAAACTTTTGTCATAACCAATACCAACCCCCTCAAATACATACACTCTAAACCATACTAGAACTAGCATATGGATAAGTGGATCATGATTTTAACTAAGTTTGAACTTGAGTTCCTCTAGTATAAATAAATCAAGGGGAAATTAATTACCAACCAACTAGTTGAGTCACCCCTAGCAAACAATCAACCTCTCCCTCTAGAATTTCTAGATGAGTCAATCACAAGTCTATCTCAAGTAGATTTCACTAATCAAGTAACAATGTTTTTTTATGGTTCCAAATGTCAACATGGTGGGGGATTTGGTATAATCCTTGTCCTCCTTATCATTGAACCACTTCCTTTGTCATTTAAACTCAACTTCAAATGTACAAACAATGTGGCTGGGTACGAATCCCTAGTAATAGGTCTCCAAACTACCCTAGACTTAAGAGTCAAAACAATCAATATCTTTGGATACTCCTAGCTTGTGGTCAACCAAGTCAACAACATTTACTAGTGTAAGAATGAAATGATGCAATTGCATAAAAAACTCATCACAAAACTCTTAGCCTCATTCAAACACTACCATATTCAAACCACCCCTCAGTCTACCAATAAGTTTATTGATGCCATGGCTTCTCTTGCCTCTCAAATCCTGTCAGCACCCTTAGACTCTAAACTATTAGTCATTTTACATTACCTCACTAAACCTTCCTACACCAAATCAAACACTCCAACCATCTTTTGTGTGGAGGAAATTATGCCTGACCTTTGGTATAAGCAAACCCTGAACTACCTACACCTTGGCATAGTTCCCTCGAGCCTCTCTAGGAATGCCCACTGAGAATTTATTCAAATAACCTCTCATTATACCATTATGGGAGAAATTATCTACAAACAAGGCTTGGATGGCCTCTTATTCCATTACATCCATGGTTCAGAAGCCTCTCACACCATCAAAGAGATACATGATGGTATATATGGGGCTCACTCTAGTGACCTCAATGTGGCCAAGTGTATCCTTCACCTAGGTTATTACTAGCCTACCCTTAACCAATATTTCTATGATTATGTGAAAAAGTGTGCCAAATTTCAATGGCATGCTAATTTACATCATGTACCTAGCAATAGTCTTCATATTTTTATAGACTTTTAGCCCTTTTCATAATGGGGTTTCGACTTTATAGGTGAAATCAACCCCCACTCTTCATAATGACATGATTATATCATTATCACAACTAAATATTTCACCAAATAGATGGAGGATATTCCCCTTGTCTCAATAAAAGATGAAATATTGTCAAATTCATCACCCACTGTATCATCTACCATTTTGGTGTTCCCCATAAGATCATCACCGATAATGGCAAATCCTTCAAAAATAAACAAGTTTAAGGCATTTGTGATGTATTTGGTATTAATATTATATTTTCATCACCTTACTACCCACAAGAAAATAGATAAGCCAAAGCCCCTAAAAAAACCCTTAACAACATGCTTACCAAAATAGTCAATGCCTCAGGTTGGGATTGGCACATTCACATCCCCTTCACCCTATGGGCATATCATACTAGCATTTGAAACCCTACTAGTGTTACACCCTTTTCTCTCACCTTTAGAGATGAGGCCATCTTGCCTCTTGAAATCTAAATACCTTCTCTTCGCATATCTTTGTGTGACCTCATTTTAGAAGATGATTATCATCAATAATGTTTATCCCAACTCAAGTTACTTGATGAGAATCATTTAGTTACTCTTTCCCACATTCATGTATATCAAGAGTGAATTAAGTGAGCCTATAAAAAACACCTAAAACTTTGAGAATTCAACATTACAGATCTTGTTCTCAAGGAAAACCAACATGTCACTAATATGGATAAAATCAAAAGGGCCAATTTTTTTCTCAATTGGCTTGGACCCTACATCATTACCCATAAGTATAGATTAGGAGCTTATCATTTGTCCTCTCTCAAAGAAAAACTAGAACCTAAGCCTCTTAATGCTTTGCATCTATATCCATTTTATTTTTAGATAGGGATCACAATCATCATTTCTCTAACTTGAGCTCATCCTTTACAGCCACATTTATTTCCCTCTTTTTAGGGGCAACTGACTAAAATTGAATCAAGTGATTATCTATCACAATTATAGCCTAATCTTGAATTGTGGATAACATGGCTCTATCAATGGAATGATTTTCATAGTAATTTCCATCTCTTTGATATTGGTTCCTATGGTCATTATCACCTAGAGCTCTCTTTCACCTACTGAACCTCTATGATAGATTAGTTTTGCCTTCATAAAGGTAATCCATTAAGCATGCATGAAGAAGTATATGTCAAATAAAGTCAAATGAAATAAAAAATCAATATCAAATAAAAAAAATCATAGGTCACTCTTAACATTCACAAACTACTCCCTCAAAGGACAACTATTAAATAATCAACTAAAATTGCCAAACATAAGGTAGATTGCTCCCTTGAAGGACAACTATCAAAATCGTTTGAAATTAGCACATAAACTTAGACCACTCCCTTGAAGGATGGATGAGTAAAGTATTATTCAAATATAGCAATCTCTTGAAAGCTTACCACATCAATCAGCTTCCCTGACCCTCAAGAAAATAGCAAAATTAAAAGTAAAAGAAAAAGCAAAAAAATTTTGAAAGTTGTAATCAACTTTTATAACATTAGTAATCTTGGAAAGCTATAATAATCTCTCCTTATTAGACTTCCTATATCAATCAGTCTACAATTTATATATGGACATAGACTTATTTATACTACCTCTTTGGACATCTATAGAAAAGGCATACTAGTCTTGCTAACGGTTCTAGTTTCACCCATTCTCCCTCCACACATCATATGTAAGGGATTATGAGTTTACTTGACACAATGTTATTAGGATCCCTATCTATCAACTAAGCCTACTAATGCAAAGCATCTGAAAGGCTTATTTTCACTAAGCCAATCTAATTTTGGGTTTCATGTCAGTCTTTACCAATGAAAAGGCATCATGTTATTTCTCTTATCTTTTATTAGTTTATGTAATACTATCAATATAAACATGAACAATAAATTTCACATCAAATTCATGAACATCATGAGCTATGTCATCAAGCATCAACATATATTCATCAATAAGTCAAACACAATGTCAATATATCATAACAAACCATGAAAATCAATCACATCATAACCCATAAGCATGTTATTACACTATCAATAGCATAAACCAAAGAAGCTAAGAATAATATCATGGCATATACCATTTCCCATTTCACCCATATAACCATAAATAAAGCAATAACATATATCCATCCATAACATATCCTATCATAACCATAAATCACAAACATGAACATCACATGCCTAAACTACTGAATCAAATAACCATAACCATGAGCATCCATGACCATAAATCACAAACATGAAAATCACATAAACTATAGGCATCCATCACATACATCAAATCATAAAAAAATGATATATGTCACAATGTGTTAGCTCTCTCTTAAAACATATACATCTTGCTACATCAACACACAATTTGGTATCAAAATAATACATCAAAATAACATATCCTAAATCATGAGCTTGCACTACTACCATTGGCCCCATATGTGCCTACACCTATACCTAGTGGTGGTCCCCCTAGGATCCCTATTTGTCATACTATAGAATCCCACTAACCTAAATTATCTATCAATGGCCCACCAACCAAGCTCACTATGTACTATGCATACCTCATAGCCTAGGGTATCTAGTTTATCACCATGGCCTAAGAATATCTAAGCTCCCATATAGTGGCTAAGTAGCATGCTCTAGGCATTGAATTAGGTGATCCTATAGTTTCCCTTATCCCTATAAGATATACCCTCATGAAATCCCTTTTTTTAACCATGGAAAGGAAATACCATAATAAATAGCCCCCAATTGAGTTAGGTAGCATAAACATTGTCAACATCATCATCATCATTATGATCAGGCATCTATGTGATGGAGCCATCTAGTATAATAGGCCATACTCGAAACTACCTACATGGTACCATGCTTGAGTATGATCATCACCATAGATCATCTCTATAAAATCATCTACCTCTTTACCCTCTATCTGATATAATGCCTCTCCTCAAATTGGTAGATGAGTGATCCTATGCACATCCTTTGGTAGGATGGTGATCTCTCTAGTTGACATCTAAAATGTGTTCATCATAAGGTCCCATCTCTTGATGAGCATGATTATCATCACAAGGTCTCTTGGTAGTGTTGATAATGTTTCATTACACCTAATCCCACATCTTTCATGTGCTACCACTCCTCTACATCATGGCATCTTAGACCTTGGTAAAGAGTACTGACACCTAGTCTCTCAACCTAATCTATTCTCTAGCTTGCAAGCATAGCATACAACACTATATTTTAGTGTTTTACCTAACACTAAGTACTAAATTTTAGCCTACCCCTAAACTAACCCATTTCCATCTTACCCCATCCCTCTAGCCTAGCTACCTACCTACCCTAGCTAAGCAAACCCATAACACTCACCTACCAATCCAACCAATTCCCAAAAAATACACTTTTTTTCTCCTCTAGCTAAACAACACACTACAAAGTCTACCTTCTAACTCCCAGCACTCAAAATTCCTAAACCCATACCCTCAACCATTGTTAATCACCTATGGATAATTATCCCCTTAGGTTTGATTGATGATGATCACGTTGAACCATCGCTGATCACTATCTCCACCCTAATGGTGGAGACTCAAACCCAATACCTCCTACTAAAACCTAAATCAAACATCTACAAACTCTATAAAAAAACCTAATACCTATTCCCACAACAAAACCCCAACCCCATTTCCAAATCAAGAGAATCCATAAACTTGATTTTCCCAAATTCTCTTCTCAATCACATCCCACCTAAAACCCCACCTATGACTTCCACAACAAGCCTAAAATAGCACAATCCCTAAACAATCTTAAAACTTACCCTAATTAGCAATTTAATCACATCTCCTACCTCATTCTAGGAGTGTTAACATGTCAACAGGCCTCATCCAACCACTCTACCACATATTTGACCTACCTCTATCCTCTCGATCCTCACTGAACAAGTACACCACTAGCTCAATTTTACCTTAGCAACCCTTAGCCCACCATATGCAAAAATTGCTACAATTCACTAGATTGAAATCACAAAATTCCAAATGAGTGAAAATGACACTCACTTTTTACTTTTATCTCATCAAATTTTAGGGTTTTACCTTGACCTTCACTAGTTAGGGTGACTGACACTAATCGACCATTGGAGAATTCCCCTAACCATCACTAATTAGGGTCCCCACCTCATGTTTTTGTCACCTACCAACAACTAACCTAATTGCTTAGCCATATATTTCCCATATGGGAAGAACTACATTTGGCTTGAAATTTTATTGGATATTGTATCCACATAACCATGTAGGTAGCATCCACATGCCTTGTGCACATGGAGTCAGCTCAGTCATGACCACCAATTCCATAACCTTGTCACCTCACCATTGGTCTATTTTGGCCTATTTAGTGCATAAGTTTGCAACACTTTTTTTCTTAGTCCCTTAACCATAGTGATAACATTACCATGTTGACCCTTTTGCATTTTTTGCCACCTCACACATAACAACCTACTTGTGTCTCAATGGGAGTACTTCCTATGTCATATATTCATGACACTTAACCCATTTTGTCTTCCTTAGGAGTACTTCTTACCTTGGATACCCATCAAGAACACGTAACTCACTTAAGAACTTTTGTTTATGAGTTTTCCTAGCCACCACACCTTTTGATGGTCATGTGGTTCACTTGTCACTTATTCTCCATATCACTGACCCTTACTTTTTATCGACATTAGCAATTTTAGTCTTTTGTGTGATCTCAGCTGTCACACCATTTTGTTACATTTTGTGTGCAAGTTTGTGTCTCACATGCCCAATGCTTATTTTATCACCTACCTTCTGACCTAACATCTACCTATTACCAAACATGTACTCACCTACGTTACACCTCACCATCTCTTGATTTGAGGGGGGAACACCTCCTCCTACTCTTGGGCCAAGCAGGTCTAGAGCCAATCTCCATTTTTGTTTTTGTGATTCTTCATGCAAGCCACATAACAAAAAGGGACAAAATGTAGACACTAGAAAATTGCACACATGATCTTAGTCATTGTAATACCTTTGCTTTTTCTTGAACCTCTATTGACTATACCTATAATTTTGATGAACCTACCTAGCCTAACCTATTTACCTAATCCATAGTCAATTTAGTCACTTTTCTAGATTAACTCACCTTTTCACCCATTTAACCTATCTTTTTCCCAAGTCCTCGACCAGTGATAGTCAAGGTGATCAGTGATGGTCACCCTAACTGGTGACAATCAAGTTGGATAGCCTAGAATCAGCATGTAACCTACATGCAAACTACCACCTTGATTTTCTAAATATATTAGTTTAAATTTGATTATGATCCATTTTCATGGATGACTTATATTTAGAAGCCTTCTTTAATTTTAGTTTGGACAACCACTTCCACCTCTTACTTATGCCTATAAGAGAGAGAGGCATGGGAGGTCAAACCATTTACAATTGTTATCAAGAGCTCTTTGTATCCATAATCTCTTTTTATAGGTCAATTAGGAAAATCTACATTATCAAGTTCTATCAACCATCACATAGGGATTCTACTTACCATCGAATCTCCACTAAGCTCCCAAGTACCATTACACTACTAGAATCAACCAAAATTTTTCTAATAGGTAAATCCACCCCAACCACCTGCCAACTAATTTTTGGTAAGACAAGTATTTATTTTCTTATATTCTTTTACTAGGTTTTATTTCCAAACCTAAGCTATCTCCTAGAATCCACTTCCTATATCCCATCAATCATCAAACCTAAACCCTAGTTTCACTTTAAAATTCATTGATAGGAAACCAATGATGGTTACCTGACTAGTGATGCTTAACCTCAACTGATGATGGTCACTTGACCGGTGATGGTTACTATTGACCAGTGATGGTCACCTATAGTGCCAAAACCAAAAAGTTAATTTGACCCTCTTACACCCAACCAAATCACTTTTTTATGTCCTTACCTGTTCATAGACCCCTTTCTAATTTTTTGAGCCATAACCCAAAATGTTAGTACTAGTACTAATTAATTTATCATTAATTAGATCATTTATAGTCTCTTTTATGAATAAGCTTTTCTTGTATTTGTTTTTAGTAATCTTATGTTATTGATGCAAGTATCTTCTTTCCAGTTTTATCAACTTGGTTGTTTAAAATAGATGGATTGTCAACCCTTAAGAAAGATCTTGATTCCAAGATCTATCTCCCACTAGGAAATCCACCCAAATATTCATCTAATAAATAAGTTCACTTCAATACTTTCTTATCTATAGGTCATCCTCCCAAGCCAAATAAGATCTCTTCATAGTCTTTTCATTCAACATATGCACAAACAAATAGGTATTCCTATCACAACCTGTATTAAGTTTCTTTTCTCTCTTTCTTTAGAACTTAAGTGAAAATTTACATGAAATAATGTCCACATTTAAAATGGAGCTCACAACTCCATTAAGGAAATTTTGGATACTGAAAGACAAATCACCTCTGATAGAGATTTCATTAACCATGAGAGTGTAAATCTATTCAAAAAATTGTTTAAGGATGACTTCAAAAGAAATATCAGATTTGAATAAGAATTTCTTCATGTTATTATGAAATTTGTTACCCAAGAACATAATGTAGCTCTTATTGTAGCCACATCCAATGAAGTCCTCAAATTTGTCATCTCCAAAATGAATCTAGATAAGTCTATTGGACTTGATGGTTTCTTGATAGCTTTTTTTCATAAATTATGAGACATCATTAGAGATGATGTGGTTGACATGATCAATGAGTTCATTTAATCTACTCGAATGATAAATAAATTTAACCATACATTCCTTGTTTTAATTCCCAAGGAGGGAGTGGTGAACTTTTATGATTTCTATCCAATCAACTTGTACAACTCTATCTATAATATTATTGAAAAGATATTTTATATAAGGTTATATCCAATCATGGAAGTTATTATTGAGGCTCAGTAAGGGGGTTTAGTTTTAGGAACACAAATTCAATATGGGATTATTGTTGTTCATGAATGAATTCACTCCATGGATAAGAGTAATAGTGTTGGAATGGTGATAACATTAGACATGGATAAGGCTTATGATAGACTAGATTGTAACTTTTTAGGTACAGTCATGAGCTAATTTGGATTCCAAGATAAATTTAGTAAAAATATCAAGTCTTGTATCTCCTGTTACATGTTTTCAATTCTTGTTAATGGAGTTTCCCAAGGTTTTTTTAGGAGTGGCAAAGGAGTGAGACAAGGTGATCACCTATCCCCTTCCTTTTAATCATTATGGCTAAATATTTGAGTATATTTATTTCAAATGTAGTCATAATAAGAGAGTTGTAAGGTTTTAATCCAGCTAAAAATGTTGATATGGTATTTCATCAATAACTCATTAATGATATCATTATTTTGGTTGAGGCATCCATTTAGGAAGAAAGAGTTATAAAAAAAATCAAGTTATGTATAAATAAGATTCAAATTAACAGGTACATTTGATAAGAGTTTTACTTAATATTTTAACATACCTTTGTGCAGATAAATAATAAATGCTCAAATCCTAGGCTGTTAAATCAAGCTTATGCCTTTGTCATACTTGGGCATGCCTCTCTTTAGCAATAATCTACCAATTATTGCTTGGAATCCATTTGTTTAAAGTATTTAAATAAAATTGGTAGGTTATAAAGGGAATATTTATCTCCAATGGGAAAATTCTTTCTTATCAAAAGCATTTTTTAGAGTCTCCCTGATCCAAAGACATTGAGGAAATGTCATCACTCTCATCATACTCTTGTTCATTATGCCAACTGGTCATAATGCACATGTTCTAAATTATCCTTGATTCCAACTAATCCTCCCCTTATTTGGATGTACTTGATGGTATTAACCATTAATTACTAATACTTGAACTAATTTATAATCACTTGATATTAGTATACTCTGTCAATGATTTTCACCTTAAATGCATATCTCACAATACTCATTTATTTAACAAACTTGAACTCATACCTATAATGATTTTTCACTAGATAATCACTCCTTAGGATTCAAATTCCAAATATTGTTCAATATAGGAAAAAATTTCTTAACATATTTGGTAGAACCCATTTTAACTACTCTAACAGCTCAGACTTTTACTCAACACCTTTTGGCACAATGCTTCACTACGCTTGCCAAGTCCAATAGCCTTGTTTTCGTACTTGTGATTTCTCTAAAAAATCCATGCACTATTTGAAAATTTGAAACTACATATAGATTCCCCTCACTTATATACTAATTCATATACATTTTCATGAGCTAATTATACTTTTAGACCCCTTTTCCTTCATTAGACCTTACCAATTAGGCCTCATTCTAGCCCTATTACAACTCAATCTTTGATATCCATAATTTTCCATACTATAATGGTATCAAAATGATTGAAAAAATTGATCCATGTCAAAACCCTCCTAAATACAAAGTTTATTTAAGAGTTAAGGATTAAAATATCTTTTATGGCCTAAACCCTAAATCTAGGGGCTTTAAATCATGCACCCAAGCCGAGAGCTTATTTATTACATATCCTTAGTTGTATAGTGAATCAAGGACCCAAATATATTTAATTAGGTATATCCTAACATGTCCCAACATATCCAATATACTAAAATTCTTTTGACATCTATTTTATGCTTGATATAATTAAAACTCGGGTGACTAGGACTATTTTCCCAAGACCAAGTAGGACATGTAGTTCACAATAAGCACTTTAAGGTATCTCCTCTGCTACCATTAGGTTTTCTTATATATATTACACCTTTATTAGCATTCACATGATTTCACAACACTTTACTCACACTTTCCACCATGCATTAATGTTAAACTAGTTCAAACTATCTGGTAGAACATGGAACATGTTGTATTGATAGGGTTTTAACTATCAAATCTCACTCAATGACTTTTATCCTATAAGAAACAAAATTTGAGGTTATATACCAAATATTCATGCTATTCCTTAATCCACTCAATATCCATCCACTTACCTATGCTTACTTTTACTTCACTATACTTTGCTTCTGATAACAGGCCAAAATTCACTAGAGCTAGTGCTCAACATTCTCTAGCTTTAGTGTGTCCTAGATTCACCTTGCTTAATAACCATTCTCATATATTCCTCAATATTCTTCCTTTCATTTCTAATTTTTAAAATACTAAACCATTTATAATATTATGTAACAAAATGGTACTATGTCAATAATTCTAGGTTTGTGTTCATTTAGCCAAAATTAAGATTATCTTAAAGTTTCATCCTTTCCAATTCTTACTAGTATAGAATTTCCTATCAAAACAATGATTATTTTCTAATTCATAATGAAGCTTCCCTTATTTATAAATTATACAATCAGCACAATCTAAAAGCATGTAACATATGTATCCTTCTAGACTGAGTATCTAAATTATGTATTAGTGTAAAACCTAACCTTCTTTATATTGGTACATTCCTACCAAATCTCTTCCCTTGTATTATTTGTAACCAGAACTCAAGGTTCTCATCTCCCTTTCTTTGTCTTGATACATATCTTTCCCAATATTCCAAAAATAAGGTCTTCTATATTTTTAATAGGTTTCATTTCTTAGCTTAATTGAGTATTTAAAAATCCTTACATGTTCCTCATCAAGATTGTGATAAATATTTCATAATAAGAATTCATTACTTGCTCAAGATAATCTTAATATTTATCAATCAAACCTCATTTTAGCAATCTTGCCTCTCATGAGATAATGTACAGACTCTTCCAACATTGAGTTATCAAACCTTATCAAATTGTATAGTTTCAGATATTACCAATGACATATAGAGATTCATAAACACTAGTTACAAACCATAGGTTGGTATTCAAAAAAATTCTTGGCTGCATTCACTCCCAATACAAATGTATTCTCTCCTCCATAGATTTTTACCTTTCCATTTAAGCTTTTGTCTTAAAATACCTACAAGAAGATCTATAGTTGTGAACATTAGGAGTTATTCCAACCATATTTAACACAAGAATACCTAAATAACTTTAAGAGACTTAGTTTAACAAACAAAAACTTCTTCATTATTCAAATTGATCATCTTGCTTTACATAATATAGTCCTTAAGAGGACTTTTCAACTTTCTAAGGATTTTGTATCCAATTCCACACTTAGATCCTCCTTGCCTCTCATAGAGGTTTTCTCCTCTCTACCACACCATCTCACTTGCCAAAATGACTCCTCCTATACCATTTTAATGTAAGTTTTTAAACTTAGTTACACCCACTGTTTAACTCTAACTACCTTCATGTACAAGGGTATCTTTTCCTTGATTTATATGACTTGATTAAAGCATTCAACATGAAAATAAATTATAATACCTTCCTCATGAATTTAATGTACCTCACACACCAACTTATTCTCATTACTTCTTGCAACACATGCATTTTACCCCCTTAGACTCAATTGTAATATTTGAATTTTCAAATTTCCTATTTTGGAAGGAAAACTCCTATAGACCATATAACTCAACTTCATGACTCCATATAGATTCTAAAGACTAAAATAAACCTAATAATGTCCATTAAACACCTAAACATCAACTTTGACTAGACTTGACCCTTCTATTGACCAAAAACACAAAATTACTATTTCTTAGCTTGATGTTCCTACATCATATTCCCCAAGAGGGAGAAAACTTGAGTCTCCAAGTTTCTTCCTTGAATTCAAATTATTAATTTGAGGGTCCTTAATGCTCATCATGATATTGGTTCTTTGTTATATTCTTGCCAAATGTTTTCTCTTCTTCCTCTTGGCTTTCTCTAGTCTTCTTATCCATCCATCTTCCAATTACATGAAGTATTCTAACTACTGTAGTTCCTTATTTGCTGCATATTTCACCTTTTACAAATCATTTGGAACCTATTCACACTCAACTAAAACTAACTTGTATACATTTGTCTTTCACATGCTTGTTGCATGGCCTCTTTTCTCACCAATCTGACTTGTGGTTTTCTTGTCTAGCTTCTTATTCATGTTATCATCTTACTCGTGAATCTCTGTAGGCTTCTCATGTATGTCAACCTCCATATTTTTTTGTATATGCTTTCTTTTGGTGCTACTTCTTCAAACTCCTTCACTTTTTTATGTTCTTTCCTTTTAAATCACTAATTATGCAAGAGTAATTCCTTGTTCTTTCTATCCTCACCATAGTGTATTGTTATTTAAATCATCTTAGGTATTCCATATGCATGTGTATCAAATGAAAATGTATTATTAACTCAAACCATTATGTAACTCACCTTGTTTATCATTTCCTTGTTTATTTTCATGTTTGCATCTTTGTTTGAACAAATTCTTATGCATCTCTTTGTTTCTCCTCTATTGAGTTTTCTTGGAGTTTTTGATTAACTTGTACCTATTGTACCTCAGCTATTTTCAGATCTTTTGATGGAGTAAATATTTCCTCAAACATTCTCAGCTCCTCTTTCCATTAAAAGCATCAATCTCTTCATTTGATTCATCAAACCTTGATGTAAAAAGTTCTTCATTGTCTTGGGCAGCTTGATCTTTATCTCCTCCTTGGAATCCATCATTTTTGATAGTCATGTCAACCTCCTTTTATTTTAAATCATGCTTCACAAGAACCCTTTTCACACTCTTTCTCACCCATTTGTTTCCTTGAATCTTCTTGGGCTACCACTTGCCTTTCTTTCCGTCACTCTCATGCCTCATGCCTTGGTCTACTCTCTTGTCAACTTTATGTTCTTTGTCATTTTCCTTTGGTTTCCACATTTGTGCTTGCTTTCCACCCATATATTTACTTTGTTTGACCTCTTGCATAAGGTTCTCCTCTTTCTTATCTTCACTTACTTGTTCAATCCATTTAGACCATACATACCCATGCCCATTTTCACCTATTAAGCACTAAAATATATCATTATTTTCCTCAAGCTACATATTAGCTTTACCTTTTTCATATATGAAATTAAATTCAACATTCAAACATTCATTTACCTTCAATGACAACTGTTGCAAGCTCATTTATTCTTTGATGTCTTCTTGGGTGACATCCATGTCTTCTTTACATGTTCTCTTATTTTAACTGTTATACATGGAAATTCATCATCAGACTCCTCTTTCTCTTCATTTTCATCTAATGGAATACTCTTAATATTCAATGCTTTTTCTTCTTCATGAATTTTTTTTCTTTGTCATTCTCTTACCATTTTATGGGTAGTGCTCTTGACCCATTCTTCATCATCTTTGAGGCCTTATTCTTGGCCATGACAAACTTATTCTTCATACATGTAAACATAAACTCACAAACAATGTTAGCATATAAAACTAGAGACCATATAGTCTCTTTGAATGCCTTTGGCATAGGCATTATCCACCTTATCTTCTTTCCTTCATTCTTTTATTCTCTCTTTGGCACTTCTTTCTCCCTTTTGTTCTCTTAAATGAGAACTATCTTCACAATGTTTCTTTAGTGTTGCTCACTTGGAAACATCTCTCTTCTCTTGCCTCTTTGGGCTAACTTTTCTATCTTCTTATCTTTACTTAATACACCTTTCTTGTGACTTATTCTCACTAGTGACTCTATTTTCCACCTCACCTTTTTATTCATACTCTAGCTACTCTATTTTCTTTCTTATTCTCTCATGAGCTTCACCATGATACTATCTTCTCAAAACTCTTCCCTAATTCTCTTCTTATGTCTACTACTTCCTTTACTACATCCATCTTCCCCATTTCTCTTTCTTTTTTTAGGCCTATTTAGACCTCCTCATAGCAATTCATTCAATCTTGCCTCTTAGACATCTTCTATGCCTTTCCTCTTCTTCAATCCTCTCTAGGATCTCTTCTCAATCTTCTTTACTCTCTTTTGGAGTCTCTTTCTCCTCTTAGAGCTTTAATGCTCTCTTTTACTCTCTCTTTTCTAGTCTTCTCTTGACTAGCTTCTTATCCTTATCAAAGGACTTTGTGGTTATCTCTCTTTACTCTACCATCTTCTTCGCTGCTGACCTCAATAGATTATACCTACACTTTCTCTTATCCCTCAACACCCTACAAGTTACTCCTCATGAACATCTCATAGCATGATATCTTTATCTCAAATAAACAAAATATAAAGAATTCAAAACATAAATTTAACCCAATCATACCTTTCTGGATCTGATACTAAATGATGTAGAGACATTGAGGAAAAGTCATCATTCGCATCATACTTTTATTCATTATCCCAACTGGTCACAATGCAGATGTTCTAAATTGTCCTTGCTTCCAACTAATCCTCCCCTTATTTGGTTGTAATTTATGGTCTTGATCATTAATTAAATATAATTAAACTAATTTAGAATCACTTGATATTATTATACTCTATCAATGATTCTCACCTTCAATCCATATCTCACAATACTCATTTATTTGACAAACTTGAACTCATACCTATAATGAATTTTCACTAGACAATAACTTCTTAGGAATAAAAGTCCAAATATTGTTCAATATAGGTTTAAATTTTTTTAAAATATTTATTATAACCCCTTTCAACCACTCCAAAAGCTAATACTCTCATGACTTTTCCTCAATGTCTCTACATCATTATCCCAACTGGTTGTAATGCACATGCTCTAAATTATCCTTGCTTCCAACTAATCCTCTCCTTATTTGGATGTACTTGATGGTATTTATAATTAATTAATAATCCTTTAACTAATTTATAATCACTTGATATTAGTATACTCTATAAATGATTCTCACCTTCAATGCATATCTCACAATACTCATTTATTTGACAAACTTGAATTCATACCTATAATGAATTTTCACTAGATAATCACTCCTAAACATTCAAAGTCAAAATATTTTTTAATATAGGTTGAAATTTTATTAACATATTTTTTATAACCCCTTTCAACCACTCCAATAGCTTAGACTTTCACTCAACCCCTTTTGGCACAATGTTTCAATAGGTTTGCTGAGTCTAATAGCCCTATTTTCATATTTGTGCTTTCTATGAAAAATACATGCACTATTTGAAATATTGAAACTACAGATAGCTTCTCCTCACTCATATACTATAAACACATTTTGTTGAGCTAATTCTACTTAAAGTAACCCTTTTCCTTCATTAGACCTTACCAATTAGGCCTCATTCTAGCCCTATTACAGCTCAGCATTTAATATCTTTACTTTTCCATACTATACCTATATCAAACTCTTTAAAAAGTTTATTCATTTCAAAACACTCCTAAATGTAAATTTTCATTAAAAGTTAAGGCTTAAAACATGTTTTATGGCCTAAACCCTAAATCTAGGGTTTTTAAATCCTAAACCTAGCCTGAGAGCATGTTTATTCCATATCTTTAGTTGCATAATGAATCAAAGATCAAAATATCCTACATTAGGTCTATCATAACATTTCCCAACATATTCAATAGACTATAATTCTTGTCACATCTATTTTATTCTTGAAATAATTAAAACTTAGGTGATTGGGACTATTTTTGGAAGACTAAGTAGGACATGTAGTTCACAATAAGCACTTTAAGGAATATCCTTAATTACCAATAGGTTATCTTGTATCTATTACACCTTTATTATCATTTAAAGGCTCTCCCAACACTTTACTCATGCTTTCCACCATGCATTAATGTTAAACTAGTTTGAACTATCTAGACAGAAGAGGGAACATGTTGTATTGATAGGGTTTTAACATTCAAAACCCACTCAGTGACTTTTATCCTATAAGAACCAAAACTTGAGGTTCTATACCAAAGATTCATGATATTCCTTAATCTACTCAATTTCCATCCACTTATCAATGCTTGCTTCTACTTCACTATACTCTGCTTCTGATAATAGTCCAAACTTCAATTAGTGTTAGTGTTATACATTCTCTAGATTTATTGTGTCCTAGATTCACCTTTCTCAATAACAATTCTATTATATTCCTCAATATTCTTCCTTGCATTTATGACTATGAAATACTAAACCATTTATAGGCCTATGTAACAATAGGGTACTATGTCAAGAATTTTCAGTTTGTGTTCTTTTAACCAACATTAATATTATCTTAAAGTTTCATCCTTCCCAACTCTAACTAGTATAGACTTTCCTATCAAAATAATTATCACTTTATAATTCATAATGAAGCTTCCCTTAGTTATAAATTATACAATCAAAATAGTATACAAGCAAGTAGGGTTTGTATCCTTCTACACTGAGTATATAAACTATGTATTAGTGTAAAACTTGACCTTCTCTATATTGGCACATTCTTACCAAATATATTCCCTTGTATTATTTGTAACCAAAAATCAGGGTTCTCATAGCCCTTTCCTTGTCTTGATACATATATTTCCTAATGTTCCAAAAATAGGGTCTCCTATATTTGTAATAGGGTTTCATTTCTTAGCCTAATTAAATTTTCAAAAATCCTTACTTGTTCCTCATCAAGGTTGTGTTAAATATTTCATAATAATAATTCATTACTTACTCAAGATAATCCTAATATCTATATATCAAACCTCATTTTAGCAATCTTGCCTCTCATTAGACAATATATAGAGTCTTCTAGCACTGAGTTATCAAACCTTATTAGATTATATAGTTTCAAATATTACCTATGACATATATAGATTCATAAATATTAGTTATAGACCCTAGGTTGGTATTAAAACCTTTTTCTTGATCACACTCACTCCCAATACAAATGTATTCTCTCCTCCATAGACTATTACCTTTCCATTTAAATTTTTTTATTACAATACCTGCAAGAAGACATATATCTATGAACATGAGGAGTTATTAAAACCATATTGAAGAGAAAAATGCCTTAAAATTTTTAAGAGACTCAATTTAACAAACAAAAACTTCTTCATTATTCATATTGATCATCTTGCTTTATAAAATATAGTCCTTAAGAGGACTTGTTAGATTTTTGAGTATTTTATATCTATTTCCACACTCAGATCCTACTTACCTATCTTGAATGTTTTATCCTCTCTACCATGTCATCTCATTTTCTAGAATGTCTCCTTCCTTAACTTTTTAATGTAGGTGTTTTAAGTTAGTTACACCTACTTTTTGGCACTAACTACCTCCACGTACAAGGGTATCCTTTCCTTGATTTAGATTACTTAATTAAATCATTCAACATGAAAATACATTAGAATACCTTCCTCATGACTTGAATTTACCTCACACACCAACTAATTCACATTACTTCTTTCAACACATGCATTTTACCCCCTTAGACTCAATTGCAATATTTGAATTTTCAAATTACCTATTTTGAAGGGAAAACTCCTATATACCATATAACTCAACTTCATGACTCCATAAAGATTTTAAAGACTCAAAGAGATATAATAAGGTCCATTAAACACATAAACACTAACTTTGACTAGAATTGACCCTTCTATTCACCAAAAACACAAAATTACTATTTCCTAGTATAATGCTCCTACATCACTCTCAGTCTATCTTCTTTCTCTTTTCAACCTAATTAAGAGAATTGAGGACAAGCTTAATAAAATTCAAATTAACTTTTTTGTGGATAGGTACAAAAGAGAGGAATCAAATTAATTTGGTTGATTAGGATAAAGTTTACATAACAAAAAAATATGGAGGTCTAGGCTTTCATAGATTAAACTAGATGAATAAAGTTCTTCTCTCTAAATTTATCTATAGATTTCTCAAAGGAAATAGTCCTTGGGTAACTATTTTAAGATTCAAATACTTACAAGGCATAAATTATATATGCATTTTTGAAGATGAATAATTTTTTATGGGTTCTCACTTCTAGAATTTCCTAAATTTAAATAAGGATTTGATCTCCTCAAGCTCAAAATGGTAGCTTATAAATGGTATGTAGGTTAATTTTTGGAAATATTCTTGGATTTTAGATCAGCTTCTAAATTTTTTAGAACCTTGACATCTCTTAAATAATCTTATTCAAAAGAAATAGGATTTTTGTTGGATCAACATAGCCCCCCACTTTCTTGCTTTTGCAAACAGGGGACCTTTATGAATGTTTAAAAACATTTGAACCTTGAAATCTTGCTTGAAGAGGTTATCGTTTTTATAATTTGAAGATCATCCACTAGAAAGGGATATGCTTTATACATTCTTAATGATAATTATTATGTTTTTGGACTAACTTTGCTAACAGTTTATCTTTGAAGATTGAATTGCAGGTTACATAAAAAAGTCTAGGTTTCCCTTACAAAAAACCCTAACATTTGAATTCAAAATTTGGCAGGAAAGCTTAATGAGAAATTGATTATTTTAGAAAAGGTCTAAGTGTGCTTTGTGTGTCAAGGTGAACCAAATAATTTAAGTGGCCCTAAAGACCCAGTTACTCTTCGTAGTGTGAATTAGACTTTCTTAACTACTTAACTCATAAAGTTTATTTGTTTTTTTATTAATCTTGACCTTGGAGATCCCAAAAAACACTATTCAAGACTTATTCAAGTTCTTGTCATCACATTCCTTATTCAGGTTTTCCAACCTTTTTTACTTCAGATTCTTTATCATAAATTTCTTACCTCTATAAGTCCAAAGTCTTGGCCTTCAAAAATCTTGATGACTTATTACTTTTTTAAACTTCATGCATCTTTATAGATCTAATGGCTCTCGCTATCTCACAGATCTAATCGAATGGCTCATGTAAGCAAAGGGGCCCACTTAAACCCAAAAATACCCTTTCAAATCTTGAATTTAATACACTTTATTGAAGTGACCATTCAAATTTTCTTGGAGTGTCCCTTTGAAAAAGTTATCTTAGTCTACTTTGGTAGAAATTAGCCTTCAAAGAAATTATTTTGGGCACTATTTCTTGCAAATATTTTGTCTGAAACAAATCAACCCTTCATATTTTTTGAAACCTAACCTTAAAAATAATTAGAACCAATCATTGATGAGTACATAGATCATGATCAACAACCCATGCTTGTTCATAGATCCAATCTGATAGTGCAACATTACTAAAGACTTTTAAGTGTAGTATAACCTTGAGTCCTAGCAAAGGGACATATTTCTTGACCCTTAAAGGAACCCCATGTTTTTTAACATAAATGGACTTAGGAAGCATACTTCTAATCTATGTCAAATCAAATATTAGAGATCATTAAGTCATGTGCATATTCATAGATATGACGATCCATGCTTCATCACAAGATTTGATCGAATGGTTAGAAATGGTCAAAGGCTTAAAACCTAGTTGAAATCTAAGTAGCCAATCAAGAAAGGACTTAAATAGTCTTAGAGCCTAAAGAATTGTTTTCATGACTAAAGGAGCATGCTTTTAGCTTAAAGAACAATGTGTTTTTCAACACAACATGATCACAAGTCTTAATCTTAAGCCCTCTAATTACATTAGATGAGATTAAATTTGATAGCCTCACACCTATCATTCAACGTCTGTGAGAACATCTTTGATGTTTGTGAGGTCATAAAATTTAACATAGTCTAAACTTTTAAACCTAGTGAAGGGATGTATCTCATGACCCTCAAAAAGACTCCATCACATATTTTAACATGAAAACTTAGTATAATGGCTTTTAACCTAAGTTTTTTAATCAAAGATCAAGACTTATTTTGTGTGCATTTTCATAGATCTGATGGTCCATGCTTCATCATAGGATTTAATCCAATAGTGTGAAATGGCTAAAGACTTTTTAATGAGGATAAAGCATAATGAAGGCAATTAATTAGAAAAGACTTCATGGATTGAGATCAATGGACCATGCTCAGTCATAGATCTAATCTAAGTGTATGAAATAAAAGAAACTTTGAAAGACTAATGGCTAACTTCTGAAACGACTTTCATGGGAGTAGCATGAGTGAATTTATGAATTCACCACCTCCACCATTAAATATACAAAAAAAATTATCTCACCAATATAAATTCCTAATTTTTCCCAATTAAATCATAATTTCATTCAAAAGAGCCAAAAATCACCCTAAGAAGAGCTAAAAACACTCAGCAATATCACATAGTCTAAGGGAAATTAACTAGTTGGAGGAACATGGCCACTACTAGACAATAATGAAGAGATAAATTTGAGTTTAATTTGTCTATAGATTCTGAAGGGAGACGTTACAAGGATACATAATTAGATGTGGGATCCTTAATAAATGGTATGCAAATTTGATCTAAAATTTTCTTTACAATTGACCTCTTATAACCCTTAGCCCCAAATGAGTAATGAATTTATGAAATTTAGAAGAGACATGAAGATCTCTTGGCAATCCAAATGTATGGACTTCACCTCAAAACTACCAAACTAGAGGTACTCCATTATATCGATATCTTAGCTCTTATGTTCGTTGATTGTAGAGTAGATAGAGACTAGATAGTGAAGGAAGGTACATCAAATAGGGTTGCTTATATATATCTAGTAGATTTTGAAGGCTATTATAAGCTTCCCAAGACTCATATAGACCTCCCTAAAATCAAGGAATGGACCACTAAGAATGACTTAGATTATATCTTAAGACCATTGCTGGATAGAGGAACTCGTGTAATGAGAAACCATGATGGTAAAATCCTAATTGTGTAATTTAGGGAAGGGATTAGAATCATCCTAAATTTTTTCAATAGGGATTCTAGAGTAGAAATCACATCCTATGTTGATCCCAGGTGGGTCTCTTATGTATATTTCATGATAGAAGAGAAGTTGACTCCACCTATTCGAGAAATGATAAGTATCCACCTAAGAAGGTAGTTTAATATAATTAAAAGGAAAACAAGTCAGCTCTTAACTATGATATCTTACTTGTTGGAATCCTTCATAGCCTCAACCTACTTCCTTGCCATTAAGAATTAGTCCCCTCACAACAAGATTACTATTTCTTTCCATTACTCTTAATTACACATATTTAAGTATAGAGACCACATGTAATTAATTTATGATTACATATATCCCACTCTAGTTGGGATAATTACTATAATTCCAATTCCTAAGGTTCACTCCCTCATTAGGCAATTTATAGAGCCCATTGGTGACATATGGCTCTATCTTGATTGAATAGTCATCAAAATTTAAGGCTGCCAGACTTAGCCCTATAGGCTACTAGTGTATGTCCTAATAAAGCTAGTTGAGAAAGAGATAACTCATCAACTCCTTTATGGTTTAGACCATGTATGTAGAGAGAAGAATAAAGATATCCTACATATCTTCCCATTTTTGATTGGAAAGATAATGATTCATGGATGGAAGGAACTAGAGGTTTTAGTAAGGAATATAGAGACATTCTACTTCCAAATAGATGACCTGAAGACATGGGATCCTAAGGTCAATGTGCTCTCCCATATACAATCCAAACAACTACATAAGGTAATTTATGTACATCAATTAGGTCTATATGACCACTAATACATAAAGGTATCCAACTTTGAGGAAGTCTTGGATAGGTTTAAGGGGCATGGATTCAAATTAGAACATAGATTATAGAGGGAAGAAAAACCATCAAGAGAAAGATGTCAAAAGAATCCATTACAATACCACTTCTTTACTTCCACTTTAGGTCCACCACAAGTGCCTCAAGTTCTACCTTAGCAACAAAAACTACCTCAATATCAAGTGTAAAAAATTGATGGACCTAATGAACAAAATATGAAACATAGACTAGGAGAGGGACCTTCTACCTTAGCTCTACCTCAAAGACCCCCTTCCCTTATGGAATACCTTGAAATATTTGCCTTATAACATTATTAAATAGTTGAAGAAGTCTTAAAAGAGGTTGAAGATGCATATGGGTTGGACAATGAAGGGGATGAAGAAGGAGAAGCTACAATTGAGGTGGTATTAATTGAGAGTCCCCAAGCAGTTGAAGAGATAGACAAATTCAAAGGAGTTGCCTTAGATTTGGTCCCTATGACCAAAAGAAAGAGGGAGAAAAATAGGTCTTTGGTTCCTAGATCCTCCAAGAAACCTAAGTGGATTCATCCAACAAGTGAGGTAAACTTGTTTAGTGATGAATTTCCCATACATGGACCTATCATCTCTAACTAGTTCACCTATGGGAATTTCTAAAAGATACCCTCTCAGATGCATTAATGGGATTTTAATATCACTACCAGTGTTAAATTCAATGATGAATTCCAGCCCTAGATCTTAGAGCTCATGAAGGAGAAAGAAGAGAGGAAAATGATTTAGGCTGCTAAAGAGTGCAGCAAGAAAATATAAGAATCAGGGCAATCAAGAAGGGTTGGTCTCAAAACACCAAAAGCTTCAAAGATTTTAGAATCAAATCCCAAGGTACAATTTAACCTTGATACAACTACACTAGAAAAGGTTACTAAGAAGAAATTAACTATTAGAACTAAAGAAGTCACTCTCTAAAGAGTGGAACCATTTTTAGGACTCATTCCATTCCAAGGCCAAGTAGTAGGGGAGCACCCTATTCATCAAGAAGATATTGCAATTCTGATGGAAGCCTAGTCAGCAATGGCCATGGTAGGAATTCAAGGAATGAAGTAGAGAATCTTAAACTTGGAGAAAGAGAAGAAAGACTTGGAAGCACAAGTCTCACTATCAATTTTAAAAGACTTACTGAAGATGTTAAATAAGTACCTCCTAAATGCCGTTGAGTGATTAAAATCCATCAAAATCAAGATTAATACTTTGGAAATTCAAGCTAAGAAGGCACAAACATTGATATAGAAATGGCAAGAAACCAAAGACTAGGTGACAGAGTTGATCAATGTACACATCATCAAATAACCTTTAGACTTCAAGATTATCAAATAAAAGAAATTGAATGCCATTCAAGGGATCCTAGTGGATCAAATACAATAATTAATTTCATGGTACACCATGGCCAATGAATTCATGGAGGAAGACAAGGATCTAGCTAGTAGAATTGAGAAGTTATTGGAAACCTAACTGGTGACCCCTTCTTAATCTACTATGACAAGTCTAGTACATGACATGGAATTTTAGAAAAGAGTCAAAGCCTTAATCTAAGGCATCAAGGATGAAAACTAAGGCCAATCTAGTATGGATAATTCAAAAGTCCTTAATGTCATAATTTCCATAGGAGAGCAGATAGCAGAAGCAAGGTGCTAACAAGAGGTCACCATCAAAAGTGACAAATAATATGATACGTTGGTTGAATAGGAATAAGAGAGTCTAATGAAGCCCATAGTGGATTTCAAGTTAATCATATAAAAATACACCAGGGTGAAAGAATTCCTTCAAACTAAGTGATCAAGGGGGGCCACTAGCCTAAGAGCAAAGTCAAGATTATTCTTTTGTAAACTATGTATGCTAGTTTTCTAGCATATATTAGTATTTTGATATAATAGGAACCTAATAGCCATATGTACTATCAATTTTTTTAGAAGGAAAACTATCCTTACCTATTGAAAAAGTTTTAAATAAAGATGGCTAGTACAATGCCTATGTCTTCTACAAATAGGCAAGTGTTACCATTTATAAAGGGAGAGATTTTGAGCAAATTTTATACTAGAGCAATTAATACAATTTAAATTATGCAAACATTAACTTGTATTATGTTAAATTATTTTTTATTTCTCTCAATTGTAGGTGGATGTCTTATATTTGAATGGTTCTAGGATAGATGAGCTATATTTCATGTTTGTGAGGTTTCTAGTTTGTGATGTGCTAGACTAGTTGAAGGATTCTAAGTTTACTTCATTTTATTTTCTCTACATTTAAATGTTCTTATGAAATTTAGATTAGCATAGCAAAATAGTTAAATAATCTTAGATTTTACTCATGATCTTTATATTTTCCTTCGAATCTTGCCGATCTTTGGTGAAGCTTGAGCTTATGTTATGTTCCATCACTGATCAAATAAATGTATGCTCAAATTGACTATAACTTACTCATTATTTTTGAGATAAATGCTTGCAATTAATTTTCTTCTCTACCTTACCCTATCTTTTGCTAATTTTATCAATGCTCACTTTAGTTTAAAGATCATGTTAATATTCATTTAGATTAGCTTAGAGCTAGAAATTTTGACTAGGAAGACTACAAGACTATAAAGACTTAGACCCTAGTGGCTCCCAACCACCACATCAAACAAATTTTGTGGGTAAGTCTCATAGTTTGTTGACTATTCCACCACAGACACACTACTTGTCATAAACTGCAACTCATGCCTTGTATTCTTGTAATCCTAAAATGAGAAGTGTTCATCAACACTAAGGAACACTCTATAGAGCAATTGGAAGAATTAACAAGAGGTGGTCCCCATTGGTGGTATAAGGAGGGCCTTATTTGTAAGTATTATTGTTTTTTTGGTTAATCTTGGAGAATATTTATGTCCTTTGTAAAGATCCTTACTTTGTGAGTGTTTTCTTGCTCATCTTTGCACTTAGTAAGGCAAAGATCCTTGGTCTTTGCAAAGTTTAGTTTAAACTCTGATAAGTATAGCTTTAAGTCATAGAATTATTTATGCTTTGAGGTTAGGATGGATTTAGTTTGATTAAAGATTAATGTTATCTTATGAACTTTGAGTCTAATTCTTTATAAGGATGTAAAGGATGGTCATCTTTGCATGATTTAACACATATTTGAGCTAATTCAGTTAAAGATCAGTGTCCTTTACATGTTCATATGTAATTATTTACAAATTAAGCTTAGTGTGCACATTAGTTTCTCATGTTTTATAAATGAACATGTTGCACCATATTTCAAAGTAGGATTCTTAGTTCTCAAGCTAGAATTACCCAAAATTAGGACTAGATCTCATTCAGAAACCATGGAACGTTTACTTGAACTTGAGACACATTGATGGGATAGAAAGGATAAAAGAAGGTGTAGACATTCAAAATATTTGCCTATAAAGAGTCCCTAAATTCAACCTTTGACTAAATATGGCTTTGCTTGGATGTTCTCTTATCAATGCTCTAGGTATAGTACATGATTTGCCACAAAATATTAAGAAATATTTGCCTATTTTCAGTCTAACAGGTATGGTCACTACCGAAGAACATGAAAAGTCCTTTAAATCTACTTTAAGGCTCTTAAATGTAATTCATGAGGATGTATATTATAGGTTATTCCCTTTTACCTTTAAAAATACTACCTATGAGTGGTTCTTAAACTTACCTGATGATTGCGTCAATTCTTGGAATAAATTTGACACCATCTTTATTGATCAATTTGGGAAGATTAGTAACCCTTGTGTCATATATCATTAGTTTAATACCATAAAGAGAGATACAAGTGAGCCTATTAGGTATTTTAATGCTATATTTCAAATGATATTTAGCAAAACCATAGATCCTTACAAGCCTAATGAACCTTTGGCCTTAGAGATCTACAAAGATGCTATGGATCCCATGACTTATGTATTTCTTAAGATAACTATCCCAACTATTAACACATTAGCTTAAGATTATTCAAAATTAGTGGTCATTAGTTACCAAATGTAGCCTCAAGGTCAAATGGCTTACACTATTCTAAACATCAACCCATAGATGCTAGCCTTGAACCTTTTCCTAGATAATAACTATAATACTCTATCTCTGAATTAAATACTAGCTCTAATCGTCTTGCCTACTAGTCATGTTGCTCCCAATCAAAACTTAGGTTTCTTAGGTTGAAAAACTAATATTACATCTCAAACAAATAGTCAAAAGGATTTAATACTAGTCAATACTACTAAAAATAGTCAAGCTCAACCTTCTAAAGTTCAAAAGAATGAAAATTAGTCCATACTCAAGATGGTTCAAAATCTTAGTACAGACTTCTTTCAATTGTAAAAGCAAATTGGTAATGCTAAAAATAGATCTAGAAGGAACTTCACCTTCCAAAAGTTCAATAGGCTTGGAAGTAGATTCTAGAATGATAGCTTCTTTAATAGTAACAAAGCTAATGAACCTTCTTCTTTTGGCAAGAAGACTATGGACATCAATCTCATAGACATTGCATTACCTAATTATTATAGAGTGCATGTTAGCTTGAATCATGGTGAGATATATTATATTTAATTTTTAAAGCTTTTGAATCCTTCCAAGAATATCTTGACATGTTTGAGGTTATCCCAGATAAGGACAATACTATTAGTACTTCTAGATCTAAAGCACAAGATCAAGTACACATGGTGGAGACATTCCAATTTCCTTTCCAAGAAGATAATGAGATTGAAAATATTCTTGAATAAATCCAAGCATATAAATAGTTCTTAAAGACTTACCCTCTAAAGAATAGGGAGTAAAGACATCCCTTGACTACTTCTACTCCTCCCAATAACTATGGGACTCCTCCAAACACTTTTTCAAGAGATGATCCTGAGCCACCCAAAGGTAGTTCTTCTAAGACTTTGGTTAAACATTTGAATAAGAATACAGACAATATTGTTGAGGACATGAAAAAAATCAAGGCAAATATCACCCTAAATGAACTAACACAGATAACTAAGAAAAGAGACCTTCTTTTGGAATCCTTATCCAAGAAGCCTAGAAATCCACCAAAAATTTATAATACTAATATAACTATGCAATTGAAAAAATTAGAGTCTCCACCCTTTCTAATCATAGTCAGAGTGTTTGGTAAGAATTTACATAATTGTCTCCTAGATTTAGGAGCTTTAACTAATATTATGCTAGCTAGAATTTATGAGTAATTGAGATTGAACCCAATCAAGTCAGATAGAGTAGTCATACAATTGGATAAATCAAAAATCAAAGTCATTAGAGAGATACTTAACGTGCATATTAAATTGGAAAGTGAATGTAGACATCCCTAGTGCTTATGGGTTACATCTAAGTAGGGAATGGACTAAAGCTTTAAATGGGTACATGACCATTGGCTATTCTCACTTGTTACTACCATGGAAGGGTGTTCCTAATCAGATAAGAGTTGAGAGGGAGCCAAGAATGAAACATATGATGATAGAATACAATGTAGTTAATGAAAGGATAAACTTCCTTGATTCTAATCTTGGAATCTTTAGCTTAAAAATTGCACAAAAGCTAGATTCTAAAATGCCTCCTCTAATGCCTTGATTATGAAAGTTACATATTGATGGACCGAGATGCAAATCAAGATCAGGAGTTGGCATTATGTTATTAGACCCTATAGAACAACACTACCATGCATCTTATAGGCTATAATTTCATTACACTAATAACTTATCTAAGTATGAATCTCTTATTTGGACTACAACCTATAATCAAGCACAAATTCAAATAGATTCTGGTAAATGGAGACTCTAAACTTGTGATCAACCAAGTGAAGAGTAAATACCTATGCAATTTGTCTTATTTGAAGAGATATAATTTTAGGGTATGGTATTTGATCGAATCTTTTTATGCCTTTAACATCTTAGTTGTTCCAAGGAAAGAAAATAAGGTTGTTGATGAGTTTGCTTCTACTACAGCCAAGCTCATGCCAAATCGAGATTCCCCTAACTTCAACATTGAGTTAGTACCTTGCCCATTAGTCCTAGATAACATCAATCACTTTCATGTTTTTAATGATGATCAAAATATCATTGATTTCTTGACCAACTCTAGGGCCTTTGATGCCCATATCATTGATGAGGCAAATGAAAGCTCTATTGAAAAGGATCCTAAGGATAAGATCATCCAACTTAGTGATAAAAAGATACCTAAAGGGATGATCTCTGTAAAGAGGCTATTTGATCATGATAAGCCTATGAAGGTACCTAAGGTACCTAAAGTGAGTCTAAAAGACTACCAACTAGTTGATCTTGATCTACAAGAACAACCTTAACCCATCAACATAGGGAAAGTATGCACTAAAATGGAGAATAACAAAGCAAGAGAGTTACTCACAAAGTAAAAAGATGTCATTTCTTGGTCCTATGAAGACCTGAATATATTTGACCCAAGGTTAATAACTCATACAATACCTCTCAAATAAATTTGCAAGCCTTTCAAGCAAAATCAAAGACCAGTCAATCCTATCTTAGAGTTTATGATCTATAAAGATGTCAAGAAACTATTAAATGTAAGGATTGTCTTTCATATCAGACACTCCACTTGGGATGTAAACTTGGTCCTAGTAAGAAATAAGAATGGGGAGATTATATTATGAATTGACTTTAGGAACTTGAACAAAGCTTTTGAAAATGACAACTATTCTCTAACTTCTTTATACCAAGTCATACAATCTATTTTAGGGTCAGATATGATTTCCTTCTTAGACAGATTCTTAGGATATAACCAAGTGTTAGTTGATAAATAGGATAGGATGAAGACAACTTTCATGACCAAGTGGGGAACCTATGCCTACAAGAGGATGCCCTTTAGGCTTATCAATGTAGGAGAAACATTTCAAAGGGCCATGGACCCTACTTTCTAAGGTCTGGTAGGTAAATGTATCATCATCTATATGGACTATTTGATATTTTTCTCAAAAAATAGAGAGGATCACTTCATGTACTTACAATAAGTGTTTTAAAGGTGCAAAAGGTATCGCATTTCCATCAACCCAAATAAGAGTATATTTTGTGTCACAGAGGGTAAAATATTAGGCCATGTTATCACCAAGCAAGGGATCTCGATAGATCCTAACAGAGTGGAGTCCATATCCAAAATGTAGTTTCTTAAAAATATAAAAGTGCTTGAGTTATTGTTTGGGAAAATTAACTTTGCAAGAAAGTTCATCTTAGGATTTACTAAAATTTTCAAGCCTTTGAATGACATGCTAAAGAAGGATGATAAGATCTCTTGTAATAATGAATCCAAGAAGGCTTTTGCTGACATTAAAAGGGAAATAATTGAATCCCCAATCCTCATAAGTCATTACTTCTCAAAGGATTTCTATCTATATTCATTTGCTTATAAGCATACTATGGTTGTAGGACTAATTCAAAAAGTTGATCGGAATGATCATCCCATAGCTTTCATGATCATTAATTTCAAGAATGTTGAAGTGAAATATTTTATGATTGAAAATAAAGCTTATGTATTGGTGAAATTAGTTAAGAAATTTAGGCATTACATGCTTAGGAATAAGGTACATGCTATCTTGCCAGATCTAGCTACAAAACTCATGATGGGTCAAAATGAGCTTGGAGAAAGGAGAGGCAAATGGATGCCATTTATATAAGATTATGACATTGAATTGAAGATTTCTAAGTTGGTAAGATGCCAAAGCTTAGTTTAAAATATTTCCAATGTAAACCCCAAGATCCATGTCATGCAAGTTGACCAACAAAAATTCTATCCTAATGAGTGGTATGATTCCATCTTCCACTTACTTATCAATGGTGTTTGTCCCCCAGGACTTACAAGAAAAAAAAGGAGAACCTTGAGGCTCAAATTATCTCATTAACTCATCAAGAATGGATTCTTGTTAGAAGTAACTTTTAAGGAATTTATTTAATATGTGAATCTAAAGAAGAAGCATCTCAGATCATGACTACCTTCAATGAGAAGCTAGGAAGTGGACACCCTTTAGGAAGAACCACATCTCAAAAGATCCTTAGATATTGGTATTATTGGCCTTCCCTCTTCAAATATGATCACAAGAATGTGAGTGAGTGACATGCATGCCATATATTCAATATAAAAGAGCCAAAGGCAGCCATGGCTTTGTAACCTGTGATCGTTGATAAACCCTTTTCATAATGGGGGTTAGACTTTATAAGGGTGATCAACCCCAATTCTTTTTATGGCCAAAAATTTATCCTTGCTACTATAGACTATTATACAAGGTGGACTGAAGCTATTTCCATAAAACATTACAAGATAGAAGAGGTAATTAACTTCATGGAAGAAAACATTTACACAAGATTTGGAACCCCAATCTCTTTGGTCTATGATAATGGATCTACCTTCACTTCTATTGAGATTACTAAATGGGATTATGAAAATGGCATAACTCTAAAGTTTGCATCAAATAATTATCCCCAAGGGAATAGAGTCTATGAATCTAAAAATAATCATTTTATGAAGGCTATCAAGAAGTATGTAGAAGACAAACCTAGAACGTGGCATAAGCTCCTCAAGTTTGCATTATGGGTGGATAGAATTAGAATCAAGAAAGCTCTCAAGGCTTCACCATTATTATCTATTTATGGTTAAGAACCTATATTCCCTACCACCCTCAAGTTACCCACATTTAAATTCATGAAAGAGTATATGCAAGAAAGGCAAGACCTTGCTAGCTCAAGGTTACTAGACATTATTTATATAGAAGATGCCACAGACAAAGCATTTGCTAACTTTAGTAGGCATCAAACAATAATGAAAAGGTGGTTTGATAAATGATCCAAAATCAAAGTGTTCAGGCAAGGAGACTTAGTCCTCCTCTAGGACAAAGTTTCAAAGACAAAAGGGAAGCATGGCAAATTCACACCTTTGTGGATTGGGCCATATAAAATTGTGGAGGCACTGGGAAATAACACCTTTAAGCTGAAATACCTCCAAAGATCAAAGTTCACCTTGCCCACCAATGGGAAGTATCTCAAGCATTACTTTTTTGCTACTCCACCAGGAGTCTTCATGGAGTGAAAACTGTAAGCTAGTTAGATTAGAGTAGGTAGAGTAGTTAGTTTCTTTTCCTTTTTTCCTTTATTGCTTTATTTGTATATATTTATTTGCTTCTTGTTTATGCTTTCTATTGTGTGTTTGCTTTGTGTTTTGTTTGATTTTACTTGGTTGTGATATTTTATTTATAATAAGTCTTATGGATAGTAATTGCTCAAGTTTTCATGAGATTGCTTAAAATTCTAGTGTTTTAAAGTAGGGATATAAATCATGAAATGATGAACATAGGTTGTCACAAAGAACCATGATGCAACTCAAAGACAATGGTGAAGATTTATATTGAAGTGAATTATCATGAAAATTATTAAACATAATCTTAAATCAAGGTTTGGTTGAAATAAGAATCATATGTGTTATAAGAAAACTTAGGTTGTTGAGGCACATTTCATGCTAGGACTTAAAACACATCCTTATTTGGGATAGAGGTTACAACTAAAAGTGATTACCCCAAGAATCAAACACTTGACTAAATCCATAAAACTTAGATATATTGGTTCCCAACTTTTGCAAAATGACTTAGAAAATTAAAAAAGGAAGAAACTTATTGTAAAATATAGAAATAGAAACAAAGGTGATTCTGGTAACCAGCACCAGGGCTATGGATGTCTAGTTTGCAATGGAGTAAGGCCTTGAGTGAAACTAAAGGTATCTATGTCAGGGCTATGGATGCCTAGTTAACAGTAGAGCAATGCCTAAACCTTCCCTAAACTAAGAGAAACTTCAATGAATATCCAAAATACTCCAAGTCAAGTGTTATGACCAAAAGTATGACCTATATGTTGTCTTTTAAAGTTCCATGACAAATATTGAGTGGAGTCAAAGCACACACTATGTGTCTATGTTTTAGCATTTTGAGTTTGAATTTTACATGTGTGGTTTATACCAATCAAGGTTTGATTTAGACAATTTTATGGACCTAACGGATGAAATATTTATGTATTGGTCTAAACTAGAGCCCTGCATTCTAACATATTTCTATGTTTACCCTATGAGTCACCATTTTTTGGATCAACATACCCCCCCAAACTTTCTTGATTTTGAAAATGGGGTACCCTTATGAATGTTTAAAAACATATTAACCTTGAAAGCTTGCTTTAAGAGGTTATCTTTTTTAGAATATGAAGATCGTCCACTTGAAAGGGATATGCTTTATACATGCTTAATGATAATGATTATGTTTTTGGACTAACTTTGCTAATGGTTTGTCTTTGAAGATTTAATTTTAGGATAGTTTCCCTTATAGAAAACCCTAACATTTGAATTCAAAAGTTGGTGGGAAAGCTTAATGAGAAATTAATTCTTTTAGAAATGGTCTAAGTGTGCTTTGTGTGTCAAGGTAAACTAAATAATTTAAGTAGCCCTGAAAACTGAGTTACTCTTCATAGTGTAAATAAGACTTTCCTTACTACTTAACTCATAAAGTTTATAAGTTCTTTCTATAAGTCTTGACCTTGGAGATCCCAAAAAACACTATTCAAGACTTATTCAGTTTCTTATCATCCCATTGCTTATTCAGGTTTTCCAACCTTTTCTACTTTGGAACCAAAGTCTTGGCCTTAAGAAATCTTGATGACTTATTACTTGTTTAAACTTCATGCATTTTTTTAGATCTAATGGCTCTTGCTATCTCACAAATCTAATCAGATGGTATGAATCAAATGCAAGAAAATAGGCCCACTTAAACCCCAAAATACCCTTTGAAAAATTGATTTTAAGGTACTTTCTTAAAGTGACCCTTTAGAGTTTATTGAAGTGTCCCTTCAAAAAATTTGTCTTGCTTCACTTTAGTAAAAAATACCCTTCAGATAAATTGTTTTAAGCACTATTTATTGCAGATATTTTGATAAAAAAAATCAACCCTTCAGATTTTGTGAAACCTACCCTTAATAAGAATTGGGGCCAATCATTGATGAGTACATGGATCACAATAAATGGCCCATGCTTGTTAATGAATCCAATTTGACAATACAAAATTGTTGAAGACTTTGCAATGTAGTATAACCTTGAAGCCTTGTAGACACCACAAATGTGTCTGCACCTTGGTTCTCCCCCCTTGTCCACCTCAAACCCATATCCTAACCCTTGGCCTTAGTCCCCTCCACTCATTTGATTAAAATAACTTAAATATTTCAATTAAGTGGCCCCCTTTCCACCTCACCCTTGCCACCTTGGATCCTCCCTTGGATCCCTCCTCCTCCCTCCTAGCCTTTATTATGCCAAATATTCTCATTATCTTCCTCCCGCGCCCATTTAAGCATCCTCATGACCGTTCTTCCCACAATCCCTCGCCCGGTGGCGTGCAAGAACGAGCAGAGGCTATTTTTAGTCTCTGCCCCCATTCTGCCACTGTCGACGTCGGTGACCCTTCGGCCGACGTCGGCGATCCTGTCGGCGTCGGCAGCCTTCAAGACTCCTTTCTGCATCCATTCCAGCCCCTGGCCCCTTGAGCTCGCAAACCGAATTCTCTTGGCATTTTGGCATTCTACTCTTCTCCCTCTGGACCTCGTGCAATAGCAGCAACAGGTGCAGGGATTCTTGAGCAGAGATTAAGTCTTCTGTGGTCTCAACAACAGCTCTCCCACTCTTCATTTAGCAAGCTAAAAAGGTAAGCACAGTCTATTATTTCATTTCATTTCTTTTCTTTAGTGTTCAATTATTTGGTATCTGTTGTCTCCCACTCCCTCTATCCTACCCCCTGAGAGGCTGAAAAGCCTTCTCAGGCCCTATCCTCTGTCCATCTCCCTTTCACCTGTCATCATTTTAGTACAATCCCGGACAATTCCCTCATCCTTTCTACCAACAAAGACCCTGTACAGGGCACCTAATCAGAACCAGACCATTCCCCAGTCCATTTAAATTCGTCCTTGAACTCTGTCTCAACCCTGTTCATAAACCAGACCCGTCCACAGTCCAGAAACCTGACCAGACCCAACTATAGGCCACTGCCCCAACCGATGCCGGTTACTGCCCTGACCGACATCGGCAGGATAACCGAAGTCGGCAGACCAGAAAACCGACGCCGGTAACATTCCCGACCTCGGCGACTGTCATCAACCTGATAGCTCCTTTCAGGTACTCATTGGTCTTTTCTTTCCTTTTTAATTTGTTTACCATCTCTGTATTCTGGCATTCTGTACTTTCTTAAGTCTTTTATCTATCTGTTATCAGTGGGTTGACCTCCCTTGAGGAAGTTTTTACACTTTTGGGAACAAGCTTTCGCTTGGCAACCCACTGCCTATCCATCTAACATTTTCTTGTCCAAGTTCTTTTCGTTGCAGGTGTCATTCCTCCACAGCCAAAGAGGAGTGCCCACAAACGTCTGGATTATAGTGCCCAATCTTTATCCAGGTACTTCTAGCCTTGTCCATTTCTTTAGTTTCTTTATTCATCTTTTGAATGTAGAAAGCGAATTAGCGATAGAAACATTCTGGCACGCCCGGTGGGACCTTAGGTTCTTCCTCGGGTTCCTCTTTTTTTCATTTATTTAGGTGCATTTAGGCTCCTTCCTTCTTGTCTCTTTCTTCTATTCCAAATGACACTATAAGCAGGACTAAAACGAATCTTTCTTCCTTGCATTTCTAGACTAGTCTAAACATCATACTCTCAAACCCTTTCTCAAACTTGTCTTCATCCAAACTTCATATTTTTGACTTGGGCTTAAAAACATACTGCATTGCATTTCTGCTTGTGTTTGCATTAGTCTTCACCTAGTAATTAGTAAAATGCATATTGAATAAATCGTAGACACTTGATGTTACACTACCAAACCACATGCACTAAAACGAACATAAAACTTACTTGAGACAAGGCCCGACTGCGATCTCATCCCCCAGCGGATACCTTACCCGTCCCGGTGACCCTACTTGGATTTCATCACCAAGGGGGAAGCCCACTCTGTTCTCTGGTAGAGGATAAACTCTAGGCGAGGTATATCTTGGCTAAGCGAGACTAGCTAACCACTGGAATCGTGAAGTGAGGGGAGCTTGCTCCTTAGCACCAGGCCACGTACTAGACCTAACACAGATTTTTGAGTGCCTAAAACAAGACCCAAAACCAACTCTAGATTGCCTCTTCTAGGACCCTTCTTACAGCCAATCTCCCCAAACATTCATCTAAGGCATAAGCCACAAGATTCTAAGGTTAATTCCTAGGATTTATCGCTTAGGCTTGTCTGTCTCTCTTAGTTCTTCTCTTCTCATCTATTTGTTTGAGTGAGTGAGGACGCTTTCTTCATTGTTTTTCCAAAGAATCTTAAAATCTTTTGGTTCTCTGGAAAACACAGTCACCAGCATCGGTTCTACCACCGACGTCAATTTTCCCCTTTTACCGGCATCGGTTATCTGACTGACATCGGCCATATTTCTTACCGACATCAGTTTTTCAATCGACGTCGGTCTCTGTCACTGTCCTTTTTTTTCAAAACTAGCAGCCTAAAACCTGTCCCTTCTCTATCAAAAACTCCATCCTAGTTTTCTGAAACAGAAAAACATAGTTTCTGAAACTTGAACCCTCTTTGTCTTACATGGTTTTGACTCATAGCCAATCCAAGGCTCTTGTCAACCATGCTAGCCGTCAACCACTTCCATCTATCCCATCCGTGACCAAGCCTACAATGGAGTTCAACTCAGAGACCGAAAGAACTCCTACCCATCCAACCCCGCCGCAGACTCTTATTGTCTAAGAGGGGGACCAAGATTTCGAATGATTCTTGGACCTCAACGTCAAGGCCTTGCAACACTATCTCATGCATAGCCAAACGTGAGACTCCTTGGGATATCCAATCTACAGAATGCCAACCTCCCTTGTCACGACTACGGCTATATCGACAGCATCCATAGTTCAACCCTTGGACACTCAAGCCATCGCTTCGACCACTGACCAGACTTTGGCCAATCCTCTAGGTGTGGCCTCTCCCTCTATCTTTGGACCCACTTCCACTGGGGTTTCGGCCCCCTATCAACCTTAACCTGCTCAACTGCTATCCACTCCTTTTCAAAACCTTGTCGTCTCTATTTCGCCTACCCTGGCCCCTATCAACACCAGGGTGGTTTCCTATCCCTTGGCCCCTGTTACCATAATCCAACCCCTCATGGCAACATCAGGCCTAGTTATGCCTCCTACCCAACCACCTTTAGCCTCTTCTTCTATCCCTACAACTAGTTATCCCTACATTGCACCTTTACAGGGATAACCAACTACATTGTATGCCTCCCCTAGCCTCTTTCAAGCGCCCTACAACTTAGGGGGTGCGCCACCCGTCAATCCGTCGACAGATATCATCAAAATGCTGATGGACAAGATGACCAGTCTAGAGACCTCCATTTTTGGCTCACGCAACGCTCTCTCATATGAATAAATCTGCAACGAGCCTATTCATCCTTCTGTCCCAATCAGGCCATATCCTAGCCAGTGGGAGCTTTCGAAGTTTTCTCACTTTCAAAGCAAGGAAGACCCACAACAACACTTGTGGGCATTCAGACATGCCTGTTACCTCATTACCCATGATGATGCGTTGCTCTTACGCACGTTTCCTATGTCTCTCTCAGGTGCTGTGCTTGACTGGTACAGCTCCCTTCCCAGCCATTCCCTCTTTTCATTCACACAATTGGCCCAGCTCTTCCTCGATCACTTCTCCATCAACATCGCCAAGAAGGTCTCGATCACGGACCTCTATTCTATCTAGAAATTTGAGGATGAGTCCATAGCTGACTTCGTTGCTCGATGGAGAGGCCTCATCAATCAACTCTCCTTTTCCTTACCCCAGGCTGAGCTTATTGAACTCTTCTCCCAAGCCTGTGCCAGACATATTTCTTCCACCCTGAGGGTTCAAACCTTCCGCACCTTCAACAAATCCTTCATGATGGCCCACAAACTTGAGTTGCGTGCCATTGAGGAGAATAAAGTCAAGTTGCGAAGCAAGAATCCCAGCTCTAAGACCAATGACTCTTCTTCTGCTAAGCCATCATCATCCAATTCTAAATCTAAGGCTTTAGCTAATGCTGTGGTTGTTAGACCTTCATCTTCTTCAACCAATCAGCATGAGCCATCCACATCTCAGAGCGCCACTCGCCAATTCCAGTAGAGATACGTACAACAATGGTATACTCCTCTCAGAGAATCATACGCATCTGTGTTGGAAAAGCTTGTTAAGCAGGGGGTCCTCAATCTCCCTCAAGCCCGACCTCCTCCACAATTTGATCCCTCACACGCCATCCTTGCGTGGTATAGGGAACAAGACTTCTGCAGCTTCCACCATGTTAAGGGACATGACACAGAAAACTGCAAAACTTTTAAGAACATAATCCAAGACATGCTTGAAAAGGGGGACCTCATCTTAGATAATCCCAATGCACCCCCTAATCAGGCCATTGACATTTTCAAACAGCCATTCCCTAATCATTTGCCAACCCAAAACAATGTCCGGACTTTAATTGATGACAATCATGAACACAACATTCGAACAGTCAATACAGTCTTGCCTTTCATCCCCAATCAACCTCAAGAGGTTAGTCCATCAATCAGTCCATCACATGTGGACAAACTTCTTTCCCTGGCTAGTTCTCCATCGACCTCACTCATCTTAGAAGATGCCTCGGCTTTACCAACACCACCGATCTCGCCATCCTCCTTTCTGCTGCCTATGGAGGACCCGACCCTTCCTACTCCTCAACCACAAGTGGAGGGCACTATCATCCCTGCCCTTTACCCGCTTGAAGAGCCTCGCTTTCCAGATTCTTCTCCACCCAGGGAAGAACCTATCTCCCCTTTGTCTCCATCTAAATCTATCTTGTCTTTGCCATACCATGCCTCTAAGACTGCTACACCCATCTCATCTTTAACCCCACAACCATCAACATCTTCTTCTCAGCCATTTTCTTGGTTAGTGGAGAAAATTGAACTTCTCCCTTTAAGGAAAGTGACACCTCAGGTGTTGTGGGAGCATCTTAAAGCCCTTCAACATACCCATGCCCTCTCATCACATGCTGCTAATCTTCCCAAGGCAAAATCTCTTCAGACTCTTGACAAAGACCAGACTCTCAAACCTCAACCAAACCTGTCAAAACCGAAACCTGCATCTCTCTCGTCTAAGCCTATCAAGTCACTTGGCGTTCGTCCTATCTCCACCCTCACTCACCCGCAAGTGAAGGTGGACCTAGACGAGACCTTGACTAGTAGTAGTCTTCCAACCAAGTCAAAGAAGACTGTCAGACCACCGAAGCGAATGCCTCCTTTCCTGTCACCATTGCCATCCATTTTGGGCCCCCATCCTTCGACCCTGGCTAGAATCCTTCCCACTCTGGCCTCCAATCAAAACTCGTTACCTCCTTTGCTTCCTCTGCCTACCTCCAGCCGTCCCTCTCCCAAAAAGGCGGTACCAATCACCAAGGAAGTGCCATCTTCGCCTGTCACCGCACCATCAACCCATAAGGTGGTACAGAAACCTCTTCCAACTTTGCCTAAGCAAAAGTCACCGGCCGCACGCATATCAAATAGCATAGACCCTTTAGTGGACTCATACTCATTGATATTGCACCGGCTTCTACAAACTTCTAACATAACCCTTCCACCCATCAAGCCTTTCCAACCTCTCGGGTCTAAGCCCTCCTGGTTCGACGACACGAAAATTTGCTTATATCATCGTACACCAGGACATGATACCGAGACTTACTGTGCCCTCAAGGCCATCATCCACCGCTATATAGAGAAGGACACTCTTCTCCTTGAGGACACTCTTGACCAGACCCCAGCTCATTCTCATCCAACCTCTTCAAACACGTCAACATCTCACTAGCAAGACATGACCCCTTCTTCACCTCCTATTTTTGAAATCAATGCTATCCGTATAACCACTAGGTCGCAAAAGGACAAGGTGAAAGAAAAAGTTTCCATTCCTTGGACCTATCCCTTCGTCAAGCCACCTCTTGCGCCCAAGCCTAAAATTTCTATCCTTGGCGCATCCTAGCCTTCTTCGTCTTCTTCTTCTAGGCCAATTCACGACTCCATGCTGAAGCAGCTTCACCAGATGTGATATCCCCTTCAAATAGGGATATATGAAAGACACAAAACTCTGATACCAAAGACCAAAGCTCTGATACCACTATGATATCCCCTTCAAATAGGGATATATGAAAGACACAAAACTCTGATACCACTGTAATATCCCCTTCAAATAGGAAATATAGCAACACAAAAAACTCTGAACAAGATATAACTTATGTTGAATAAATTTAGAATGATCACAATAATATAGTCTCTAAATAACAAATTACAGATTGTATCACTTGTCCTTATAAACCATTACAATTGTAGTCCTTTCTTATGCATATAAATGTGAAATACAGACTTAAAAACCCTGTCTTAGTAAAACTGGGAGTGAAAATCGGATTCTGGACGGTCTCGGCCTGCTGTGTCAAACACACAGTCGCCGGCGTTGGTCGATAAATTGCCGACGTCGGTCACTCCAGGTCAACTTTCTGCCGACGTTGATCTTCAGTCAACCGATGTCGGTCACTGGAAACCCTCTGTCTGCTGAGGTCGGTTCCTGAGCTGATCTGTATGGACCTGTACGGACTCTGTACGGCCGCCAATTAAGCACAACTTCCCTGTTTCACCCCTGATCTAGAAATATACTTTTCTAGCATAGAAGATCTCTACCTGTATAATTTATTGAATCAAACAAGAATAAAGAAATACCTGGAATATCTATAATAACTTCTGTGTGAAGTTATCTCTCAAACCTAAAATTCTGTGATAACTTCTGGATGAAGCTATCTCACACTTTGGCAATAGATCAACTGATATTCCACAGCCTCTTAATTACACACACTGAAGAGGGAACGTTCTCCAATGCACATGGAATCCTTGAACCCTAGGCTCAGTCTTCACAGAAGAAATTCTCCAAAATCAATATCAATAATCAATAGCATACATAATCCACAATGGCCTCCATGAGAAACCCTTATACCCTCAAAAAGATGTGCTTGCCCTAATTAGGGTTTCTTAAATTAGAATTAGGGTTTTTAATAAAAAATAGGCTAAATAATTAATATTTGATTAAATCAATCAAATGTTAATATCTCCCTCAATACATGTCAGATCGACGAACCGATCGAAGCTAGTGAATCAGGGAGTGATTCCGCACATAACCATATCAAAATAAAGGCACTCCGCTGCATATCAAATATCCCTAAAAAGTAGGAGCTCATGCCCAATGTATGAAATAACCTGAATGAAAACCAAATGTAGAAATTTTGTGAATCAAAGTCAAGCCAAGCTCCAATATGACCCTCTATCCATCCTATTAGCCTACGAAGGTCGTATAATAGGCCAATCATCAAATCTATCAATGTCCATGAAAAAGGGGACATGACACCAGACACCTATAAAGATGTCTCTTTATGACCTTATCCAAACCTCGCCTCAGCACCGTCAAGCCCTCATCCAAGCCTTGCAGGCAGCGGAGGTCCAACCTGAGGACCCCCAACCACTCGCTGTCCTCATCCATTCTTTATCTCCTGTCGCCTCCATCACATTCAGCGATTCTGAGATTCCCACATCTAACACGGAAGATCAGGACGCCGCCCTCTTCATCACTGCCTATGTTGATCAGACACGCATTAAACGCATTATGATCGACGGCGTTGCTAGCATCAACATAATCTCTACCCATGCCTTTGATCAGTTAGCTCTTCCCAAGAATTGAGTCTCTAAAACTGACGTGATCTTATGCTCTTTCAATGACACCACTGCCACGACCATTAGCACAGTCATCCTTCACATTCACGTTGGTCCACGCACAGTCCCAGAGCTCTTCTATATCATCGAAGGAGAGTTTCAATACAATATTCTACTGGGTCGACCTTGGATCCATGCCATGGCCTGTGTCCCCTCTACCCTGCACCGTTGTGTGAAGTTTGAGCATGACAGGCAAGTCCACACCATTCCCGCTGACCCTTCACCCTTCAAGACTTGCAACACAACTTACCATCCCAACGATGTCCTCATTCCCATCAAGCTGTCAACTCTGACACCACCTCCATCTACGGAAGCTTTGACCAATTCGCAATCGGCGGTCGCCCTCACCCCTCCTCTTCAAGTGCCAACCAAAGACCCCATGGAAGACATCTTCCAACGACTATCACTTGGGGAATATCGCTTGTTGACCCTAGACATGTTCCAAACTCTGCAAGAGTATGGATGCCTTCATCTCAGTCCCAATTATGACCATCAGAATGGGATGGTCGTGCCTTATGGTCCTCCTCACCTTCGAACCAACTTTGTCTATGGGGGGCTCAATCAAGCTCCTACCAACGACAATTCCCTCTCTTCACCCCAACCTTTCACATCAGATTTCTCATTTCTTGGCAACCCCGCCTTCGCACACACTTACCTTTATAGGTGTGCATGGAAGGGTTTTGGTTTCAGACGTTATGAGTAGGGCTCCCATCAGCCCATCGAGCCACTCAATGATGATGATGCCAAGAATGGTATGGCCTGGGATATCATGACCCCACTCAGGCTCCTTCTGACCTTTGTCTCGAGCCAACAATTGACCAATCTCCTCCAAACTCACCCATTTCTCCTTCGTCACCTACGGAGTCGGTGGTTTCCATCCCTCCTAGTTTTTTTTCCATAAACACCATCCGCCTGGAACCCCTAACCTATCAGCTCAATGGGGTGTCCAGATCTCTCCCTCTCATCTTTCCTAACATGATAGAGGATGAGTCGGCAACCATTCACACTGTCCACTGCGTTGACGATGACGCCATCCTTTCCTACATGGGTGCCGATGACTCTTTCATCCAACGTTCCCTCCCTTCTAAGACCCAGGTTATGTTAAATGAATCAGCCATTGACATCAACCTCCCTTCTTTTGATGTTCCTCACGTCTTAAAGATTGGCCAATCTTTAGATGCTCAGGAGCAGCTTGACTATACCCAGTTCCTTTCCGACCATAGCAAGGCCTTTGCCTGGACTTACAGCGACATGCCTGGCATCGACCCCACCATTGCTACCCATAACATTGTCACCAAACCAGAGGCTAAGCTTGTTAGGCAAAAGCTTTGAAAGATGCATCCTCGCGTTGCACTCCTTGTCAAAGAGGAGCTTCAGCGCCTTCTTTCTGTCTCCTTCATCCAGCCCATCGATTATCCGCAGTGGGTCTCTAACATCGTCCCAGTTACTAAAGCAACTGGAGGGATTCGGATCTGCACGGACTATCACGACCTTAACCTAGCCTGTCCCAAAGATGACTTTCCTCTTCCTAACATTGACCAGCTTGTTGATCTCACGGCCGGCCATGAGATGCTATCTCTCATGGACAGTTTTTCAGGATACAATCAAATCCTGATCGCACCAGAAGATCAGCACAAGACTACCTTTATCACCCCATGGGGTACTTTTTGCTATCGAGTCATGCCTTTTAGCTTAAAAAATGCTGGTGCCACATATCAACGTGCCATGACCTACATTTTCCATGATCTCCTCCACAAAATCATGGAGGACTATGTGGACGACCTTCTCGACAAGTCCAAGCTTCGCCGCGACCACTTGATCATTCTCAAAATCATCTTCTCTCACCTTCTTCAATACAATGTTTGCCTTAACCCCAAGAAATGTGTCTTTGGGGTCCTCTCAAGCAGGCTTCTCAGCTTCATCATTTCCTTTCGTGGCATCGAGATAGATCCCGCCAAGATCTGCGCTATCCTCGAAATGCCACCCCCGACCAATCTCAAGCAGCTTTGCAGTCTACAAGGGAAGCTCCAGTCCATCCGTCGTTTCATCTCGTAGCTTTCAGACCACTGCCAACCTTTTCATCATCTCCTTAAGAAGGACGTCTCCTTTAAATGGGATGAAGACTGTCAAGAGGCTTTTGAAGCCCTCAAAAGCTATCTGGTCTCTCCACCAGTCCTCATTCCACCTAAAGACGACCAACCCTTCTACCTTTATATCTTTTCCACCAACCATTCGTTAGGTGCCATGATTGCGTACCGAGATGAGCATCATCATGAGAAAGCAGTTTACTACATCAGCCGAACACTAATCGACTATGAAACTCGGTATACTCATATTGAGAAACTCTATTTGGCATTAGTCTTTTCTGCTACCAAGCTTCGCCACTATCTTCTCAACCACAAAACCTTTGTCGTCACTCACACTGACCCTCTCAAGTATATGCACTCCAAGCCATATTAGAATCAACGTATGGCTTGGTGGCTCATGCTGCTCACTGAGTTTGACCTCGAATTCATCCAACAAAAATATATCAAGGGGCAAACCATCACTGACCAACTGGCAGATGCCCCTCTTCCTGACAACCAACCTTCATAGTGTGAGTTCCCTGACGAATCTATTGCCACACTTTCCACCGATGACACCGTCTACCAAATGACCATGTTCTTTGACGGCTCCAAATGTCAACTCGGTGGGGGTGCGGGGGTCATCCTCATCCCACTCGAAGGGGAGCCCATGCCTCTATCTTTCAAGCTTGACTTTGATTGTACCAATAATATGGCCGAATACGAGGCCTTAATTTTGGGACTTCAGACTGCCCTTTCCCTCCACATCAAGTCTATCAACATCTTCGGCGACTCGCAGCTCATCATCAATCAAGTTAATGGTTCATACCTCTATAAAAATGAAGTTTTGTAGAGGTATAAAAATCGTGTTGACCTTTTTTTGGCATCTTTCGACCATTATCTCTTGCAGACTGTTCCATGCTCTACGAACAGGTTTGCTGACACCATGGCTTCTCTTGCTTCGTATATCCTATCTTCATCATCGTCATCTCAACTTTTTGTCATGGTGCATCGCGTACCCTTGCCTTCATACATCTCCCCTCACATCGACCATATCAACACTGTCAATTCTAGCCCACAAGATGACTGGTATAAGCAACTAGTGGACTGCTTGTCTATTTCTGTCACTCCTCCCAACCTCTCTAGCAATGCGCAGTGAGCTTTCATCAAGCGCACAACTCGCTATACCATGATAGGGGGTCTTCTCTATAAGTGAGGCTTCGATGGCCTCCTTCTTCATTGTCTAAACTCCACTGAAGCTTATCAAGCCATAAAACAAGTCCATAATGGGATTTGTGGTAGACACTTTAGTGGGAACTCGGTTGCCAAGCGCATCCTTTGCCTAGGTTATTATTGGCCCACCCTTCATCAAGACTATAGTGACTATGTTCGGCATTGCATCAAGTGTCAGCAACACTCTAACCTGCTTCATCTCCCCAGCCACGCCTTACAAGTCACTCAAGATTTATGGCCTTTCTCTCAGTGGGGCTTAGATCTCATCGGTGAGATTAACCCTCACTCGTCTCTTCGTCATCAGTCTATCATCACTGCCACTGAGTATTTCACCAAGTGGGTGGAAGCCATTCCTCTTGTCTCCATAAAAGCCGACAAAATTGTCGACTTCATCAGTAGCCACATCATCTATCATTTCGGTGTCCCTCACAAAATCATCACCAACAACGGCAAGTCCTTCAAAAACAAGACTGTCCAAAAACTATGCGACTCATTTAGCATCAAACTCAGCTTTTCTTCGCCTTACTACCCACAAGCAAATGGGCAGGTTGAGGCTTCCAACAAAATTCTGACTAAAATTCTCATGAAAGTGGTCAACGACACAGGAAGGGATTGGCACATTCATATTCCCTTCGCTTTGTGGGCCTACCGCACTAACATCCGAACCTCTACGGGTGCTACTCCTTTCTCCCTTATGTATGGAACAGAGGCTATCTTACCTCTCAAAGTATAGATCCCGTCTCTTCGCATCTCCCTGCATGACATTCTTTCCAACGATGACTTTCATCAAGATCGCTTAGCTCAACTTGAGTTACTTGACGAGCGCTGTCTTGCTGACCTCAATCATCTCCATGTCTACCAAAGTCACATAAAGCGAGCCTACGACAAAAATCTACGAGAATGAGATTTCAACATCGGAGACCTCATCCTCAAAGAGAATTAACACGTGACCAATATGGAGCAAAGTAAACGAGGCAAATTTGTCCCCAATTGGCTTGGACCTTTTATCATCACACACAAGTATGGGTCAGGGACTTATCGTCTATCCTCCCTCGACGGACGGCCAGAACCTAAGCCTCTTAATGAGTTGCATCTTCGACCATTCTTCTGTTAGTCGAGTACTCGTCTACTTGACACGTAACTTGAGCTCATCCCTTGAGCAATCCTCATCCTCTTAATCCTCATTCCTTTCAACCCTATTCCCCTTTAACAAGTCCTCTACAACCCTTTTATGATGCATGGATGCTTTGTCCTAATAAAAGGGCTTCTTTGAACTTCTACAGTCTTGTCCATGACTCAAAAAAAAAAATCAAGATGTCAAAACATAATCCAAGGTCACAAAATCAAATCAAAAAGATAGACTGCTCCCTCGAAGGATAGCTGTACTATCATTACTGTAACTAATAGACTGATCCCTTGAAGGATAGCTATTCAAACATTATATAAAGCAAAAATATAGACCACTCCCTCGAAGGATGGCTATGACTAAATCTTGCTACAAACAGTAACCTTTCTTAGAAGCTTCCCGCATTGATCAGCTTCACAACATGACCATAAATCAAATGACATCTCTATGTAGACTTCCCGCATCGATCAGTCTGCACCAAAAAAAAAAAAAAAAAAAAAAAAAACGAGTCATGGACTTGGCTTGTAGTTATCTCAGGGTCTCCTATAAAAAGGGGCAAGGTTATTCCTGCTCTTAAACTGGGTTACCCTATCCTCCTCCTATCACCTGCTCAGGGGATTTTGAGCTCACTTTAATGTCAAAGTGATTTGATTACCGTTCTAATACAACACTGGTCAATGATGTAATGCATGAACGGGGCTTTTGTTCTAATAACCCCTATTTATGCTCCCTTTCTGGTCCTTGTCAATGAAAGAGCGATTTGCCTTTCACCTTTTCTATACACTTTGGTCACATTTAACCACATCAATTGTCGACTCAACTCAAACCAAGCTATTTTTCATCCTCATGGCATCAGACATCATCCTCGTCCATTTCACATAGTTTCTATGGACACCAATACACATGGAAACTATCGACCAGACCCAATTTATGTTAAGCATAAACCAATACTTGCTGAAGCATAAATAGACCTCCATTCATTTTTAGTATACATCCATCACGACTATGGAAACTTGCTAGAGATGAAAGACTCTCGACCAATTCTACAGAATACACCATCTATAGCATCATCTTATCCTCATCTTACCCTCATCATTTTGACACTTGACCACATCCAATCATCGACCAATCTTCTCAATTCATCTGAACTACATTGGTCTGAGGCCCTATGACCAGGGCTATGTAGGCAGCACTCAGATAACACATCCTCTAAGCTTAGCTCGACCACCCCCGTTTGTTCATCTCCTTGATGGACAAACCTTCTCTTCTGTGACTTTGATCATGACCAACTCCATCAACTTTGACCAAGACCAATCATTTTCTTTGACCATTCCTCCCTTTTAGGGAGAACTACATTGGCCTAAGGCCCTTCACACAAGGGCTATGTAGGCAGCACTCAGATCACACGATGTTTTCTGAGGTTAGCTCAGCCACATCCTTTCATCCATCCATCCCCTTGACCAATGACCATTGGAGATCATGCGTATCTCCTTCGACCTTCGACTACTTCCAAGCCAATGTTGCCTTGGTTGTTTTTGCATGTGTGCTACCTCACGGCTGGTTAGCAGAATTGTCTGCAAACTATTTTTGACCCTTCACAAGTATAGGATCATAAGCCAGTTGATCCCTACTACTTGTGGCATTTTCGTGTTTTTGGGAGCACTTCCTGAGCCTGGGATACCTAGAACACAGTGACCATTTGGAGCTTCAGCTTAGATTGAGTAACCCGATCAGTAGATGACTAAATGCTGGGGCCCGATTACTTCAATTTTGGCACTTCTTGACTCTCAACATGCGAAAATTTGACCCGACCATCCCGTGAAGTGGCATACGCGCAATCACGACTATTGCAGCATTTTCGCTCACACTCTTCTATCCATCTCTCTGTCAAATCGACACTCGATCTCCAGTTCCCTTCTCTCGACTATCGCTTTGAGGGGGGAATACCTCATTCTTTTCCTGGGGTAACCAACTCCTATTTTTATCTTGCAATTCATCAAGAACAACCAACAAGACAAAAAGGGGCAAATGCAGACACCACAAATGTGTCTGCACCTTGGTTCTCCCCCCTTGTCCACCTCAAACCCATATCCTAACCCTTGGCCTTAGTCCCCTCTACTCATTTGATTAAAATAACTTAAATATTTCAATTAAGTGGCCCCCTTTCCACCTCACCCTTGCCACCTTGGATCCTCCCTTAGATCCCTCCTCCTCCCTCCTAGCCTTTATTATGCCAAATCTTCTCATTATCTTCCTCCCATGCCCATTTAAGCATCCTCATGACCGTTCTTCCCATAATCCCTCGCCCGATGGCATGCAAGAACGGGCAGAGGCTATTTTTAGTCTCTACCCCCATTCTGCCACTGTCGATGTCGGTGACCCTTCAGCCGACGTCGGTAATCCTACCGACGTCGGCAGCCTTCAAGACTCCTTTCTGCATCCATTCCAGCCCCTAGCCCCTTGAGCTCACAAACTAAATTCTCTTGGCATTTTGGCATTCTACTCTTCTCCCTCTGGACCTCGTGCAACAGCAGCAACAAGTGCAGGGATTCTTGAGCAGAGATTAAGTCTTCTGTGGTCTCAACAATAGCTCTCCCACTCTTCATTCAGCAAGCTAAAAAGGTAAGCATAGTCTATTATTTCATTTCATTTCTTTTCTTTAGTGTTCAGTTATTTGGTATCTGCTGTCTCCCACTCCCTCTATCGTACCCCCTGAGAGGCTGAAAATCCTTCTCAAGCCCTGTCCTCTATCCATCTCCCTTTCACCTGTCATCCTTTCAGTACAATCCCAGACAATTCCCTCATCCTTTCTGCCAACAAAGACCCTGTACAGGGCACCTAATCAGAACCAAACCATTCCCCAGTCTATTTAAATTCGTCCTTGAACTCTGTCTCGACCCTGTTCACAAACCAGACCTGTCCACAGTCCAGAAACCTGACCAGACCTGACTACAGGCCACTGCCCCAACCGACGCCGGTTACTACCCCGACCGACGTTGGCAGGATAACCAAAGTCGGCAAACTAGAAAACTGATGCCGGTAACATTCCCAACCTCGGCGACTGTCATCAACTCGACAGCTCCTTTCAGGTACTCATTGGTCTTTTCTTTCCTTTTTAATTTGTTTACCATCTCTGTATTCTGGCATTTTGTACTTTCTTAAGTCTTTTATCTGTCTGTTATCAGTGGGTTGACCTCCCTTGAGGAAGTTTTTACACTTCTGGGAACAAGCTTTCACTTGGCAACCCACTGCCTATCCATCTAACATTTTCTTGTCCAAGTTCTTTTCGTTGCAGGTGTCATTCCTCCACAGCCAAAGAGGAGTGCCCACAAACATTTGGATTACAGTGCGCAATCTTTATCCAGGTACTTCTAGCCTTGTCCATTTCTTTAGTTTCTTTATTCATCTTTTGAATGTAGAAAGCGAATTAGCGATAGAAACAAGCCTAGCAAAGTGACATATTTCTCAACCCTTAGAGGAACCCCATCCATTTTTTAAAATAAATATAATTAGGAAACATAATTTCAACCTAAATCATATCAAAGATTAAAGATCATTAAGTAATGTGCATCTTCACAGATCTCATTGTTGCAAAATGGCCAAAGGCTTACAACCTAGTCAAAATTTAAGTAGTGAATCAAGAAAGGACTTAAACAAACTTGAAGCCTAAATACTTGGTCACATGGCCCAAAGAGCATACTTTTAGATTAAATAAAAATGTGTTTTTCAACACAACATGACTACAAGGCTTAAGATTAAGCCATCTACGTACATTAGATGAGCTTAAATTTGATAGACTCATCCCCGTCATTTGACATTCATGAAAAAATATTTGACATTCATAAGGCCATCAAATTTAACATAGTCTAAACTTTTAAACCTAGTGAAGGGATGTATGTCTTGACCCTAAAAAAGACCCATTCACATATTTTAACATGGAAACTTAGTATAATGAATTTTAACCTAAGTTTTTTAATCAAAACTCAAGACTCATTTCATGTGCATCTTCATAGATCTGATGATTTATGCTTCATCACAAGATTTGACCCAATGGTACAAAATGGTTGAAGACTTTTAAATGAGGATAAATCATAATGAAGGTGAATAATCAGAAAAGACTTCATAGAGAGATCAATGGAATGTGCTTGCTTGTAGATCTAATCCAATGGTGTGAAATAAAGGAAACTCTCAAAAACTAACAACTAGCTTCTGAAAGGAATTTCATGGGAGTAACATGAGTGAATTTATGAATTCACCACCTCTTCTATTAAATCTATGAAAAATCCTAGCTTTCCAACATAAATCCCTAATTTTTACCTAATTGAATCACAATTGCATTCAAAAGAGCCAAAAATCACCCTGAGAAGAGATAAAAACACTCTACAAGATCACACAGTCTAAGGGAAATTAACCAATTAGAGGAACATGGTTATTTTTAGACAAAAATAAAGATATGAAGCTAAGGTTTATTTGTCTATATATACTAAATGGATATGTTCCAAGGATACAAAATTTGATGTGGGAACCTTAAACAATGGTATGAAAACTTGGTCTAAAATCTTCTTTGCAATCAACCTCTTACAACCCTTATCCCCAAATGAGAAATAGATTGATATATTTTAGAGGATACATGAAGATATCATGGTAATATATCTATCTAGACTTCACCTCATATCTTCCAAACTAGAGGTACTCCATTATATTGATATCCTAGCTCTTATGTTCATTGATTGTAGAGTACATGGAGAGTTGATAATGAAGGAAGGTACATCAAAGAGGGATTTTTATATAACTATATTATATTTTTAAGGATAATATAAGATTCTTAGGACTCATATAAACCTCCTTAAAATCAAGGAATGGACCACTAAGAATGACTTAGATAATATCTTAAGACCATGGTTAGATAGAGGAACTCATGTAATGAGAAACCATGATATTAAAATCCCAATTGTGAAATTTAGGGAAGGGATTAGAATCATCATGACTTTGTTGAATAGGGATTATCGAGTAGAAATCACATCCTATGTTGATCCTAGGTGGGTCTCCTAGGACTGTTTCATGATAGAAGAGAAGCTGACACCACTTATTGGAGAAATGATAAGTATCCACTTGGGAAGGCAATTTAATGGAATTAAAAGGAAAAAAATTCAACTCTCACTATGATTTATTTTTTTTTGGATGCATTCATGTCCTTAACCTAATTCCCTACCATTAATAATTGGTTCCCTCATAACAATATTACCATTTCTCATCATTACTCCAAATTATAAATATTCAAGTATAGAGACCACATGTAATTCATTTATGATTTCATATATCCCACTCTAGTTGGGATAATTATTAGATGTCCAATACCTAGGGTTAACCCCCTCATTAGGAAATGTATAGATCCCATTTGTGACATATGGCTCTATTTTGATTGTATGGTCATCAAAATTGAAGATTGATAGACTCAAGCCTATAGGTTACCAGTGCATGTCCCAATCAAGCTGGCTAAGTAATAGATAGCTCATCAACTCCTTCATGTTCTATACCATGTATGAAAATATAATAAGAAATTAATCCTACATCTCTTCCCATATTTGATTAGGAAGACCATAATTTAAGGATGGAAGAAACTAGAGATTATATCAAATAATATAGAGACATTCTACTTCTAATTAGATGACCTCAAGACATGGGATCTAAAGGGCAATGTTCTCTCCCATCTACAATACAAACAACTACATAAGGTACCCTATGAACATCAATTAGGTCTATATGACCACTTGTACACAAAGGCATCCAACTTTGAGGAAATGTTGGCTAGGTTTAAGGGGCATGGATTTAAATTAGAACATAGATTACAAAGGGAAAAAAACCATCAAGAGAAAAATGGCAAATGAATCCCTTTAAATACCACTTCTTACCTTCCACTTTGGGTCCACCACAAGTGCCTCAAGGTCCACCTCAGTAATAGCAACTACCTCAGTAGCAAGTGCCCAAAATTGAAGGACCTAGTGAACAAAAGAGAGAAATAGACCAATGGAGGGACCCTCTACCTATGATCTACCTTAAATATCCCCTTCCCTTATGGAATAATTTGACATGATTTATTTGTAACCTTATAAAATAATGTAAGAAGTCTTCAAAACTTGTAGATACATATGGGTTAGATAAGGAAGGGGATGAATAAGGAAAAACCATAGATGAGGTGGGATTAATTAAGAGTCCCCAAGTAGCTAAAGAGATAAACAAAGGAAAAGGAGTTTCCTTAGATTTGGTCCTTGTGACCAAAATAAAGAGGGAGATAGATATGGATTTGGTGCCTAGAGCCTCCAAGAAACCCAAGTGGATTCACCCAAAAAGTGAGGTAAACTTGTTTAGTGACTAATTTACCATACATGGACCCATCATCCTTGACTAGTTCATCTATGGTAAGTTATAAATGATACCCTCTCAGATGCATTCATGGGCTTTGACAAGCACTGCCAATGTTGAAGTCAATGATGAAGTCCAACATTGGATCTTAGAGCTCATGAAGGAGCAAGAAGAGAGGAGAATGATTGATATTGATAAAGAGACTAGTAAAAAAATAGAAGAATTGTGGAAATCAAGAAGGGCTAGTATCAAAACACTATAAATTTAAAATATTTTAGATGTAAAGTCTAAGGTACAATTTAACCCTGATATAACTACACTAGAGAAGGTTACTAAAAATAAAGTAACTATTGAAAATGAAGAAGTCACTCTCAAAAGAGTGGAACCATTTTTAGGACTCATTCTAGTCTAAGGCTAGGTAGTAGGGGACCACCCCATTCATCAAGAAGATATTTTATGTTTGGTGAAATCCCAGTCAGTATGACCATGGTGGGAATTTAGGGAATGAAGCAAAGAATATTAAACTTAGAGAAAGAGAAGAAAGACTTGGAGGCACAAGTCTCACTATCAATTCTAAAGGACATATTAAAGATTTTAAATAATCACCTCCTAGATGTCTTTGAGTGATTAAAATACATCAAAATTAGGTTCAATACTTTAGAACTTCAAGCTAAGAAGGCACAAACATTTATACAACAATGTCAAGAAACCAAATACTAGGGGATAGAGTTGACCAAAGCACACATCATTAAATAGCCTTTGGACTTCAAGATTATCAAATAAAAGTAGTTGAATATCATTTAAGGGATCCTGGTGGATCAAATATAGGAATTACTTTCATGGTACACCAAGGCCAATGAATTCATAGAGGAAGATAAGGAGCTGGCCAATACAATTAAGAAGTTATTGTAAACCTTACTGGTGACCCCTTCTCAACCTATTACCATAGGCCTAGTACATGCCATGGAATTTCAACAGAGAGTCCAAGCCTTCATCCAAGACATCAAGGATGAAAACCAAGTCTAATTCAATAAGTATAATTCAAAGGTCCTTAATGTCATATTTTCCATAGGAGAGGAGATAGAAAAAGCAAGGTGCTTACAAGAGGTCACCATAATAAGTGACAAAGAATATGATACATTGGTTGAAAAGGAAGAAGAGATTCTAATGAAGTCCATAGTGGATTTCAAGTTAATCAAAGAAAAATACACTAGGGTGAACAACTCCCTTCAACCTAAGTGATCAAGGCACCCACCAGCTCAAGAACAAAGTCAAGATTATTCTTTTGTAAATTATATATGCTAGTTTGTTAGCATAAATTAGTCTTTTGATCTAATAGGTACCTAACATCGATATGTACTACAGAGTTATTTGTAAAAGGATAGTTTTCCTTACCTCTTGTAAATGTGTGAAAGAAAGATGACTGGTACACTACCTATGTCTTATATAAATATTCATGTTTTACCATTTGTAAAGGGAGATATTTTGAGCAAATTTTATACTACAACAATTAATACAATTTGAATTCTACAAAGATTGTCTTGTATTGTGCTACATTGTTTCTACTTTCTCTCAATTGTAGGTGGATGTCTTATATTTGAATGGTTCTTGGATAGATGAGATATATTTCATGTTCATGAGGTTTCTAGTTTGTGATGTGCTATACTAGTAGAAGTATTATATGTTTACTTTATTTTATTTGCTCTGCATTTGAATTTTCTTATGAAATTTAGATTAACATAGCAAAATCTTTAAGTAATCTTGAATTTTACTCATGATCTTTATATTTTCCTTCAAATCTTGCCTAATCTTTGGTGAAGCTTGAGCTTATGCTATGTTTCATCACTGATCAGTTAAATGTATGCTCAAATTGACTAGAAATTTGTCATTATGTTTGAGATAAATACTTGCAATCACGTTTATTTTTTGCCTTACCCTAACTTTTGATTTTTTTATCAATGTTAACTTTAGTTTAAAGATCATTGTAAATATTCACTTAGAATAACTGAGAGTTAGAAATCTTGACCAAGAAGACTACAAGACTAAAAATAATTAGAACCTGGTGGCTCCCAACCACCACATCAATTTTTTTTTGAGTGTATCTCTCATACTTTGCTGACTATTCCACCAAAAACACACTACTTATCTCAAACCGTAACTCACACCTTAGATTCTTGTAATCCTAAAATGAGAAGTGTTCATCAACACTAAGGAACACTCTATGGAATAATTGGAAGCATCAACAGTGTCAAGGTTCATGAGTACTGACATATTATTTAATGTTTTAAAAGCTGGAAAAGACTATGTATTGATAATTTAAATCATGAAGACAATATCATTTTGTGAAATTTGAATAATTTGTTGAGAAATTATCTTTTGCTAGAAACCAATAATGAAGAATAGAGGTTTGGAAAGAATTTACTGATGGTCACTATCAACTGAAATATGGGTATAATTTAATAGATCATTCTCTAAAAAATGAGGTATACTAGGATAGTCTATGGGGCAAGTATCTAATCCCCAAAGTTAACTTATTTCTATGGGTGGTTGTTCAAAATAAAATCTTAACCATGGATAATTTAAGAAAAAGATGTTTCATTTTGATCAACAGGTGTCCCTTGTGTGAAAATGATAATGAAAATTTCTTACATTTGCTTGTGGACTATCCTTATGCTCATGAGGTTTGGAGCTTATTTATTATTAAATTCAATGTCCTCTATGTATTCATTGGTTCTATGTTTGACTTATGGCATGTGTAGGAATGTCCTTTTCAAAATGACCTCTTAATAAAATATGGAAGCTCACATTCATTCATATCATTTGGAAAATTTGGGGTAAAATAAATAATAAAATGCTTAGGAACAAAAAGTATACAAGTGTGATTCTTACTAATAGATTTTTGAGGATATTGTGGAAATTTTCAATATTTTTCCCAATGAAAAAGGTAAAACCCTTCTAATGTATTAAAAAAATAGATCTAAATTGGTAAATTAATCATTCATTCATTATTAAGAGTGATCCTAGAGATGAAATAAGAAAGAGGAGAAAATGGAAACCTCCTCCTAATCAATGTTTAAAGCTTAGTTTTGACAGGGCATCTAAAGGGAATCCAAGTCCATCAGGAAGAGGAGGGATTTTAAAATATCATGAAAGAAGGTTTATCACTACTTATATTGGGTATATGGGGATGAAATATAATCACTAAGTAGAATCTATTTTTTCCCTATGGGGTTTAAAATTGGCTAGACATCTTGGAGTTTAACTTCTCATCTTAGAGGGGGATTCATTAAATATAGTGAATTGTCTTTCCAAAAAAAAATGTAGTTAGGTTGACCATCAAATAAGTGATAGATGAGGCTATTTCAATTATAGATTCTAGACAAGAAGTGGTCATTTAACATGTATATCAGTAAGGAAACAAGTTTTTTCATTGGTTTGCTAATAGGGGTGTTATCTCTTTAGGTATATCTAGTTGGATTGAGAGAGAAGATTTACCTCAGGATATTGGCTTGAATGAGGAAATGGTTTTTAATGATCAAATTTTTTGATTATGTGGGGGTGTTCCCTGATTAATTTTATAAATTTCATTATAGCTTTGTGTCTATGTTTCTTTGTTAAGTTTACTTCTATTTCCCTCTCTAATGTTCCTAAGAAGAAGCTTATAGATAAATGGAGTAGAAGATAGAATCAAATTTCCCATTTTGATGGGTTTGAGTGGGTTGTCTTAGGTCATTTTAGTCAAACTATCTTTTGGATTTTGGAGAGCCCTAAAATCTTGTGGTTCAGAGACAAAGGATACACTTAGACCATATTTTTTCTAATGGGGATGCCTAATAGGATTGAACCCAAAATGATTAAGGAGATTAAAAATAATGAAGAAGTTTTCATTTTTCTTTAGATAGGGGGATTAGCGATTTTCATGTAAATAATTGAAGTCCATTGTTATCACCCAAAGTTACACCCTTGGAAGATTATTGAAGCATTCCAAATTTGGGGTAACATGGAGACAATCCTACGTGGTGGGTGGCTTAATAGGTAGATTGAATCTCTAGGTTATAAGGCTAGCTCCCCTTTGATGTATCACTTATGCTCATTCACTGATCTATCAACTTGTTAGGAAAAGGGAGAGAAACCTACTCTAATGGAGGTGATGCACAAAAATAATTAACCACTACCAACCAACTACATGTGCACATCAACCATGAGACTAACTTAGACACACACTACTCTTAATCTGCATCTCTACATAATCACTTCAATGTATACATTTTGATATATGTTTGGGGTACAAGGACTAATAAATATGAAATAAAATGACACTAATTAGTATACAACTCACTTAATCTTCACACTTCATTTGGACATTTCACATGACCTACAGAGAATATGTCAAAATACATATGAGTATTAGAAAATGACAACATGACAAGGAATACTAAGCAAAACACTTGACAAGATCAACTAGTCATGTACAGACATTAAATACAATTAAAGGAGAAGGTAAAATGAGTAGCTTATCATTGATCAAAGGCATACAAATGGCCTTAGATTTGGGAAGAAGGCTCAACCAAGTAAGAGGATAGTAAAATATGATCTCTTACACCACTACATACCTCATTAATGAAGTGATCCAAGGAACTTTATATTTGACCCAAGAGGAAAATATTCAAGTTAGTTTTATATACTAGTTGCTTTTGTTGTGTCTTGTTTTCTTTAATAGCTTGGTTAGCACATGTGTGTTATTTTATTCCCTTCGATTTATGTGTTTTTCTTGTCTTGTGTGTGTTTAGATGTCAATTCAGTTGTCTTGTCTTGGTCAAGGTCAATTCAAGTCTGAGTTTGAGTGCAAGTGACTCCATTTCCCAATAGAAGGACAAGGCCACTAGTCTAGTAAGCATTGTAGGCAGTTACCCTTGTGAATCACCAATTTTTTTAACCATTTTGACCCCCAAGTCAAAAGTTCAACCCTAATCATAAAAATATTAACTATAAATGTATAAATAGCCTTGTTCATAAACATTTTGTACCTTGTAATGTCTTCAAATGGTCTTTATAAGGTCTTATTAGCATATTTTAATGTTATTTTGACATAATTAAAGTAATGTTTTATTTTGGTCTTACACTAGTCTAGTCGTTACATGGTGTGAAAAGGTGGATCTAAAAGGTGTCATAGGATTTTAAGTTGTCCTAAAGTCATCTTACCCCTTTGTCACCTTGCATAAACATTTCATACATGTTTGGATAAATTACGATTTATTTGAAAAGTTTAAGGTAAATTTTTATGCAAAGGAAAGTGCATATAACTAAATCAAACATTTATCAAAGCCAAAAGGAACAAATATCCATAAAAATACATTTTTAAAATCTTGTGAATTAGTTATATAACTTGAACATATGTCAAGAATGTCAAATAATGTTAGGTTTGTAGGTTTGATGTCTAAAAGAGAGAAAATCACTCCAAAGAAGACATTTGCAAGAACTTGTATGAAATTGGATGATCCATATTTAGGTTCAAATTTATTAAATGTGTCTATTCACATTCTCTAGGTCATATACATGAATACCAATCTTTCACTAGTCTTTTTATTCCAAAATTTACATCATAACTCCCATTGTTCCCTTGGTAAGATCACAAAGGCTAATTTTGGATGCTCATTCTATATAGCACAAGGAGAGTTGAGACCTTAGATTTTTACCATAGTATGAGGTCCTAATTACCTTAAAATTAATTTCCTTATTCATGATATTGGTGCCCCCTCTTTTATGAACAATTGTTAAGAAGGTAGGGTGGTCTTAAACCCTACATAAACCCCATAAATGCATTTTCCTCCTTAGAATGGTAGTTTAAGGTTGGGTTTAGTCATCATATAAATTTAATGGGGCATATAGGGTTTTTATATACATATTAAATATTTTTCCAATCCCCATTTGGAATGTGTGAGTTTAAAAGGGCAAGAAACTTCACCTTTACATAATTGACATGTTGGAAATCATGGTTTCTTTGTGTTTTGAGGTTTTCAATAGAAAAAAAGTGTGGATGGAGTTATCATATCATTTTCACTATATTAAATGTAATTAAATGTCTATTAATGGCTCCATTTCCCACTCTAACACTACCTTCTCCAAGTAACATTCAATGGTCTTCTTTTTTTTACTATGCATATGACTCCAAGCATAGAAGTGAATTGAAAGGTCTGAATCTTGTATTTTAAATATATTATGAATACCATGATTTAATGAAACAATTCATGAAATAATGGATTTAAAATTTCTTCCATTCTCAAGTATAAGAATATCTAACTGTTGACGCAGGAAATTGCACCCAGTGGCAGGAAAACAAGTTCCTACCTTCTCCTCGCAACATGGAAACTCCTCTCTCACCTATGGGATAGTGAAGTTGGAGAGGAGAGTCTCTAGATAAGGGATATCTCCCTTTGATGTATCATATTTGTTCTAGCAAATGCAAAAATATAGGTATAGATAGATAGATATAACTATATAAACTGGGGGGATGAAAAGGGAGGAAAATATAGGAAAACAAACTACTCTAAGGAGGTGATACACCAAAAATAGGTCGACCTTCACACATCCACATTCAGAATCAGACAAAAACAACAAGACATACACTTCAAGCTTGGCAGAAGGACTAGACTATAAGATAAAGATAGGGAAGTTCTCATGAAAACATAGAAATAGAGACTCACCAAGGTGTTATACAATACACACTGTAAGTGACTTCCCCTGTTTTATACTTCCAAAAAGAGCTCTTCTCCTGTAAGTTACAAACTGGCACCTTGTAGATAACTGGTCTATGGGTGTTGAACCTGTGAGAGCATCAAAGATAATGACTAAACACAAATAACACTTAGAACATACACAAAATATCTATCCAAGATAGAGGCAAAACTATATTTTTATTGATTTAGGTGGAAATTTTAGCAGAGCTATGCTTTTTAAAATTATGGAAGATCCTTACAAAAATGACAAGTATCAAATATATATGAGAACATAAAGAGAAGCCTATGTGATGTTCCTTCAACAAGCAGCCATCACATCCCCTCAACAAGTTGCTCAAAACATTAATGAGCCGTGTGATTTGTCTACTTGAAGTCCACATTTTCTAGGTCAGAACACAGTTTGTCCACTCATTAAATGTAAAATGGAGAAAACTAGTTACATTACTTAGTTGTTGCATCTTCTCATGATCAATTTGAAGGAACTATTTCACCTACTAGAGTCACTTCTCAAATTGGTGCCACTTGGACTTAACTGCTTGCTCAATTCGTGCATGTCTTCTTGTCTTTTATCAATTTTGTCTCTATCTGGCTTGTTCGGCCCCCCAGGGGTGAACTTTCAACAGGTTGCTACATTCTAGGTTCCTTGGCAATATCTTCTCAGTTTGAAACAAAGGCCATTTTATTTTGCTAAATTTGACACTCAACTGGCCATTAAGCTTTGAAAACCAATGGACATTCCATCCTTTTGAAATTGACAATTCTTCGAGTGTCATTGCTTGAGAAATAATGGCTAAACCACTTTGCTAAATTTGACATCCACCAGGATGTCATCAGGTCTAGCTAAAATGCCATTGAGTCCATTACCACGTTAGTCAGGTCCATGTGGCATCCTCTTGGACACTTCCATGTCTTGTAATTTTTTGGCACCTGTCCCCTTATTTTTGAACTACCCTCCCAGGCTCTTACAGGCAAATTGTCCATGGACAATTTCCCCAGGTTAAAACCTCGGGTGGCTTTGCTATGTATTCTCGTGGACAAAATGTTTGTGGGCAATTCTCATGGAGAAAATGTCTACAAAAATTCTGTCTAACCATTCCTTTGAGTTTCTTCTGAACTGTCCACCTGAATCTTTGAAATGCTGAAGTGTCCACCATCCAAAGGGTACTTTGACCATTTAACTGCCCTTTGGCCAAGGGCAGTCCTTTGAACCGAACCCATTGAACCAAAATTTGGTTCAACAGTTCAAGGTTCAAAGGAGCACGCCGATGAACAAAGGCCAAGCCCGATGAACTCATGCATTGAACTTTTCCATTGAACCCAGACCGTTGAACCAAAAATGGTTCAATAGTTCAACTAAGCACACTGATGAGCCAAGGAAGGCTAGTGAACCAATATTGAACTGAAAATGTGAACCTAAGCCATTGAACCAAGTACGTTGAACCTAGACCATTGAACCAAGAATTTGGTTCAACGGTTCAATGGTACGAAGGTTCAACACATATTGTGTTGAGATGTTCAAACTGAACAATGAACTCTTTGAACTTGAACCAAGCTCGTTGAACCAAAAAATGCTGAACCTGAATAATCTAAAATATAATTGGCATGAACAGCAAGGCAGGAAGGGGACCAAAAAAATTTACCTGTGGGTAAAATTTGGTCAACACTAACCTTGAAGCTTTACCCATAAGTGAGATCAATTTGCACAAATAGGTCTGATCACTAAAGCATGCCTTTAATGGGAATAATCAAGTAAAAACATATTGAATATGTTTTTACAAGGATTTAAAGGTCATATAAAACTTATATAGTATCTCCTTCAATTTTTCAATCTCACCATTGATCTACAAAGGCAAACTTAGTGCCACTGTAGGCCATAAAGTGTGTTAAAAGCATGTCTATACTAGAATGTAACAAAAAGTGGTAAATTTACATTGTAAATGTTGTTTGAAGTAAATAATATAAATAAAAAATTCATGGAAAAAATTGATATTTGGTTTTAATTAGTATTTTTATCTCATATGCATGTTTCAAGGGTTTAAATTAAAGAAAACATATACCTCCATGTCCGTAGACTTGTAGGTCTATTTTTCACATAAAATGAGATGAAGCTTGCTTAAGAAATGAGGTTTGATGGTAAAATTAAGGGTAAAAATAATTTTAATACATTTTTAAAATGTTAATAGGTCATTTATAAGTTAAATATTCCATTGAAGACTCATTCTTCAGTCCTAACAGTTTTGACATGCTTGGTGGTCAAGATGAGTGTTACATACCTCCCTAAGGTGTTTGGAATCAAAGAATTTTTGAAGAATGAGTCTTCAATGGAATATTCACCTTAAAAGTTACCTTTTAAAATTAAAAAAATATCCCCATGACTTTTATGTCTCTTTTGACCCTCAAACCTTAGTTCTTAAGCAAGCTTCATCTCATTTGATCTGAAAAAGAGACCTACAGGGCTGTAGACTTATATGTTTACTTTTTCTTTTTTTCAACCCTTGAAACATGCATGTAAGATCACCATAGTATTGAAAACTAAACCTCAATTTTTTCCATGACCTGTTCATTGATATTGTGTCCTTAAAACAACATTTATAATGTAAATATACCACCCTTTGGTACATTCTAGTATATCTAGGCTTTTAACACAGTCTGTGGCCTAAAGTGTCACTAGGTTTGATTTGGTAGATTATTGGTGAGATTTATCACTCAAATTATATATTATATAGGTCTGATATGACCCTTTAGTCCTTATAGAACCAGTTTCAATATTTGTTTCCTTCATTTTTCCTATTAAATACACACTTTAATAATTAGACTTATGTGTGTAAATTGGTCTCACTTATGGGTAACGCGTCAAGGTTAGAGATTATTTTAATTGAGAATGGATGATCCATTATTTCATTTCATATTTCATAAGGTCATGGAAATCATAATATATTGACAATGCAACATTCAAACCTTTGAATTCACTTCTATCTTGGAGTCATATGCACAGTCTAAAAACCAAGACCATTGCACGTCACTTGGAGAAGGTAGTGTTAAAGTGGGAAATGGATCCATTATCAGAATTTTAATTGAATTTAATATATTTATAAATTATAGGATAACTCCACACACATTATTTATTTAGTTGAAAACCTCAAAACATAAATAAACTATGATTTTTAACCTGTCAACTATGTAAAGGTGAAATTTCTTACCCTTCTAAACTCACACATGCCAAATGGGACTTTAAAAACATTTAATATGTATCTACATACCCTATATTCCATCTTAAATTTATCTCATGCCTATAACCATCCTTGAACTTCCATTCCAAGGAGAAAAATGAGCTTGTGGGGTTTATGTAAGGTTTAAGACCACCCTACCTTCTTAAAGATTTTTCATAAAGGAGGGGCCACAAATTTGATTAATATGGACATTAATTTTAATTTCATTAGGACCCAATCCTCTTATAAAAATCTCAAGTCTCAACTCTCCTTGTGTTGTATGGAATTGTCACTCAAAATTGGCCTTTGTGAGCTTACCAAGGGAGCAATGAGAGTTCTGATGAAAATTTTGGAATCTCAAGACTTTTGAAAGATTTATATTAATGGATATGACCTATATAATGTTAATATACACCTTTAATATGTTTTCACCTAAATATGGATCCTCTAAGTTACAAGTGCCTATAAATTCCTTCTTTAGAGTGATTTTATCTTTTTTAGATGTTGAATCTATAAATATGACATCACCTTATATTCCTTACATGTGTCCAATCTATATAACCACTTTAAACGCTTATAAAAATTTATTTTTATGTATATTTGGTATTTTTGGCTTTGACAAATTTTGGAGTTAGTTATATGCACTTTTATTTGCATAAAACTTTACCTTAAACTTTGAAAAATAACCTTAATTTATCCAAACGTGTATGAAATGTTTATGAAAGGTGATGAAGGATTATGATGACTTGAGGAAAAACTTAAAAACTTATGACACATTTTATATCTAGCTTTTCACACCATGGAATGACTAGACTAGTACAAGACCAAAATAAAACATTACCTTAATTTTTTCAAAATAACATTAAAATATGTTAATAATACCTTATAAATACTATTTTAATACTTTACAAGGTATAAAATGGATATTAACAAGGTTATTTTGAATTGACCAGTCAATCTTTTTGTTATAGGGGTTGACCTTTTGACTTAGGGGTCAAAAAACGTCAACATCCATGAGAGACATGTTTCACCCTTAATTATAGATTCATGGGATAACATAACCTTGAACATAAATGGAATTTTGTTGGAGGTGTCTAAATATTTTATATCTCACATCAATAGTCTATATCTAGAGGTGAATAAAATTTATAAAATGGGTAGAGACTTCAAGAAGTAGAAACTTAGATTCTTGTTGGAAGGAGAAAGACTAGAGGTTTTACATAATGGGTTTGATTATGTATACTTGTTGAGACATTTTTGGGATGTGGATTACCATCTCATGTAGTACATTAATCTTGAAGGTAGGTTTAATTTTATTCTTTGGTCTCTATTATTTTAACTACTTCAAGCATGCCATACCTCTGAGTCTCCCATTTTATATTGTACTTTCTATGGAGTCTTCTATTGAAAAATTCAAAAGGGGTATATATTCAGTCCCTAGGCATGAATTAGTTCTATTTATTATTCATAATTATTTCAAGGGGATGAACTATATTACCCCTAAAATTTTAAACTTATATAAAAATAAAGATGATGGAAGGCATGTTGATGTTAGGAAAGTGAAGAAAATCTAGAGTAATTATCTAGGAAATAATTATTCAAAGGATAAAGAACTCAATTCATCCAAGAATATTTGGAACCAAAATATATTTGCATTAATACTCATTTGAGAAGTGTTTCCAAGGAGTCACCTGATCCAATTAATAAACCTACTAACACTAGTAAAATAGGGCAAACAACTAGGAATTCTATTTTGGTTGAGGATGAGACTATTGGAAAACAAGACACCAACACTCAAAGTGGGTTGGAAAGGGAAAACATTATTGATCCTAATAATAAAATTGAATAAAGTAAGAGGAAAACAAGGGATGTTACTATGGATAAATAAGGGGATTTTTAGGTAGCCAGGCTCATGACCCAAATGAAAATTTCAATGTTTTTGTTGATTATATGAAAGTAAAAAAAAGTACTAATAAGATTAAGGAAGAACTTGAGTTTCAAAAGTTGATAATGATATGGTTAATGAGATATATGTTTGATCTTAAAGGTAAATATAAAACTTTATAGTAGGATAATGAGAGATCAACACAAAAAGATCTTGACAATGATCTCGATCTATAAATTTAAGGGCTTAAGAAGAGGGTTAGTATTCTTGAATATGAAAATGATAAGCTTAAAAATAACATCAATTTCCTAGTTAGCTATAGTAAGGAATCTATTCATGAATGGATATATAATGTGTAAATTTTAAGATCTTATATGAGGGAACTATTTGTACAAGGACATCTTCTAAGGTCAAAGTAAACATATTCAATGTAGTGAATTTTTCAAAGATATTGATAAGGAAATTTTTCTCCTTCAAATTGACTCAAATATTAAACATATAAAGAGTTTTTGGGAAGATTTTTTTTACAACTTGGATATGGATTAGGTTTATGTTTCTCTTCTAACTTCTTTTTACTTCTAGAATTTTTCTTTTTGCTCTTGGGATGTATTTTGGCAATTTTATAGTTGCCTTTATGTCTATTTTATTTTTTTTCTCTTGAGGACTTGCTGAGTCCTTTGTTTTATTTTTCTTTGTAATTATTTTAGGGTTTGGGTACCATAGTTAAAAAAATCCACCTTTTAACCTTAATAACAAAATATAATAAGGTACATCTAATATAATAAATGAAAATCCTAAAATCAAACAAGGACATGTATCAAAATAAGAAAAGACCTCAATGAGTGAAAAATCAAAATTGATGCTTATGTTAGAGTAAAATGTAAGAAAACACAACCATATACAACATAACTATGATGAAAAATATGTTATTGAAATGAATGGTGATAGGAATTCTTGATGAAGGCTTGATAATATTCTGCAAGGTCTTATAATGCACCTCAAAAATTTAAGAAACTAAGATGCACTATAAATGGAAGCTAAAAGTCAAATATGAAGAAACTATATAGAAGATGAGAATGTAAAGAAGAGGAACATGATCAACTAAAAAAATATCCATTGAGGGGATATTATGAGAAATATTATGGAAGTATATGGATGCAAGGTTCCATAAAGGTGATGCATAAATCATTAGCAGAGACAACACTCTGTCAAGTGGTCAAGGATAAGAAATATCAATATCAATGACCTAGAGAACCCAATATAACAAGTGTAAACTTGGGTGAATAAGTGAAGTATATATATCATACCGTGAATGCTATATGAATAAAAAATAAAAGTCTCCTACCTTCCCATAGTGTGTTCCCCATTTCTTAATACCCCTTATATATTTATTTACTTTGAAGACTGGGTGTGACAAATTAGGTGGAACTAGAATGTAATAATGGTGTAATAATACCTTTTACACTTGTCTATTATCCTACCCCATGTAAATGGTCCTTAGATCTATCATGAGACCAATTATGGAGTTTGAGCTTTGATTAGAATATGACCTATCAAAAATATCACATTTTTAGGTGTGATCTAATTTTTAAGATATACTTTACCTTTTAGCATTGCATTTTCTTATGATTTGGATTTTAAATCTTTCATATTTTCATATTTTTCTCCTCCATATGGATTTTAAAAAATTAAAAATGGGTGATAAATATGAATAACACAATAAATCCTACACCTATTTGTGAGAGAGGATCACTTAAATACAATGTTGCCTAAAGACTCATAGACTTGCACCATTTGAAAAAGTGTATTTTCAAAACCAACCCAAGTGTGCCTCAAGTGAAAAGGGATGGAAATATGATGATTTCGAAAGATTTTTCCATGTGAAAATTTTATATAATGAATATTTTCTTGTATTTAACCATAATAATGGAGGATTTTTACTTTAGAAATGACTATGAAAAAAGAAGGGTCTCAAAGTACATGGTAATTTAATTCAAATCACAAAAATGTAAACCCAAATAATGGAAATGCTATGAAATATGATAATTTTGCCACTAGAGAAGATATACTAACCTAAAAAGTTTCTATCACAATCATTGATAAGATAAATCATCCCAAAATAGAAGGAATGCCAAAAGAGACCCAAGAATCAAAAAGAAACTAAGGATGACTGAAAGATTATATAAAATATGAAAAATAAACCTGTAAGTGTTACCTAAGATCCACAAGGAAAATGAAGGTCAACTATAAATATGCTATAAAATATGAATAATAAATCCAAAGGTGAAACCTTAGATATATAAGTGAAAGGAAGGTTAAATATAAATCATCCCAATGAGAGGGAAGCTAAAATTTAGAAAAATAAAACTCAAAAGTGATAGCTAAGATCCACAAGGAAAACTAAGGCTGACTATAAAGTGTGATAAAAATATGTAAAGTAAATAATATGGTGCAAATAAAGTTTTGAAAAGTAAAAATCATGATATAAGCAATATATTTACAATGAGCATCACATATGTTAAAACTAAATGTGAAGTAAATATGAAAGAATTTAATAAATACTTACAAATGATGTCAAATATCTCTACACACACATTCCATAACATCTATCAAGTCTCACGATAACTGATATCTACCTCAAACCATAGTATCTTCTACCTTTTTTTATATTCATGCAAGGACTAACTTGCAAACAAACTCCAAGGAAAAAATTGGCATGTAAGGAGGAGGACCTAGATCCTCCTAATAAAATATTGAAGAATGGAAGGTTCCATTCATGAAAGAATGGTACACAGAACTTTGGGTTGAAAAGGTATTTCTATTCATATGTGAGGTTGCTCTTTCATCCTAGGTGGACCATGTGGATGTTTTTGGTAATCTTGATGTGGGGGCATTGAAAATTCTATGAAATGATGTTGAATGGATATATACTTATCCATATAAAGTGTAGAAAATTGGTTTTAAAGACAATACACCTCCCTATATTATTGGATATAAGTATGTGTAATCTTTGGAGGTATCATGCTTGGTTTAAGGGAAAAAATTTTTGCCTTGAGATGAAGTACATCTATAAATTTTTTAAGTGATCTAAAATTATTTAAATAATGTGTACTGGTATCTTGGAAACAACAAGAGTGTGTAGAATTGTAGGATTGAGGTGATTGACTATCCATGGTATGATATAGGAATTTAAGCTAATATTGTGCTGAAAAGCATTGCTAAGATCTACACTCTTGAGTTTAATGACTAGAGACCTTATGAAACTTATAATAAGGTTCTTCCTCTAGTGTCAGTGGGCATGGTGTTTAATCCAACCTATGTGGAAGAACATAATGATGTCTATATATAATCTCATCAAACAAGTCATCATAATTGGATGGAGTAGAAGGAAGTTTATTATATTAGATTAATCTTCCACATGATCAAAAGTAATGAGAATTAGTTATATGAGTGTAGATAACATTTTTAGAGGAAGTGAACTCGAAGGAGAATAATATCTAGTGAAATAATAAGGTTTTCTCATAGATTCATCATCAATCATGATTTAAATAGGATCAAAACTAACTAGAACTACACATGAAGTATATGTCATAACTCACACTATCTAAAACCTATCAACATCAATCTAAGAAGGAACAATGTCAATAAATTCAAAGAGAGAAAGAGTGCTAGGTCAAACAATGTCAACTATATTAATACTAAAATAAAATTATAATTGCTCATAAGATAATTGAAGAGAGAAATGGTAATGAAGTATTTACTCATCATTAGCTTGGGTGTAGCCAAATAATTATGGGTTATATAAGGTGTAACCATCATCATAATTAGGAGTGGTGAGATTTACATTAAAGACTAAACCTCCATGTCACTATAAGATCATCAGGAAAAAGTCTTATTAGGAATGACCACACACTTATGAAACTGATTGGTTAGATTTTTGAGAGATTTGTAGATGATATTTGTGTATTATATGGCACCTTAGTATTGTAAATTTGGAAAACTTAGACCTTGGTTATTCCTCTCAATTCTAGACCTTTCTCACTTCCACAAGTCTGACACTATCTTGTGCCCCTTGGCCTATCTCTTAGTGTAACCAATCTTATGTTGATGACCTATGCCTTATATCATGTTTATAATGCTTAAAATGTACTTATCTTTTACCTATGTAATTTTTGATCTTATACCTACTTTCCTACTTATTGGTGATTAGACCTACATTGACATATGTGTCCTACTCTGATGCAAGTGTCCAATTCCCTAAAATTCATTTATTTTCAAATGAAACATATTTGAGTGATTGGACTAAGTACTTTAATATGATTTATTTCTCTAAAGGGATTCATATAAATACAAGATCATCCCTCATTCATTTCTTCCCTAGCATAGACCAAAAATAAACCAAGGCAACTTATCAAAAGTATTCTATCAAACATTCAACTAAATAAAGATTCATTATTTTCTCATATTCCCATATCAATCATAATGATATCACATCTTTAGGTCTAAAGTATAGAAGGAAAAACTAAAGAGGTTAATTTTCCAAGTTATAAGGTAGTTCATTATTGTACTTTATTTCCACATATTACATTACTCACACATAGGGCAACACATACGAGAGAATTACATTAGTATGAGGCCCTCTTCAAAGTATTGGCTATGTACGTAGTGATCATTGATATAGGGGTCTTTAGGGTTAGCTCAAAACTATGTGCCCACTAACCCATTTTTCCTGAAGGTCACTATGAAGATGAGCTAGGGTTTTGTAAATTCATGAGGAATGACAATCCATGACCTATATCTAAATGCACCATAGTGAAGGTGAAGACAAACCTAGAAGCATATAGGTGGTCACATCCTTTTCCATTAAGTATTAAAAATAGGACACTTACATTGAACCTAGATAATAGCATCAATGCAACCATCCTAGGCTGACACAACTGTCTATAGCTATAGAGATCAAATTTCCAAAAATCCTATAAGTATTCAAAATCATCTTCTAGTTTGCTTTCTGCCTATTCTATATCAAGAATTTTGTTAGCATCAGAACCAACTAAGTAAATTACTTCTTTGTCATCTCCATACATAGCTTAGTTTTCATTTATATATTTAGCCTATTCTCAATGTTATAAACTTGGCCTATGTTGTATCTAATTTTAACACCTAATTAGCCTATCGTAGATCTAATTATTACCCTTATGCATTATCATTTCTATATACCACTTTAAAATTCAACCTAAGGTTACCTCCAAGTACTTATATTCCATTTTTATGGTTAAAATTTTGGTGAACTTGATATTTGAACATCAAACCCTACATAAATAAGGTTTTCCTGATCTTTTCTATTGTTAGTCCTTAATTTTTATAAAATATGTGTAACATGGATGCATATATCACCCATTTTGGGTTCCAATATGTCATAGTTACTATGGTTTGATACATTACTTGCCTTGTCAAATATATTAATCAAATCCTTTCCAATAATGAGAGGGTTTTAAATTGAAAACAACATTTTATCTCTCTTCAAAATTCCTTTTGTAATACACTAGAGCAAGTGCCTACTCCACCTAATATCATATACGGTGGTTTTATTGATAAATCAATTAACATGTGTCATAAATTTTCACTTTTAAAACTTATAAAGTACTTAAATATCTAAAAAGATATCATATTTGAGGAATTACATGATACCCAAGTACCAAGTGATATAACATTAGCTGATTTTGCATATATTATGTAAATTTTAAAATACAACACAAACATTATTACCTTTGGTTGTAAAGAGGTGAACTCAAAGAATATCATTTATCAATATTTGGCTCCCTCAACCCAAATTCTTAACTTCAATAAAGAAAACCAACATAAGCATATTCCATCAATTTCAAATAGATATAATGTGGTTATTTCACTTTTACACTTGTTAGACAAGTCACCATCTTGTCAAGTTATTTTTGCAAGAACATTACAAATAACAACTTTGTTGTAGAATGTAGAACCACCATATTTAGATTATATCTTAAATTCCATAAGATAGACCAAACTTAATATATCATTTTAAAAATAATATCCACCATCTAAATCATTGGTAAATGTTTATTTTACACCATACATCTAGTTGTATGTTTATAAAAAAAATGATAAAATGAGTTCTTGTGGACAATAGTTCAAGGCTCAACATTTGTAACATATCCTTTCTCTCCTTAATTGGGATTGGACTTATAGATATGGAGCCTTTTAATATGAGCATCAAATTATTTGATAATATTTCATGACAAATATTGGGACAAATAACATTGAATATTATAGTGGGTCCCTATACATTACCCACCTTATGCCAAGTTATAGCAAATGATTCAAATTATAATATTCTCTTGGGAAAACCTTGGATACATGAGATGTATTTGGTTCCCCATACTTTTCACAAATGCTTAAAATCTAGTTATCATGGATTCCTTTATAAATTTCTAATAGATCCTAATCCATTTAACCATTATGTAATGGTCCAATAAATGGGTAATCCTACACCGTAATCCTACAAATATGAGTACTAAATTGATTCACTAGTACGATAGCCTAACCAAATTATTTTATCCAATGCACCAAGGAGATCATTATCCCATTTACCTGAGTCCCCAACTTCTTTACTCTCTTAGATAATTGAGTGTAAGATTATATCTATCCCTCATCCTATAGATGTTGATATGAGTAGACCTATACCCAAAGGATATGATGCAAATGATTATTTTGATTATCATAAAGAACTAAGGCATTCTATGAACAAATGATCTACTTTTAAACATAAAATCTAAGATCTTATAGATGATTAATATAATACATTTTATGATCCTCTAATGAAATCAGGTTCACAACCTAGTGATCAATAGAAATAGAAAACACTTACCAATTATATGCGTAATCATTCAAATAATAATTCATCTTTACAATAGTCACACACTACACATGATGAGAATCAGAATAAATAAATTAATAGCATCCAATCAAATAGGATTTGACAATCACTTTATTCATGGGTGGTATTTACTTTTGGCATAACTATATTGATCCTACACAAATAAAAACTCATATAAACCATTTTCATTAGCTTGGTTTTGGTCTACAAAAATTGTGAAGGATATTAGGTTGGAAATACCCCTTGGGAAACATAATAATACCAATTTATTGTGGTCATAAAGTGATTTAAACATGATTTATGCCTACCACTTATCCATATGCATTTACACTAGGAAATCTTTGGTTAAACCAGTAAAAATTGGCCAAAATTAACAAGGTATTTATTTTTCTCATAAAGTAAAATTAATAAATATTCTAAATGATAGCATTAATTCTTTTACTACACATGTAAAAAATGAGGAGGAACATCATATGTACCTTTTCAACTTATCAAATCATGATGCAAATAATGTAAAAGATCCAAGTTAAGGTTATCAATAACTAAATAGGGATATACCTATGACCATCTATTGGATGAGATCATAGAGTATTCTCTTCAAATATTACAAAAATATAAAAATATATAAAAATATATAAAAAAATTCAAAATTCAAAAATATTTTTGACACCTACATGTTCCATTAAATCCTTGGAATCTATGTGTTAGTTTTGTGTTAATGGATGGCATATTCAGCTACTTATACATACACATGCATGTCATGATCATACTTGAGTGTGATATAGGCATACACAAACACATAATATATTATTATTTTGGATGTTGGGCCTTCCATATACTAATGCCAAGTAGCCATTGGGGGCATCTATTTATTTGATCTTGATAGACATAAGTTATATGGTTTGATGATCACATTTCATTATCATGTTTGATCTTATATATGTAATTACACATGCCTTTATCCATGATTATATCTTACATAGGGTACTTGATATGTTATACACTTGAAATTTTTTCATGACACACTTGATCCATGGGATACTAGGACATGTTTATGTTGGTTGTTTATGCTTTCCTTTATGTACTTCCTTTAGTATCTTGTCTAGTCATTGCCTTGATTGTTCTAGCATTTTAATATGATCCTTTTTTTTCCACCCTCATGCCTATGAGTGATTTATTTGAAATTTAAATGTCATTATTTGTTTTATGTACATTTGAATATGTCATTATTGATTTTGTGGACATATGACTAAGTCATGTCCATTTAATTGTGTGGTATTTGAACATTCCCCTTATTTATGGTTTCCTTGGACCATGGTCTTTTGACTTGCTTTTGAGTACTCTTGTGTGTGTGTTTTTTTTCTTTTATATCTCATAATATTACTATATAGATATTGACATGATCCTTATCATGTATCTTAGTCCATGTCATCACATTCGTTCTATGTGCTTTAATGTTATATTTACATATACATGTTATCCTATATTCTACATGATTCAATAATAATTATATGGTTATTTTATCCCTTTTAGGTGAGGTAATTACCAGTTATTATCTTTCCTTCACCTCAAAAGGGGATCATATTAGTGGGGGCATGTCATAGAGGCATGTTATCCACATTTATCTAGAATTCAACATCTCCATATTACATTGGGGGAATGTTTCCAAAACATGTTCTCCACAGTGATAATTATATCAATTTTCATATTTCTCCATATGTAGTGGGGGCATGCTTTGGAAGCATGTTTTACACACTTATACATTTTTTGAATTGGCTAGAGCATACAATTATATGATTCATATTCATAGTTGTGGTATAATTATATACATTGGTACCATTGTTATACATAGTTTCAACATGAGACATATCTAAGGTGTATATGATATGAAATGTTCACCTAATATTGTAATATCCAAATCAATTTCAGATTTCAAAACTCTTTTATGTATTGCTAGTACATAATGGAAATTTACATACTAATATCCCAATCATAATTTTATGTAATTTATTAAGCCAATCTACTACAGTAGTTGGTTAAATATTTAGTATGGTCAAGGTGATTAAATCACTCAATATTACCAAGTATTCAAGTTGTACATGATTTTATCATCTAGCCTCATCATGTTATAAATATTATTTGATTACACAATTGAGTTAATCTTAAATACTAGGGGAAAACTCACATTTACTCCAAGGTTGGGACATATGCACTTTCTGAATTTCTATATATATATCCTAATCTTACTTTGAGATCCTTACAATGATACATCTATTTTAAATCAAATTTCAAATAGTTAAGGTAGTTACATCGACACACATGTGTACTCCTAAACCTTACTCTTTCAATTTAAATATTTTCATGTAAATTCAATTTAAAATTATATGCACTTATTATATATTTTAACATTATATTGGTTATATTTCAGTCACTAAAAAATAAGTCAACTTGGGCATAAATAAATACAAGGAGTATTATATACACCCAGGTATGCATTCATTTTTTTAAAACTAGAAATTGCATTACTAGATTAAAGGGGGTAAAAATTAAGATGATATTTATGGATTATATAGCACCTCAGTCTTGTACACTTAGAAAACTCATACCTTGGTTGTTCCTCTTAGTTCTATACCTTTCCCACTTCCAAAAGTCTTACATCTACTCTATCTTATACCCCTTAGCCTATCTCTTAGTCTGACTATTCTTATGTTGATGACCTAGGGATTTTATTATGTTCATAACAGTTATAATGTACTTATATTACACCTATACAAGTTTTAAGCTTCAATTTACTTTCATGCTCCCTAGACACTAACATTTAGGATATACACTTGCATTGATGTAGGTGTCTTACATTGATGTAAGTGTCTAATGCCCTAAAAGTCATCTATTTTAAAATGAAATGTATCTTAATGGTCATTTGAAGTGATTTAATTCAAATTATTTATACAAAGGGATTGATATAAATACAATATCAACCTTCGTTCATTCCTCACCTAGAAAAAAACAAAAAGAGACCAAGGCAGATTATCGAAAGCATTCTATAAAGTATTTAATTGAGAAAATCTTCCCTATTTTATCATACTTCCATATCATTAATAAGTATAACACATCTATAAGTCTAAATTACTAAAGGAGTATCCAAAGAGCCCAATTTTCTAAGCTATAAGTTAGGTCACCATTGTACTTGTTTTCCATGTAATACATGATTTACATGCAATCTAACATATAGGGGATAATAACATCAGTCTAACACCCTATTAAGAGTATTGTCTATGTAGGTGACACTTATTAATAAAGGGGTATTTCAGGTCATCTCAAAATCATGTGCCCACTAACTCATTTTTGTTGAAGGTCACAATGAGTATGAGGAACTGGGGTTTTATAAATTCATGAAGAGAAATAGTCCATAACCCAAATCTGAATGAACTAGAGTAAATATAAAGACAAACCCATAATCATCTAAGTGGTTGCATCCTTTTATAGTAGGTATCCCATATAATATACCTACATCAAACCCAACTAATAACATCAATGTAACCATCCTAGGATGATGCAACTATATGTGGCTATAGAAGTCAAATTTATAGAATCAGGTGATTGTTATATAATCATCTTCAATTTTGCATTATGCATATTCTATATCTATAACTTTATTAGCATCAAAACTAACTAAGTACATTACTTATTTGTCATTTCCATACTTTCTATCTTTAGCCTATTCTCAATTATATAAATTAATCATATGTTATATCTGAGTTTTAGCATCCAATTGGCTTGCTATAGAGTTGATTATGACCGTTGTGCATTATCATTTCTATTACCTCTTTAAAATTTAATCTAACATTAATTCCAATTACTTAGATTCTATTTTAGGGTTAAACAAGAATGAGGTCACAAAGTAGGTGGAAATTAAGTTATTATTCTATAATGAATGTCAGATGTTTTTATTTTCAAATGAATATCATCAGGTTTGTAATGTTCAGCAATGAGTAGGCTAGGTGGAATGTTTCCCACAAGCTTAAACTGACCAATATAACATTGGTTTAACTTGATGGGATAGTTAAAACATTAATACTCATAAAATGGTATGTTGGGTAAAGGTTCAAAGGTTAGAATTTTATAGACACCATGTTCTTGGTATTATTTGAAATTCCAAGGGTTGGTATCACCTTATACCTTATTAATGTCATCCATTTAAGTAAAATTCACACATTCACATATAGAATAGGCCAAAACCCTCATAAGATGAGTCCAAGGGCATCCAATAAAAATGTTATATGATAGAGGAAAATTGAATATCATGATATTAATGTTAACTATAACAAATGTTAACATGATAGGAATCCAAACACATCCTAATTTAGACATTTTTATTTTTTCATATATTTGGTACATAATTTGGGTATAGTTAATGTTACACTCAGAATATCCTAAGGTTTTAATGAATTATAAGGAGGTGACACAAGTATGAGAGCCTTCATCTATCAAGACTCTCTTGACTCAGATGTCACCAACTTAGACACTAATAAATAAATGAGGTCATCTATAGGTAGTAATATTTCATCTAAGATCATACATATGATAGGAAATTTTAATGAGAGAGATTCATTTGTATTTGATTGACATGGATGGACAACTATTCACATTGTTGTAATATATTTTCCTAAGCCCTAAGAAGTGTAGCTTTTTATCCCATAATTGGTGATCAAGGAATGTTTACATCAAATAAAATTTTCATAAGGAAGTTTCAATGTCATGAATAATTCCTAATAATATCAATAAATGATATCTGAGATGGGAATCTATTAATTTATTCTATGGGATCCCACTCGTCAAACTTAATGTGAACTAGATAGGACTACAAAATAGGGGTTAAAGTTTGAAGTGGATCAGTTGTAGAAGAATGTAAACCTAGATAAATATATTTTTGAGTCAAATTTTATGGTTTCATCACTACTAATATATTTGAGGTAGGCTGACCCAACTATATTAGTTTGGTTAGTGGAATTGTTGACATAAAAATGCCAAAAATAGATTGTATCAGCTTGACCAATATAGTAGAATCATAAATGGGTAAAAAAGTGGAATATAAATATTTGGATGATATATTAGAGGTAAAATTAGATAACTATTATTTTACTATGATGATAGATATATTAAGGTAAAAATTAAGTAAATATGACTATACCATGTTGTCTAATACAGTTGAAATATAACTAGTCAAAATAAATAGATTGTACTAAGGTGGCTAATATAGTTAGACATGAACTAGAAATAAAATATTATCCTAAGATATCTAATAAAACATAAATGGAAGTGGTTCAAGAAATATATTATACTGAGATGGCTAATACAATAATATTAATATAAAACTATATCAAGATGGCTAATATAATTGGGTTATTAAAAAGTCCAAAAGTAATGTTTTCTTTTGATCTAAGAGCTAAAAAATGATGTGGAGGATAATCCTAAACTATTTTATATGATAGATAATAGATGTGAGGATTAAGAGGATAAGTATTTAAGTAGGAAACACCACACTTAATGTTTTTCATGTTCACCAATTTGTCCTCATTATTGGAATAATTAGGGTTAATGATGGTATAATTAACATTAGTAGTTGATTGAGAATAGTTTTGATTTTTATTGTTAGGTTGTTGACTTTGACTATGATTTATAAGATGATTAGAATAAATGGTAAGGTAAATTTTGGCTTGGTGAAGTGATTAATGATTTAAATTGGATCCATCGGCCCTAGTTACCTTATCATAGGCTTGGTGATACTCTCTATTCATGGTTGCATGATCAATTTTTGGTCCAAGAAATAACTCAAAATTTGTGTGAAATTTTCTTACATGTTTTGTGATAATTCCCCCAATTTTTATGAAAACATATTTTTCATGATCATACCAATGAGCACTAGGAAAATAAGCATTGATATTTCTAAGTGAGGTTTTAATAAGGTGTCTCCTAATCTCATCTATGGAAAGATGTTAATGTATCTTAATATTATTCACTTATGAGGGAGGTAGAGGATGTTAGAAGGGACTTCCTTTTATATGTGGGGAGAGTAAATTTTTAGAACTTACTATCATAATGGCATGGATGTTACTCTTATAATCATAAGTATCATAGACACCATCATCAATAGTGTGCTTATTTTTAGGTCTAATAAGCCTTTGAGTACCAAGCTTAGGTTGGCAAGGATCAAACTATCTTATAAGGTAATCTCATCATTTGCCTTGGTCTACAGATTCTTCTAATGATTTAGGAGAAAAAGTCCAAATAATGTATTATTAAAGTTTTGAAATAGGTTATATTATGTCATATTGTATTTACATTTGTTGGTTAATGCTTTCTAATGTTTAATAAAGGTTTGGGTAGTCTTATTTTTTCCTTGTTTATAGTTGATAAAGTGAGCTAAGTAGTTTTTGGGTAAATCATTAGATTAAAAATATTAGACCAATTCATAACTAATTAATCTAATATTTAAATATAATTAGACCTTAATTTATTGTACCATTCTAAAACATTATCCTAAAAGGTATTGATAAATAGTTTAGTAGTTGCAAAGGTTATAGGTTTAATCTAGTCTTTATAAAGATTACCAAAGGCAAATGAAAAGTATGATCATTGGATTTATTATAAGATATCATAGGAGTGACAAAACCTATGACAATTTCTATAATTTAAGGGACTAAGGGTTCATTTTGAATGTGTTTGATAGTTTCATTATGAAGTGGGTGTTGTTGAATGAGGTTTCTAAGAGCATCTATAAGAGGGAGTGGGGAATTTTGATTTGGCACTCCCCACTAAACCTATTGAAATATCACTTGTATTTACATAAGTTTGTTTTTAATTTGCATCATTTGAACACTATTTTTAGTTTGAATGTTATCTAGTTAACTCAATGCTTTCAAGATGACATGGTCAGGATCAAGAGTATTTTGGTTAAAGGTAAAGGCTTGAGTATCCTATTGGGATACACTAGAAATTAAACTAACATTAGTATTAATGTGAACAATTTAAGTAGGCCAATTAAAATAAATACCTGACATGTTAGTGGCTATACTAGGTATGGTGGATGAAGAAAATAATTGTGAAGTAAAAAAATGATTTTCCCCAAGTCCCATATAAAAATTATGAGTAAGGGAATCACTATATTTTATATGGGGTTCCATCATGATGTGATGGAAAAAAATAATTATTTCCCCCTATGCTCAAGATGTTCTCGGATAAATATTTTCATTTCATTTATATGTTATATGTCACATTTCTCTTTAATCTCTTGATCTTGGAGTAGGATAACTTGTTTGGTGATTTTAGGATTGGCATATGGCTCATAGTGTTTTCATCTCATGGATCCCATATTAAAATTATAAATTGAATAATATAGAGACATGTAAAAATTATAATGCATTGATTTTTTGTTGGAAAATCTATCGAGATTAGTTAGTTCCATAACATTAGGATGTTATAAAATATTTGAAAATTTTGGTGGATTGGTTGAAGATATGTTCCATTTTTAAATAAAAAAGATCAATTGTACCAATTTGGTTGATGTAATTTATTACACAAGAATGTAAAAACCATATTATTTCAGGTTGATATATACAATAGGAAACATGAACATAAAATAGGGTGTTGTATCAATTTGGTCAATATAATATGATAATAAAAGGAATAAGATCATGTTGGTCGATACATTTGGAAGGAAAATCAAAACTAGATCAGGCTAGTTAATGTAGTTATTGAAGGCACATAATTTTATCCAACTGACTATTATAATTTAATCAAATATGATAAATAAACTAAATAATAGAAAAAGAAAAAAAATTGATATATGGAAGTAATAACTAAGCTGAGTGTGTTCCATTTTCATGCTCTCAAATATATTGATCTATATCATAACTAGTAGACAAGTCTCAAAGAAGCACTAACTATAGAGGATTCCACAATCCCATATCCACACTATCCCATCTTTGAGGTACATTGAGATTAATTTTTTTTGGGTAATTGATTACTAGTGCACTACAAAATAAATGGTTAAAAGTATTAATATTGATTGAAAATAAAAACTTAGGTGATTTGTATATACCATGAGATATGTGGAAGTTAAATTTTGTATGTCTAATGGCTTGAGTATTGGGGCAGTACCCCTCACACCATGGATTAGGTAAAACTATAGACTATTTTACCCAAAATGATAGCTCTTAAGAGTTATAAAATAACCAAAACATAATTATATAATTATGGACAATAATAATAAAAATTATTAACATAAAATCTATGAAATAAGTAAATAAATGCTTAAACAATATCAAGCAGGCTGATGCATTTGTTAAGAAAATTGGTAAAATTTAACTATATCAAGATAACTTATGTAGTTAGAAAGATGTATAGAATTATATCAAGATTATTGATGTTTTTGGAAGGAGACAAATTTTTTTATCATGATAAATAATTCAATCAAAATGAGACATAAAACTATATTGGGTGAGTTGATGCAATCTAGAAAGAGACACATAATTATATCATTTTGGTTAATGAAGTTAATAAAAAAGAAAAACTATATCTAGATAGTCGATATAATTTATAAAAATTCTTCATTAAAATGTATGATGGTGTTAAGATAGTAAAAAGGAAAAAATAATCCAACCATAAGTGGTATAAGGTTTGTGTCAGGTTCACTATAATTTATGTGGGATTAAGATGACCTATAAGTATCATATTTCTCTCAATAGACTAGGACTTGAACAAGATCATAACAATAGAGATTTTGTATAATTGGATGATAAGGTAAGGACCTATACCAACTATAGGAATATAAATTATTGATCTACACTCAAATGTCAAGAGGAAAGGGTTCTAAATCCTAATCCTATGACATAGGTTGTAACTCTCACTAGGGTGTAATATAGATAAGTGATTATAATAATGATTTTAATGGTTATAATAAAAGTGTGTATCAAGGATATAATAATGATATCACATGTAAGGAACTAAATAAAAAGGCTAACATAATCCAAGATAGCTAAAACCACTAAACTAATAAGAAGGTGATTGGTGTAATGGTCAACTAATAGGTGGTCTACGTATCCTAAGGTGATAAGTGGGAAGCCCAATCAAACTTATATATATATATATATATATATATATATATATATATATATATATATATATATATATATATATATATAATTTTATTTGGAATAAGGAAGATAATAGGCAAGGATGTACACATACATTCACAATACTAATAAGTAATTAGTATCTAATCTACTAAGAAAATAAATGAATGAGTGTGGGGATAGAGATACATACCTTTAGATGGACTTGTCAATGTCTCAATATCCTCCTTTGTCTCAAGTTACACTTTTCAAGATATGTTTTATGTTGAAGACCTCAAATGGCAAGATGAATACTTAGGTATCCTTAGTTTGGGACTCCAAAGTCTAGGTGTACCCACTTGGTTCGACTTCTCCTATTGATCTTTAAATACCATAAGTAAGATTAGACCTCTAAGATGAGACTCTAAACCTAGAAATTATCTAAATAATACATAGGAGAATAATTTTAATGTAATAATAGTGAATGAGTGTGTTATATCTTATAGGAATGAAATATGACCCCTATATATACAAATCTAATACTCAAAACTAACCTTAAACTTTAATCCAATGGTATTAGCCATGTTTATACAGTTGGAAAATGTCATTTGACACATTATTTTATCATCCAAGTTGATATAATATAGATGTTATAATATATACTCATAATTATATAGGTTAAGCTTATATAGTACATAGAAGACAAGTATGAAATAGATTATATTTCCCTAGTTGATATAATAGGATATAGTGAATCTATAAAATTTGGATGGACATTAAATAGAGAGTTAATATGAAAAGATATTTATGGGAGGTTATATTGATAGTAATGATGGTATGATAAAATGGTATGCAAAGGTCTCTCATAAATTATCGCAAGCCAATCCCACCCAATTCTAGGTGCACCTTTTAAGGCATGCACTCAATGAGATTGGTGTTATGATGAACCTATATAGGTTAATGTGTCATTAAACTGATAAAATTAAAATTTTCAAGGTTATATAGTTTTTTTCTTAATCTAATTAATAATAGACTTTCAATAGAGTTATTTCATTAATGTGCATAGGTAGTGAGTAGTACAAATCATAAAATTAGCTTAGTGCCTTCTATCCCCTCCTTACTTAGTCATTTATATGTTTATTAGGTGTAATAAATCTATCTATATATTTTTATGATAATTTTTTTATCTTATTCAATCTAAATATCAATAGTTTTAGCGTATTTAAATTAGCTAAAATTTAAAAATAGTTAAAACATTATGGTGAACCCAATCTTTGTTTTGAGTACAGAACACCCTCAGTATTTTACCTTAGGGTTTCAACTTTCCTTCTTAGGGTTTTATATTTCTCATACATAAGGGTTTCAAATCTTATTTATAATTTCCCTTTATTTACCTAAAAATAACCCTAACATATCTAAATGGATGTTGATAGTATATATTTTATGCTTCAATTAATGATTGTCATGATTGCATGTTTATTTCCTCCAATATGTAATATGTTTTCAATACATGCAATTAAATAGGTAAATTTATTTTAAATAAAACTAAGGATGAAATTAATAATCACAATTTTAGAGCTCTACTTAGTGACACATATTATATGAATATTGAATTTGGGATGTTTGTGGTTACTACATGATGGGAAATTACAAATATGACTATTTTCATTCCTCCACCTAGAATTTAAATTAATAATAGCCACCATATTTACCACATCATTAACATTAGGATTATATTGGATTTAGTGGTCCATATTTTCATAACATGAAGATGTAGGGTGCATCATCTTGTACAATAAAATGGAGGCAATCAACATGTCCTTCTTATTCCCCCTTCACTAGGGCACCAACCAATATGACTAGAGAGTATGATGTTGTTGATAAATGTAATAATAATACATATAATATATCTATATTATAATAATTCAAGAGGTCTATTATTTTTAAATATATTATTTATAAATCATGTCATGATACAACTTTAGCAAGCAATATAGAGACAACCTAAATACATTGAAGGATGGTTAACACAATTTATTTTGAGAGAGAAAATTTTCCAACTCAACATAATATATGTTATAATATCCCATTATTAATTCAAATGTGATTCTTAAACAAGGGTTTTAAGCATGTTTTTGTAGATAATGGATTAGGATTGAATAATTACAACATTATGTTTTTGCAAACACATGGAATCAATATGGACTCTCTTCATAAATCAGATAATAATCTAAAAGAATTTGATAATATCCCTCACCACATTCTATCAGAGTGGGCCACAATCAAGGATCGATCCAGATATGATCAATTTCATGAATCTAAACCTATATGGAGTAGTAAAATTAGAGGAACAACTCAAAATGTAATAAACTTGTCTTCACAAATAAAATTTTTTATTAGCATCATTAGCCAAAAATTACATATGAAGGTATATTATATAGTGAGGAATTAGGTCACCCAAAAAGGTAATTAACTCAACTCATAATTAGAAAATGACTTAAATTGTATTTCCCCTAATGACCTATTATTAACCTAAGCAAGATAATTTGATCATGTAGGTAAAACCACATAGTGGGAAAAGGAACCTACACTAACAACCCCCCTTAAGTGTAGATTAGGTGGGTATAATAATTGGGTCCTAGAAAAAACCCCTAATGTGGTACCCAAGTACATATAAAAATCCTTAGAAGAGGATTTTAGAGTTGCTTGAACCCCAAGAAGAGCCTAAAAATGATGATACTTATTATCAGTGAAGGGTTTGGTGAATATATCAATAATTTTCTCCATTTTCTAGATGTAGTGGATATCAATGATTTTCTCATGAATGAGTTCCCAAATGAAGTTCATGTGAATCTCAATATGGCAAATCTATTAATGGAAGACTAGATTCTTAAAAATATAGATTGTGTTTTGGTTGTCATTTAATATGATTATTGGTCATCAAAACTGGATGCCATACTCATTGAGAAGCCCTTGAAGCTAAATAGCCTTAGTGGAAATGTTAACAACCCCTATATATTCTTTCTTAGTAAAATATAAATCAATAGAATTTTGATTCTTGTTAACTAACTAATCAAGCTTAGACTAAGGGTTAAATTTTAGCCTAAATTAGACTTACAATTGTAGATATTACTAGCCTAATCTAAATATGTATACCAATTAAGTTGATGTTTATAAATGCTCCATATAGAATTATAAAACTATAAGTACCATAAATGTAGTGGAGAATCTATTTAATTGATCTCTAGTGTAGCTCATGTGGTTCCTACATAAATATTGATACAATGCCCACTACATATAAAATGTCATATCTCTAGTGTGCATAAGGTATATGAGACTACCAACAAATTATCGATATGAGGTACTGTCAACCATAGCAGATGGATAATTATCCTCAAGATTCACACTAGATAGAAATGGAGTTATATATAGCTTATAATCAACCATGTTAAACCATGCAATCAAATAAAGAGAATATTTGGATTATGAAATAGTGATCTTAAAGTTGGATAGAGAAATTTTGATATAAGGAATTAATGAAACAAGTCCAAGTCAATCATTCAGAACATGTCAGACAAAATAGTTTTCACTATTGTGATGGTCGATGAATAACTCCTTTTGATCAATAGGTAATCCATGTAGATAACTAGAATCAATAGTGAATCATCCCAATGTAATATGTAGACATTTGAATAAGAATATCATCTAGTGAACCCAGCTAAAAAATGAAAGTATTCCATCTTGTCATACCAATCTTGAGGAGCTTGTTTGAGGCCATAGGTATATTTTCCAAGTTTGTAAACTAAGGAGTAATATTTCACAAATACTTATGGTTACTCTATGTATACTTTATCTTTGAGGTCACTATGAATAAAGTCACTCTTCACATCCATCTAATGAACATCCTAGTGCTATGTTGTAACAATGGTGAGAGTGAGTTAGATTGAGTTCATTTTAAAAACTAGGGTAAATGCCTTGGCATAGTTAATATTAGGCACCTAAGAAAAACCCTTTTCTACCAAAAATTATTTGAACTTATCTACATATCCATCCATTGCAAATTATTTTTGGTAGATCCACCTACATCAAACAAAATTATTCCATTTTGAGTTGTTTCTCTGATCTCACTAATCCATACAATTTTAGGCTCTTGTGTTTGATCCTATCTAGATGTCTATTCCTTAGTTATGACACTCCATCAACATAATGAGGTAGAATATAGATAATTTTTTAATTTTTCCACTGAGGCTATTTGACTTCAATGGATTTTCAATAAGTTTGGAATTTAGTTTTGATGACCAATAATCATCGTCTATGACAACCAAAGCACAATCTAGATTTGTATGAATCTAGTTATCCATTAACAAACCAAACATATCAAGATTCACATGCATTTCATTTAGGATCTCATCCATGAAAAAGTCAATGATCTCCACTATATTTAGATAATAGGTCAAAGTATTTAGAGCAATTATCTTCATTTATGGGTTCTTCTTGGGGTTTAATCATCTCTAGCATCCTCTTATGGGGGATTTTATATGTACTTAGGTACCTCATGAGTATTTTATACTAGGACCCAATTCATCTACCCACCTAAGATACATTTAAGGGGGCTGTTAGTGTAGGATTTTTACCACTATATGGTTTTACCTAAACAATATAATTAGCTTAATTAAGTTAATAATAGGTTATTAGGGGAAATTAAATTTAAGAAAGTTAATTAGACTATGGAAGTAAAACAAAATAGTTGGAAAAATACCACACTAACACCACCCTTAAGTGTATCTTAGGTGGGTAGAATAGTTGGGTCTAGGATCAAAGGGATGATGAGGTACCCAAGTACATAGAAAATCCCCCTAGAGGAAGATGTCAAAGTTGCCTGAATTTGTAGGTGTTCAATTTTACAAGGCACAAGAATACTAACAATGTGAAGAGCTTTAAAAAAATTACACTTCCAAAAAATGGCACCTGAAAAGGAGTTATTTGATAAATTTTATGGAAGTTTGAAAGTTTCTTTCTCATAAAAAATGATGATCTCCACATTACATAAAACAATTTGGTGTGCAAAAGTTTGGCCATCTTTTTCAAGGAAAATTTAATCCCCTTGGATTTGTTTGTGACCAAGGGATTAAATTTCCATCTGATTAGGGGGATAACTGCTAGGATGAGTTCTCCCTAACCCCCTATTTGATTTATTTGATTTATGTAGGAATGATATCACCACAAAAATGGTTCCACTTTTGAAATGAATAGTGCCACTTTCCATTGAATTAAATTTTATGTCCTCATGGCCATTATTGGGTAAAATTTGGGTGGTGGAGATTGGATTGTACTCAGACAGGGCTCAAAGTTCACTCAGGTTACTTTTAGGGAGGTCAGAGTCCACCTGTATTACAAATAGGTGTGTCAAATACTGCTAGGGTTCCATGTAAGACCATTAAGTTCTTTGGTGTTGTTAACAAGGTCTTCAAAATTTGTCAAGGTTGTACATAAGACTCAATTTCTACCTAGGTGTAAATAAGAGTATTAGACAAGGCTACAAATAGGTGTATCAAAGTTTTTTGATGGTGTGATAAATAGTGTTAGAGTATGCTTAGTGTTCTGATAATTGTAAAATTATACCTAGTGTACACACAACCACCCAAATATCTACCTAGACTTTTTCTTATACGAAGAAATGTCTGCCAAGTTCTAAAAACCACCAAATCTACCCAAACAAATTATCGATATGAGGTACTGTCAACCATAGGAGATGGATAATTATCCTCAAGATTCACACTAGATAGAAATGGAGTTATATATAGCTTATAATCAGCCATGTTAAACCATGCAATCAAATAAAGAGCATATTTGGATTATGAAATAGTGATCTTAAAGTTGGACATAGAAATTTTGATATAAGGAAGTAATGAAACAAGTCCAAGTCAATCATTCAGAACATGTCAGACAAAATAGTTTTCACTATTGTGATGGTGGATGAATAACTCCTTTTGATCAATAGGTAATCCATGTAGATAACTAGAATCAATAGTGAATCATCCTAATGCAATATTTAGACATTTGAATAACAATATCATCTAGTGAACCCAGCTAAAAGATGAAAGGATTCCATCTTGTCATACCAATCTTGAGGAGCTTGTTTGAGGCCATAGGTATATTTTCCAAGTTTGTAAACTAAGGAGTAATATTTCACAAATACTTATGGTTACTCTATGTATAATTTATCTTTGAGGTCACTATGAATAAAGGCACTCTTCACATCCATCTAATGAACATCCTAGTGCTATGTTGTAACAATGGTCAGAGTGAGTTCGATTGAGTTCATTTTAACAACTAGGGTAAATGCCTTGGCATAGTTAATATTAGGTACCTAAGAAAAACCCTTTTCTACCAAACATTATTTGAACTTATCTACATATCCATCCATTGCAAATTATTTTTGGTAGATCCACCTACATCAAACAAAATTATTCCATTTTGAGTTGTTTCTCTGATCTCACTACTCCATACAATTTTAGGCTTTTGTGTTTAATCCTATCTAGATGTCTATTCCTTAGTTATGACACTCCATCAACATAATGAGGTAGAATATAGATAATTTTTTAATTTTTCCACTGAGGCTATTTGACTTCAATGGATTTTCAATAAGTTTGGAATTTAGTTTTGATGACCAATAATCATCTTCTATGACAACCAAAGCACAATCTAGATTTGTATGAATCTAGTTATCCATTAACAAACCAAACATATCAAGATTCACATGCATTTAATTTAGGATCTCATCCATGAAAAAGTCAATGATCTCCATTATATTTAGATAATAGGTCAAAGTATTAAGATCAATTATCTTCACTTATGGTTTCTTCTTGGGGTTCAATCATCTCTAGCATCCTCTTATGGGGGATTTTATATGTACTTAGGTACCTCATGAGTATTTTATACTGGGACCCAATTCATCTACCCACCTAAGATACATTTAAGGGGGCTGTTAGTGTAGGATTTTTACCACTATATGGTTTTACCTAAACAATATAATTAGCTTAATTAAGTTAATAATAGGTTATTAGGGGAAATTAAATTTAAGAAAGTTAATTAGACTATGGAAGTAAAAGAAAAGAGTTGGAAAAATACCACACTAACACCACCCTTAAGTGTATCTTAGGTGGGTAGAATAGTTGGGTCTAGGATCAAAGGGATGATGAGGTACCCAAGTACATAGAAAATCCCCCTAGAGGAAGATTTCAAAGTTACCTGAATTTGTAGGTGTTCAATTTTACAAGGCACAAGAATACTAACAATGTGAAGAGCTTTAAAAAAATTACACTTCCAAAAAATGGCACCTGAAAAGGAGTTATTTAATAAATTTTATGGAAGTTTGAAAGTTTCTTTCTCACAAAAAATGATGATCTCCACATTACATAAAACAATTTGGTGTGCAAAAGTTTGGCCATATTTTTCAAGGAAAGTTTAATCCCCTTGGATTTGGTTGTGACCAAGGGATTAAATTTCCATCTGATTATGGGGATAACTGCTAGGATGAATTATCCCTAACCCCCTTTTTGATTTATTTGATTTATGTAGGAATGATATCACCCCAAAAATGGTTCCACTTTTGAAATGAATAGTGCCACTTTCCATTGAATTAAATTTTATGTCCCCATGGCCATTATTGGGTAAAATTTGGGTGGTGGAGATTGGATTGTACTCAGACAGGGCTCAAAGTTCACTCAGGTTACTTGTAGGGAGGTCAGAGTCCACCTGTAGTACAAATAGGTGTGTCAAATATTCCTAGGGTTCCATGTAAGACCATTAAGTTCTTTGGTGTTGTTAACAAGGTCTTCAAAATTTGTCAAGGTTGTACATAAGACTCAGGTTCTACCTAGGTGTAAATAAGAGTATTAGACAAGGATACAAATATGTGTATCAAAGTTTTTTGATGGTGTGATAAATAGGGTTAGAGTATGCTCAGTGTTCTGATAATTGTAAAATTATACCTAGTGTACACACAACCACCCAAATATCTACCTAGACTTTTTCTTATACAAAGAAATGTCTGCCAAGTTCTAAAAACCACCAAATTTACCCCAATAAATTATCGATATGAGGTACTGTCAACCATATGAGATGGATAATTATCCTCAAGATTCACACTAGATAGAAATGGAGTTATATATAGCTTATAATCAGCCATGTTAAACCGTGCAATCAAATAAAGAGCATATTTGGATTATGAAATAGTGATCTTAAAGTTGGATAGAGAAATTTTGATATAAGGAAGTAATGAAACAAGTCCAAGTCAATCATTCAGAACATGTCAGACAAAAAAGTTTTCACTATTGTGATGGTGGATGAATAACTCCTTTTGATCAATAGGTAATCCATGTAGATAACTAGAATCAATAGTGAATCATCCCAATGCAATATGTAGACATTTGAATAAGAATATTATCTAGTGAACCTAGCTAAAAGATGAAAGGATTCCATCTTATCATACCAATCTTGAGGAGTTTGTTTGAGGCCATAGGTATATTTTCCAAGTTTGTAAACTAAGGAGTAATATTTCACAAATACTTATGGTTACTCTATGTATACTTTATCTTTGAGGTCACTATGAATAAAGTCACTCTTCACATCCATCTAATGAACATCCTAGTGCTATTTTGTAATAATGGTGAGAGTGAGTTAGATTGAGTTCATTTTAACAACTAGGGTAAATGCCTTGGCATAGTTAATATTAGATACCTAAGAAAAACCGTTTTCTACCAAACATTATTTGAACTTATCTACATATCCATCCATTGCAAATTATTTTTTGTAGATCCACCTACATCAAACAAAATTATTCTGTTTTCAGTTGTTTCTCTGATCTCACTACTCCATACAATTTTAGGCTCTTGTGTTTGAACCTATCTAGATGTTTATTCCTTAGTTGTGACACTCCATCAACATAATGTGGTAGAATATAGATAATTTTTTAATTTTTCCACTGAGGCTATTTGACTTCAATGGATTTTCAATAAGTTTGGAATTTAGTTTTGATGACCAATAATCATCTTCTATGACAACCAAAGCACAATCTAGATTTGTATGAATCTATTTATCCATTGACAAACCAAACATATCAAGATTCACATGCATTTCATTTAGGATCTCATCCATGAAAAAGTTAATGATCTCCAGTATATTTAGATAATAGGTCAAAGTATTAAGAGCAATTATCTTCATTTATGGGTTCTTCTTAGGGTTCAATCATCTCTAGCATCCTCTTATGGGTGATTTTATATGTACTTAGGTGCTTCATGAGTATTTTATACTGGGACCCAATTCATCTACCCACCTAAGATACATTTAAGGGTGCTGTTAGTGTAGGATTTTTACCACTATATGGTTTTACCTAAATAATATAATTAGCTTAATTAAGTTAATAATAGGTTATTAGGGGAAATTAAATTTAAGAAAGTTAATTAGACTATGGAAGTAAAACAAAATAGCTGGAAAAATCCCACACTAACACCACCCTTAAGTGTATCATGGTGGGTAGAATAGTTGGGTCTAGGATCAAAGGGATGATGAGGTACCCAAGTACATAGAAAATCCCCCTAGAGGAAGATGTCAAAGTTGCCTGAATTTGTAGGTGTTCAATTTTACAAGGCACAAGAATACTAACAATGTGAAGATATTTAAAAAAATTACACTTCCAAAAAATGGCACTTGAAAAGGAGTTATTTGATAAATTTTATGGAAGTTTGAAAGTTTCTTTCTCACAAAAAATGATGATCTCCACATTACATAAAATAATTTGGCATGCAAAAGTTTGGCCAACTTTTGAAAGGAAAATTTAATCCCCTTGGATTTGGTTATGACCAAGGGATTAAATTTCCATCTGATTAGGGGTATAAGTGCTAGGATGAGTTCTCCCTAACCCCCTATTTGATTTATTTGATTTATGTAGGAATGATATCACCCCAAAAATGGTTCCACTTTTGAAATGAATAGTGCCACTTTCCATTGAATTAACTTTTATGTCCTCATGGCCATTATTAGGTAAAATTTGGGTGGTGGAGATTGGATTGTACTTAGACAAGGCTCAAAGTTCACTCAGGTTACTTGTAGGGAGGTCAGAGTCCACCTGTAGTACAAATAGGTGTGTCAAATACTGCTAGGGTTCCATGTAATACCATTAAGTTCTTTGGTGTTGTTAACAAGGTCTTCAAAATTTGTCAAGGTTGTACATAAGACTCAGATTATACCTAGGTGTAAATAAGAGTATTAGACAAGGATACAAATAGGTGTATCAATGTTTTTTGATGGTGTGATAAATAGGGTTAGAGTATGCTTAGTGTTCTGATAATTGTAAAATTATACCTAGTGTACACACAACCACCCAAATATCTACCTAGACTTTTTCTTATATGAAGAAATGTCTGCCAAGTTCTAAAAACCACCAAATCTACCCCAACAAATTATTGATATGAGGTACTATCAACCATAGGAGATGGATAATTATCCTCAAGATTCACACTAGATAGAAATGGAGTTATATATATCTTATAATCAGCCATGTTAAACCATGCAATCAAATAAAGAGCATATTTGGATTATGAAATAGTGATCTTAAAGTTGGATAGAGAAATTTTGATAGAAGGAAGTAATGAAACAGGTCCAAGTCAATCATTCAGAACATGTCAGACAAAATAGTTTTCGCTGTTGTGATGGTGGATGAATAACTCCTTTTGATCAATAGGTAATCCATGTAGATAACTAGAATCAATAGTGAATCATCCTAATGCAATATGTAGACATTCAAATAAGAATATCATCTAGTGAACCCAGCTAAAAGATGAAAGGATTTCATCTTGTCATACCAATCTTGAGGAGATTGTTTGAGGCCATAGGTATATTTTCCAAGTTTGTAAACTAAGGAGTAATATTTCACAAATACTTATGGTTACTCTATGTATACTTTATCTTTGAGGCCACTATGAATAAATCCACTCTTCAAATCCATCTAATGAACATCCTAGTGCTATGTTGTAACAATGGTGAGAGTGAGTTAGATTGAGTTCATTTTAACTACTAGGGTAAATGCCTTGGCATAGTTAATATTAGGTACCTAAGAAAAACCCTTTTCTACCAAACATTATTTGAACTTATCTACATATCCATCCATTGCAAATTATTTTTGGTAGATCCACCTACATCAAACAAAATTATTCCATTTTGAGTTGTTTCTCTGATCTCACTACTCCATACAATTTTAGGCTCTTGTGTTTGATCCTATCTAGATGTCTATTCCTTAGTTATGACACTCCATCAATATAATGAGGTAGAATATAGATAATTTTTTAATTTTTCCACTGAGGCTATTTGACTTCAATGGATTTTCAATAAGTTTGGAATTTAGTTTTGATGACCAATAATCATCTTCTATGACAACCAAAGCACAATATAGATTTTTATGAATCTAGTTATCCATTAACAAACCAAACATATCAAGATTCACATGCATTTCATTTAGGATCTCATCCATGAAAAAGTCAATGATCTCCACTATATTTAGATTATAGGCCAAAGTATTAAGATCAATTATCTTCACTTATGGTTTCTTCTTGGGGTTCAATCATCTCTAGCATCCTCTTATGGGGGCTTTTATATGTACTTAGGTAACTCATGAGTATTTTATACTGGGACCCAATTCATCTACCCACCTAAGATACATTTAAGGGGGCTGTTAGTGTAGGATTTTTACCACTATATGGTTTTACCTAAACAATATAATTAGCTTAATTAAGTTAATAATAGGTTATTAGGGGAAATTAAATTTAAGAAAGTTAATTAGACTATGGAAGTAAAACAAAATAGTTGGAAAAATACCACACTAACACCACCCTTAAGTGTATCTTAGGTGGGTAGAATAGTTGGGTCTAGGATCAAAGGGATGATGAGGTACCTAAGTACATAGAAAATCCCCCTAGAGGAAGATTTCAAAGTTGCCTAAATTTGTAGGTGTTCAATTTTACAAGGCACAAGAATACTAACAATGTGAAGAGCTTTAAAAAAATTACACTTCCAAAAAATGGCACTTGAAAAGGAGTTATTTGATAAATTTTATGGAAGTTTGAAAGTTTCTTTCTCACAAAAAATGATGATCTCCACATTGCATAAAATAATTTGGTGTGAAAAAGTTTGGCCATCTTTTTCAAGGAAAATTTAATCCCCTTGGATTTGTTTGTGACCAAGGGATTAAATTTCCATCTAATTAGGGGGATAACTGCTAGGATGAGTTCTCCCTAACCCCCTTTTTGATTTATTTGATTTATGTAGGAATGATATCACCCCAAAAATGGCTCCACTTTTGAAATGAATAGTGCCACTTTCCATTGAATTAAATTTTATGTCCTCATGGCTATTATTGGGTAAAATTTGGGTGGTGGAGATTGGATTGTACTCAGATAGGGCTCAAAGTTCACTCAGGTTACTTGTACGGAGGTCAGAGTCCACCTGTATTACAGATAGGTGTGTTAAATATTGCTAGGGTTCCATGTAAGACCATTAAGTTCTTTGGTGTTGTTAACAAGGTCTTCAAAATTTGTCAAGGTTGTACATAAGACTCGGGTTCTACCTAGGTGTAAATAAGAGTATTAGACAAGGATACAAATAGGTGTATCAAAGTTTTTTGATGGTGTGATAAATAGGGTTAGAGTATGCTTAGTGTTCTGATAATTGTAAAATTATACCTAGTGTACACACAACCACCCAAATATCTACCTAGACTTTTTCTTATACGAAGAAATGTCTACCAAGTTCTAAAAACCACCAAATCTACCTATTTAGGGTGGAAATTCTATCGAGTTGAAGAAACCTTCAAAATTATAATTTTTTTATGACTCATCTAAAATATAGTAAATAACCACTTGGTTTCTTGATAAACCTAGAAATGGTTTCCCCTCAAATTCACTAGATGTATGAATTTTTATAGAATTCAAAAAAGGTCTTGAAACCCTCTAAAATGGTCAAATTTTGATTTTCACAAAACTAGGTCATGTTTAAATCCATTGCTAAGATTTTTCCACCTTAGAAATTCAATGACATTTTCCATTTTTCACTTTGAGACTCATGATATTCATATTTTCATATATTTTTAGAACCCCCACCAAACCCTATAAAATTAAAATCAATGAAAAATCTCAAAAAATATAGAATGATAGATCTCACAATAGAGGTTATGGCATTTGGCTACTAGAACAATGTTAATATTGTATTAGAGTGGGCCATATTGGTATGGATAGGATCAAATGATTGAATTTGAACCTATATGGAGTAGTGAAATCAAAGGAATAACTCTAGATGGAAGAATCTTGTCTTCATAACCAAAATTTTTTTTAGCATCATTAGCCAAAAATTACATAGGTATGTACATTATATCAAGGAATTAGGTCACCTAAAAAGGTAATTAACTTGACTCAGAATTATAAAATGAATTAAAGTGCATTTCCCTTAATGACTTATTATTAACCTAAGAAAGCTAATTATACTATGTAGGTAAAACCTCATAGTGGAAAAAATTATACACTAACAAGTGCTAATATAAATTACTTTGTATGTGATAGTGGGCCCTAAAACATTAACTACTATGTTTCACATAATGTCACATAATTTACATTAAAACCTAATCTTGGGTAAACATTGGATCCATGTTTGAAAGTTTCTCTATCCACCTTACATTCAAGTTTAAAATTTGTGCATAAGGGATGTTTACATATGTGTCCTACAGATAATCAACCATTCAAGTATTGTGAACTAGTGTAACTAGTAATGGATGTAGACTATGGTATATTGATTATCATTCCACTATAATACCTCCATTATAGGTTATACCAATATAATGAATCCATACATATGAAATTAGAGTCAATAAAATATTAAAAAAATGAGTTAACTACAAATATATCATTTAATCATGAAATAATAAAATAATCATTACAAAAAATTATAGCATAAGGGTATAAAATACGAAATATTCCTTTGATGATCTATATAGAAGATATTGATTGAAAATTTAGTGGGGATGATAGTGATGATGATGAAAACCAAATTCTATAAGCTATAGATGATTATTTGTCTCACCTTAACTTTACATCTATAGGTCCAAGATAGTATCACAATCATTCAAACATGGTCACCACTAATAATTTATAATGCTATATTCATGTGAAATAGTTTCCAAATAAATGGAAAGTACCCCTTCCAATCAATCAGGAAGATATTAGTGTAGATACTTATTTCAATATCAATTAGTGATAGGAAACTCTCAAAATAAGTTATCCATTGAAAAATATTTTGTGAAATCTAATATGATTATGTGGTAGGAGGTATTGCATATTTCATGATGTATCGATTATGAATAACTAATGTTAATACAAAATTCAATCAATGATATAAAATTTATGAATACAAAACCTTCCATAATATCTCAAGTTACTACTATACAAGAAAAACTAAATATTCTAATGCAAATGTTACTGGATAAAAATTTAAGTGTTTTATTATTTACATCCCATAGAGATGTGAGTCGATTATCATGCCTATTAGAGAATTCACATTAGAGTAGGTGTTTATTTAGATAGTCTAGTTTTGTGACTAAATAAGTCTAACATCCAATTTAGGAAGATTAGTTAGTTTGATTAAATTGCACATATGATCTTGTTAGTTCCTAAGTTTTACACTCTAAAATAATGCTTATTTTATACAACAAATTATTTGTTATAGTTAAACAAACTTTCTTACCTACAATTTAGGAACTACCATAGTAAATGTCTTGTATTAAACATACCCCACCATATATTTTTCTTTGAAAAGTGGGGACCCCATTTGTTTTTAGAGAGTATGAATATTTTATCTAGTTATTTACGTGTTTATGATGGTTAGGATGGCTATTATTATATGTAAAAACTCAGTGTTTTAAATATTGAATCACATTGGGATACACTTATTTCTATTTGAAAGGATAGGTTAAACTAATCTATTAATAAAAATTGAGAAGAACTACTTTTCATGACAGGTATTCACACTAAATGACTCTAGAAGCTTTCTTTTTGGAAACATTCGTCTTTGGGAATTTTCATTCAGAAAATTTCTCCTAGTTAGTAGCTTATTTTCATAAGATTTTCATCATAAAATTTCTCTTTAGAAGATTTATTTTAGGAAATTTCATTTGAAATCTTTGTTTTGGCTGACAACTTTCACTTTGGAAGCTTTATTTTTTAAAAAAAATCATCAAAAACTTCCTCTTTAGAATCTTTACTTCAGAAGGAGTCACATCAAAAGCTCTTTTTCAGAATCTTTTTCATCAATAACTTTCTCTTCAAAAGCTTTTCTTCACAAGGATTCTCATCTAAAATTTTTATTTAAGAACTTTCATTTGAAAGCTTCACTTCAGGAACTTTCTACATGACTACTTATACCTGAACCATAATCTTTTTGAATAGTACTAAATCTTTGAAAACTATTATTTCAAAGATTTTGGGATAAAATATTTTAAAACCAATTTATCTGAATAACTTTATACGTTTTGGGGTATTTTAGTTTTGAATGTAAAGTTTGACTTCCCTTGACTATACCACATAATGACACATGGCAAAAGAGGAAAGGCAACATTGTGGCACCCTGAATGATAAAGCATCCTATGTGGCATATACACTAAGATAGGATATCAAGTTCAAATTGAATGAAGTTGATGATCTCATGGACATTTGTAATTAATGATGCATGAACTAGAAATTAATTCAAAAATCTATTAACATCAAGATCTCATCCATGTTCATCTCATTAAATTTTTAAGAGATTGAGTAAACTTCAACCTTCAGTAATCTCAAAATCCCTAGTTATGATCAGGATGATTTATAATTTATGTAATTTAGTTTAGCACAAACCATTTTTTAAATCTTGAAGCATATCATCATCCATCAATTAGCTATGTCATCATCATCCAAGTCATATAAAATACCCTTAACACCCTTCAGGTTTTCTATCAAATATTCCACTAAGGCTTTAGATATAATTTTTGATGCCACTATATTTGATGGTCTCTATCCCAATTACTTAGCCTTATGGGAAGTTTTAGCTAATGTGGATTCATTTAAATTAGAAGAAGATATTTTATTTAAGGATAAATAGCTTATAAAGTACCTACTCCCATTCAAGCAGTAGTCCCTCCATTATATAACTAGTAAGTAAGAGGTTGTGCCATGTATAGACTTGTTATGAGGTCTCTTCTTCAAGGTCAAAATACAAGATGGTGGTTACCTCCACTACATTAACAATAACACATTTGTAATGTACATCTCAGGGGATGTACTCAACAAGTACTTAAGTCTCCCTATCCCATATGTTATGTTTTAATTGCATACTATAGTAACCTAGAAGGAGGCCAATAATGTGGAGTGAGCACTAGCAAGGTGGATTATCCTAGGGGAAAAATTTAATAGAAATGAACATGTTAATAATTTTTTCCCCATCACATAATTTAGAATGGGAATTCACAAAGGTATGGAATGGTTGAATCAAATTTTCATCCATGCAAGCATCCACTTTTTGCATCTAGAATGGGTTCCCCTACTAGACCTGATCAGTACTTTAAAGAATATGTATGCATTGGGGGAAGTAATTAGTACCTCCTTGTAGGAGGAAATTCTACATAAATATAGGAGGCTGCATGGGGGAAACTTTTACATGATTTCCTACCTATCAAACGTAGTCACAAGAATGGTGTATAGGCATACTAGAGTCTTATGGGATGCCAACCCAAATGTTATAAAGAAAAAAATATATTGTTGTTACTCTTTTATGCCCATATATTCATATGTAAGGAACATAAATAAGATTATAGAGGATCTCTACCCTCAGGTATGGATGGCCATTCATGGTTAGTCTTTGGCTATGATTTCATCCATCATCACCAGAATGCTTACCAAAAATGTGGGAGACTACTAGATCTACCTTGAATACAATATCATCATGGTTATTGACCATAATTTGGATCCTCTTTATCTTCCTAAGTTTTTTATAGATAAGGTAGATGAATAGGAGATTGCCTACCAGATATAGATTGGTATTGATTAGGAGTTGACAAAGAATAAGAAACCTAGCTTCCATGGTTCCCATATCACTATTAGTAGGATACAATACACCATAAGGAGGTAATTTAGGGAAGCTATAAATTCAAGGAAAGCATATACATTTCCCACTCTCCCCCATAGAGATTATGACCCCCATAGGAGAGTCTAGCACTTGTGGCCTCTTATATAAGAATGAGTCATTTGATCATGAAATCTTATTTTTAAATAACAAAAATGATGAATAATTGAAACAAAGAGAAGTGATAATAGGCTTGAGTGAAGACCTATTAAGGGTAATATAAGATGGACCCTCTCTCAGGCTCATATAATCAAAATTTAAGATCCCACCTTTTAGAGGATGGAGATATTTTGAATTTTGGAATGGTAGGCCACATCAACAACCAAAAGGAGAGGGATAAGATCCCCAAGGTCCACTCATGGCTCAATACCAACCACAAGATCAAGAAAAATTATTATTTGATGTATCACTTATTATAGGATAGGAACAATAACAAGAAGTGTAAATGCATTCCCTTTCATGAGAGTAAGAGGAATAGACTCCTCTAGTTAAAACATTAATGATTGAAATGATGAAGGCAAAGCAAGATCTAGTAGAGGAGATCACTCAAGGAAAGGATAACACACAAGGGGAAAAATTCAAGAATATTTTCTTAGATTATTCTAATGAAGAAGAAACATTAGCTTCAATATCCATAACATCTATCATGATTACCCTTCCTCTTCCCTAATAGATGATTGCTCCACAAATTTGGAAAGCAACATGATGCTCTTAGAGGAAGCCAAAATGGGATAGACCTTAGACACTGCCCATGTAAGCACTCAAAGAGGCACAACCTTCACTGGAAGGATGACCAACCCAAGAGGTTGATGAGGATGAATTATATTAAACTAAGGTCTTACGTTTGTAATAAATAAAGGAAAAATAACCTCTCACCAAAGAGTCATTTGGTAAGGTTACACTTTTTACACAACTCTTCAGCATTGTTCCTTTGATGTTATTAACAATTATTTCTACCATCCTTGCCCTAATTATTTTAAATTTTATTCCTATACAAGCACTTTATATTTCTCTCATTTTCATGCACCCATTTTCTAGTTTGTCTAGTTCCACTTCACCTTCTTTAGCCTCAACTAATATAGTTTTCATTCTTTTAGTGTCCATCCCTTCAACCATAGCTTTATCCATCCCATCCATTTGCCAACCCATCACCCAAATTATTGATTTCTCTACCCAATGGGGTTCACCTCTACCTTCTTCAACACTAATTTTAACAATAATAGTAGTAAAAATCAATAGGTATCCATGAAAATAATAATTACATGTTATGCACCCAATGCCACAATTCAGAAACATAGACTAGTCCAAAATAATATGGCCCTCAATGACCAAGTAATCCTCTTAAATTGAGCATATGACTAAAGAGCATGTGTAAGTGTAAGCTTAGCCATTAGATCCTTCAAAACTCACTCTTTTATATTAGGCCAAGGAGTTAGGATGTTTGGCCTCCAAAAGGCCCAATCTGAAGATCACTGAGCTTCCAATAGTAAGCTCATTATTTGACAAGGCTACAACATCAGCCCGGTACGGTAGAAAGAGGATAATTGAGGATAGTTTTGGTAGGAGATTCATCTTAGAGGAAATATAATTAGGATAGGAATAAGGGCTAGTCCCCATATATTGAGTACCTCAAGTCCTACATGGAGACCCATATTGAGGCAATCTTGGCTATACATGAGGGAATGGAGATGACTATACAAGAGCTAAAATAAGAGTTAGAAACTCTTAGAGAGTATCAATAGGTGATACAAGTCCCTCATGGTATTGAATAGGGTGTATAAAATGCAACACTCAAGTTGTATGTGATTTTGAATTTAATTCATTCTTTGAGAGTCAATTTGGCTCCACATGTAAATTTCATAATCAGATTTTTCAAACTTCTTATAAAAGATGAGAAAAGGTTGAATTTTTTGGTATTATACACCCCTAATAAGCCATTTATCCATTTAGACCTAATGACCTCTTTAGAGGCATCAAATGTAGTGAATCTAACTTTACTAAGAACATAGGAGGCCTAAGATTAGGTATCATCTTTTGAAGCCCTCGTAAACAAGCTAGACAAATAAAAGAGAAGCAATCATATAACATTTTGATTGAGCTTAAATTTATAGCAGTCCAAGAAAATAAAGGGAAACTAGTAACTTGAGATACTTTTGACAAGATGATTTAACAAGTCTTATATGGATTCAAATAGAGTCTATAAGGACTGATCTTGGAGGACATTGAATCCAATTTGAGAGAAATAAGGAAAAAGGCAACAAAGGTAGAAGTATTTTGGGTTAGCTTTAGAGACACCAAGATAGAACATAATAGACTAATGGAACAAACAAAAATGATGACTAGGCCTCATATTTTTGACATGAAATTAATTCATGCATAACATGTTAATCCATATAAGTATTAACAAGGGTTATATGCTAAGAAGAATGCAACATTAGTACCACCTACTAGTTCTAATCCACAGACCCCACCTATAGTTCAAGTAATAATAACTACATCAATGCCACCTCACACTTCAACTCCAATTATAACTCCAGTTGAATCAAAGAGTACATCACAAATCACAACTCCAATTACCATTTCATCAAACATAAGCACAAATGTAGTTCTAATGATAATTTTGAGAAACATAAATCAAGAGAGATTTAGCTTTAAGATAAAGGATATTTTTTGTAAAATTTTACATATAAATAGTTATAAATGAACATTTTGAGTCCTAGTTGCATCCATATTGTAATTAACTAAATCATTTTTTTCAGCATGCACACGTTACATGTTTGAAGTACCTATAAGTTATAAGATGTAACTAAAACTTATTGTATAGTATTTTAAGATGTAATCAAAGTTTTCTAGACTTGGAGGATGAGGTGAACCCTTCCCCAATTTATTTATAAACATGTAGAACCCTCTTATCAAAAAGGTCAAATTTTTAGATGAATATATAGGAAGAGATCAATAAATTGATTGTCATGTAATTATGCTTGTTCTTTATTCTTCCCTCTCTATGTTAATGAATTTGAAGTTTCTTTATCTATATTGATTCTTTAATTCTAAAGTGTGCTAATGTTATGGATGAATCTAATTATTTTATTAATGAATATTAGTCTTATATATGTAACATTAATTAAGGAATGATAGGTTTCACTGATTTAAGCATTTAGCAAAAGTTGAGTTGATAAACCAAGGTGTGTAGAAGTATCTATTTTGATATATTCTTCTAGGTATGAACCATAGCTACCCTATATAAATTCTTGGTCTGAACTGTAATTTCTTATAGAAAGGTGTGTAATAGTAGACCTAAGAAGAGAAATCTTCATTTGAGATCATTAATTATCTTATAATTTTTATCCTATATTGTTAATCAAGCTTGTTTATAAGTGTGTAAAACCCATAAATAGAAAACACTAGTTTTGGAGATACTTGTCCAACAAATAAATAACCTTATAAATTACTTTTCAAAGAAACAAAACCTTCTTTCATGCCTTACCCTTCCCTTTATGAGTTTATTTTGAGATCTATCCACCATAGAATAATTATCCACCCATCTAACTCACCTGATAATTAACTTTTTATTAGATTCCATTCATCCATCCTCAAAACTTGGTTAAGCAACCTACCTCATCAAAGTGTTTTTCTACCACCTAGTTATTTTAACCATATACCTACAAAGTATACCCTAAAGTGTAACCTTGTTTCATACAGATCCTAAAACATTATAGGGCACCTCATTTAAAATTTTGAAGGTGTGTATAAAACCTGCATCAACAAAAAAATTAAGTTAGTGCTAGAAAGAGGGTACACTTGTGTGTTTTCCCAATAAATAGGGGATGGTCATTACAAAGACACCTGGGAGATTAACAAGCTCTAGATCCCAATCCAACTTTTTGGTTTCACCATTGTCAAATTCTACGAGGCTGAGACCCATACTTATCATCCCTGAGATATGTTGAGCCTAAGCACCTTCTCTAGTAACAAACATCCCACCTATTAATATTCATATGCTTAAACCCTAATTAATCATATCCACCATCACCATCCTTAGATACTAACATGATCTACCAAAGAATCTATAAATTTATTTGCCTATCTTCACTTCCTTAAGTGGGAAGATAGCAGAATAACATATCAAATATTTCAAGGTCATCCAAATGTTAGTGAATGTCATCCATGAGGATGTTTCATGTAGGCTTTTTTAATTTATTATGTAAGATTATTCTTATGATTGGTATCTCAATTTGATAGAAAATTCCATCACCTCATGGAATGAGTGTCAAAATATGTTCCTTACATAATTTGGACAAGTAACTAATCCAATCTTGGTATATCATCTCTTTACCAGCATGAAGAGGGAACTTAGTGAGTCAATCTAAACCTTTGATACTATATTCAATTATATATACACTTAATTGAGCACTTCATATAATCCATATGAGAATCTAACACTTGAGATATACAAGAACACCTTGGATCCTATTACTATAGTGTTTTTGTGGAGAGATTCCATTGCCAATACTCTAGATTTGGCATTCCAAGAAGCTATTAACATTGAAAAGTATCTCAATCCAGAGCTTATCCCTCATAATCTATAAGTCCAGGCTTTCAACCATGGACTCCCATCCTTGAATACAATTCCACATGTGAATTAAAATGCCCTTGCATTCAATAAGAATCATTTGTACACTTTGCCTCCTATGATGCAGTAGATAATGAATCAAAATTATGATTTCTTGAACAATCAGAGACAAAGTAATGGATGCTAGTAGAATAAACATTAGTCTCACACCAATGTAGTAGTCACTCAGGGTTCTAACTCCAATAAAGCTAAATTAGATTCTATACAAAGAATGATCCAAAATTTTATCAATGACTTTTTGAATATGTAAAATAAGATTGGTAATACCAATAATCAGAATTACAACCAAAATTTTATCTTTCCAAGATATAACAGGCATTTCAATAGGCCCACCAATAATGTAGAACAATGATAGTTTAATAAGCTACCATAAATCAATATCATGGAAAAACCTTTGCCCAACTGGTGTAGGGTCCATAAAATGTCATAACATGGAAATTTGGACTATATAGAATTATGTGTAGCCTTTAAAATATTTTTGAGAGAAATTATTAGATAAGATCAAATTATGAATCCTCCATATCTCCCTCATTAATATAGCCCTTCAAGTTCAGCCTGGTCTTTGAGACATGTGAGTATTCCTTCCCTAATGAAGATGACAATATTTTAGAGATTTTTTTTGATGAAGTGCAAACATTTCATTAGTTAGACATGAACAATTATAACCTAAGGAATAGGAAACTTCTTACTACTTCTACTCCTCCTAATAATATAGTTGTCTCTTCAACCCCCAAAGCTGATAATAATCCTCCTCCCCCTAAAGGGAATGATCAACCTCATCATAGAGAGAATAAAAATAAAGGTGGATATAATATTATTGAGGATATGAATAAAATTTAGGCCAACATCACTCTTCATGAACTAGCACAAATCATTAAGTAGAAGGAGATATTATGGATAATTGTAGAAAAGTCTAAGATAGCCAACATACATATTAAATACAAAATCAAGCCTAAGGTTCCCCCTTTCCTACTAACCATTTGGGAATTTGGAAAGAATATACATTTTTTTTGGTAGATTTTAGAGATTTAATAATAGTAATACCAAATCTATCTAAGAGGACTGTGTCATAGATAAAAAAATAGTAGTGCATGTATTGGAGGAACTTAATGATGTGAGAATTTAGGTTACCTCAGAACCTAGAGTATAGATGAATATCAACATCTTAGTAGTATATATTATTGAAGGGTATGGGTTGTTATTGAGTATATATTGGTCAAAAATGTTATATGGATATATTTTCATGGACTTTTTGCATATCTAGTTGCCTTGGAGATTCATAGCCAACTAGATTAGGATCAATTGAGAGAAAGATGAAGCATCCTATTATAGATTATAATACTACAAATGAAGAGGTTAGTTATAAATCCCCTAGTCTTGGAATTTATACATTTACCACAAAACATGAAGTGTCAAAATAAATTTGGGGCCCTTCCCAATTATAGCCCTTCATTTTGGAGCAAGGTCCAAGCAAGGATTAGGCATTGGTATAGAGTTGGTCAATCTAGAAGGAAAAAAGTTATTGGTAGTATATAGGCTCTAATTCCCATACACCAATAATATGATGCCTTAATTTTTGGGTTGTTGTTTTCCCTTAAGAATAATGTCAAATAATCATTGGTATAAAGAGACTCTAAACCCATTATTGACCAAGTCAGAAATAAATATCAGTACAAATTATCATTTGAATAAATACAAGCATAGAGACTAGGATTTAATTGAATCAATTAAAGCTTTCAACATAGTAGCTATCTCAAGAGAACAAAATGAAGATATCAATTCACTAGCCATTCTAGTAGAAAATTTGGCACCCTTATAGGATTAAAAGGTCTAGAATTTCTCCATTGAATTGGTACTTTTCCTTTAGTACCAAACAATGTTAAAAAATTCCAAGTGTTTGATGATGACCAATAGATTATCTAATTTATGACAAATTTAGGATAATTAAAATCTTAACTAATTGATGATGAGGAAAGAAACCATAGGGGCCATGAAGAATTGGATGAAGAAGGTGTTATCTAACTAAAAGAGAATCACCTCCCATTAGGAATGGTTGCTTTGGAAAGGACCTTCGATATAGATCCTCAAACATAATCCCAAAGGAAACTCAAGGTTAATGAATCTAAATTCATCTTAGAAAACATAGGTGATGAAATAAATGCACACTTCATTAATATTAGATTAAGTTGCATGCCATAATAGAGGCAAAAGGTTAAATAACTAATTATCAAGTATAAAGATGTAATTGCATGGACCTATGATGACTTAAGAATATTCAATCCTAGAGTCATCACCCATACAATTCCACTCAAGCATGATTACAAACCATTTAGGCAAAGGTAAAGTTTAGTTAATGTTATCTTGGAACCGTTAATATAGAAAAAAGTAGAAAATCTACTAAGTGCTAGGATAGTTTTTCCTATTAGGCATTTGACTTGGGTGGCCAATCTTGTTTTGATCAAGAAAACGAATGGCAAGATTAGACTATACATAGACTTCAATAATCTAAATTAGGCTTTAGTGAAGGACAATTATCATTTTATATCCTTATATGAGGTAATACAAGCCATGAGTGGGTATGTAATGATGTATTTCTTAGATGATTTTTTAGGCAATAATCAAGTACTAGTCAAATTAGAGGATAGGATGAAAACAACATTCACTACAAAATGGGGAACATATGCATATAAGTGAATGGCATTTGGGTTGATCAATGTTGGATCTACTTTTTAGAGAGTAATGGATCATGCATTCTAGGGACTGATAGGTAAATACATAATTATATACATGGATGATCTCATTATTTTCTCTAAAAATAGAGATTATCATATCGACCACCTTTAGTCCATTTTTAAAAGGTGCAGGAAGTTTGGGGTATCATTTAGCCCCAAGAAGAGTATATTTTTCATTACCAAAGGTAAACTATTATGTCACATTATTACCAATTATGGGATCATTATTGACCTTTATAAGATGTAGGGAATTTTTAAAATAATATTTCCAAACAATAAAAAAGAGCTCAAATCTTTCTTTGGGAAAATAAATTTTGTAAGGAAATTTATATCAAGATTTTTATAGATTATTAGGCCCCTAAATGAAATGCTCAAGAAAAATGTTAAAGTGGAGTGGACACTTGAAACTAAGAAGTCCTTCCATGACATAAATAAATCTATTTCACAATCCCCAATGTTGATAAGCCCAGATTTCACTAAATACTTTTTTTTGTACTCGTTCACCTTCAAACATACTATTTTTTTATACTTATACATAAAAGGGAATAAAGAGAGAATATTATTGCATTTATGATCACTAACTTTAAATATGTAGAGATCAAGTAATCCCAGATTGATAAATAAATCTTTACCCTTATCAAGGTGGTTAAGAAGTTTACACACTACATCCTCTAGAATAAGACCATTGCAATAATACTAGATCATATTGTCAAGCTTATACTAGTGCAGAATGAATTGGGGGAATGTAGAGGTAAATGGATGGTGAAGTTACAAGAATTTGACATTGACATTAAGCCTTATAGTATCATTAGAAGACAATGTATTATTTAATTGATGACTAAACTAAACCCATGTGTCACCATCAAATAGGTCTATCAAACACATGTTTCCCAATAAAATTGGTGTTCAGGTATTATTCAGTTCTTACTCACTATAAAAAGCCCTTAAGAACTCAAAAGAGAGAAAAATAGATGTCTAAGACTCAAGGTTACTCTTTATATGATTAGGAAAGGATTCATCTATATGAATAATTATGAAGGCATCTATTTAAGATGTGTATCACATGAATAAGATCAAAAAATTCTAGACAATATGCATCAAAATATTAGTATTGGCCATCCATATGGTAATACTACAACCCATAAAATACTCAAAATGGGTTATTATTGGATAATGGTCTTTAAGGATGCTCACTTCCACATGATGATGTGTCATTAATGTTAGGTTTTGGAAAAAATAGAGGTAAAATAGTAATGCCACTATAACCTATGATTGAAGGTAAGCTATTCACTAGGTTGGGAGGCATAGTCGGTTGGTTAGGTATTTTCATTGTGGCTCTATTTGTCAAGTGTTTAAATCCCCCTCCGGCCCTGTGGTACCAGTATTAGTCGTGTCTAGCCAGCGGCACCGGTCATGTTAAAAAGTTTACTTGGCTTTAAAAAAAAAGGTAGGCTATTCACCCAATGGGGCTTAGATTTTATCAGTGTTATAAACCTAAATTCTTCATATATGCACAAGTTTTTTATCACTAATAGATATTATTGCACTAGGTAGACTAAGGTCGTAGCCACTAAGAACTCAAGAGACCAAGATATGATTAGTTTTCTTGAAGAACATATGACAACTAGGTTTGACATGCCTATCTCTTTGGTTTATGAAAATGGGCCAACATTTCAATCAATTGAGTTCACTTAATGGCCCCATGATAATCAAATTACAATCAAATCATCCTCCAATCACTACCCATAAGGGAATATATTGGCTAAGTCAACCAAAAAGAACTTCATAGATGTTATCAAGAAGTCAGCTGTAGATAAACCCATGGACTAACATCTCTTATCAAAATATGTACTCTAGGTAGACCATAATAGGTACAAATAGGCCCTTAAAACTTTTCCATATCTATTAGTTTATTGGAAATAGTCAGTATTCCCAATCATGTTAAAATTTCCAACATATCAGTTTATGCAAGAATATATGGACCCAATGACAAAACAAAGTCCAAATTATTGGATATCATTTAAATGGAAGACTTTAGTAATAAAGAATTGCAAAACTTTATCAAACATTAGGATGTGTTCAAGATATGGTTTGACAAGAAAGATAAATTCAAAGCATTCAGGATCTCTGACTTGGTGTTATTATGAGACAAATCCCATTAGAAAAAATGAATGCATGACAAGTTTACCCTATTATGGATAGGACCATATCATATTTCCAAGATCTTGGGTAATAATTCATTCTATTTTAAATATCTTTAAGGTAATAATTTGACATACCCAATTAATGGACAATTTTTGAAGCATTACTTCATGGCTACCCCATTTAGAGAAGTCTTTGAGTAATGACATATATTCTAGTAGACATAGGAGTAGGTTAGTTTTTATTCATTATTTAGCTTATAACTTCTAGTCATTTATTTTTATTATAGTATTTTGTGTTCTCTATATTAACCTTTTTTCCTTTAAGTATTTTTCATACTTTCTAAAATAGATTTCTTTTAATTTCATGGCAATCTAGAGATTGGTCAAATCCTAGTATAATCAAATGATAGTTTGAGGTTTTTTGAATCCAAATCAAACCAATGGGTGTTGCATACTATATTTCATAATTTTTATCTAGGTAATCAATGAGAGATTTATCTATGAACATATCCTAAAACTAATTATTTCATAAAGTATGTGAAAGTTATTCCCACAGTCATGTGCAAATTTAGAAAGATCTCTGTAGCCCCTTGGGTCAAATGGATATAACATTTTAATAATTTTTTAAGGTAATAACCATTGACATGGACAAAATTTGATAGGGACATTTTGATTAAACCCAAAATTTACTAAGACTATTTCATAGTGGTCACCTTCTTCCCTCTTTCATTTAGAAAGCAAAAAAAAGAGAAAAGTTTAAAAATAAAAGGGCATAATCCTAAAGTCCAAAAGAAAATAAAAAATGATTCAAACCCTACATGATGAAATAAGATAAATGTATCATTCATCATGGAAATTATGAATAAAGGAATAATAGGTTATTAAAGGTATCTCTATCTAGGCTATAGACTCCTGGCTCATAGTAGAGTAATGCTTGAGCTCTCTAATGTCATACACCTAACACCCAATCAAAATGAAACCTATAACTCACCCCCATGTCTTTGCCTAAAACCTAGAGATAAGAGATAAAGGACAACACTTTCCACACATAGATCTAAGGTATAAGTGAATTTAGTATGTTACATAGGATTATCAAGAGTCTCTTTTCATTTTTGATATAAACATTTATTTTGGTATGATATTGGGATTGCAAAACCATGTATTTTGGGTTCTTGAAAAATCAAGAGTATTCACCCCTATGAGTCACTATTTTTTGTATTCAACACACCTCACCATGTATTTTTATTTTAAAAGTGGGGACCCCCTTTGTTTTTAGAGATTATGCATATTTTATCTAAGTATTTACATGTTTTTTATGGTTATGATGGTTATTATTATCTATATAAACTTAGTATTTTGAACATTGAATCACGTTGAGGTAACTTATTTATATTTTAAAGGACTAGTTTAAACTAATATATTAATATAAGTAAGGAATAACTACTTTTCTTGATAGGTATTCACATTAGCTTATTCCAGAAGGGTTTTTTTAGCAACTTTGGTCTTTAGGAGCTTTCATTTAAATTTTTTTCTTGATCAACAGATTCTTTTTAGAATATTTTCATCAAAAAGTTTCTCTTTAAAAGCTTTATTTTGATAAATTTCATTTGGAAGCTTTGTTTTAGTTGGAAACTTTCACTTCATAAGCTTTATTTTTAGAAACTTTTTCATTAGAAACTTCCTCTTTGGAAGTTTTATTATGGAAGGATTATCATTAGAAGCTTTGTTTTAAAATATTTTTCATCAAAAATTTTCTCTTCAAAATCTTTTCTTAGTAAAGATTCTCATTGGAAGCTTCACTTTAGGAACTTTTTATGCAACTACTTCTACCCAAACCACAATCTTTCCCAAGAATATTAAGTTTTTGGCAACTATTATTTTAGAGACTTTGGGATAAAATCTTTTGGAACCAATTTTTCCAAAGAACTTTCTACTTTTCAATGTCTTGTGGGTTTGAAGGAAAAGTTTGATTTCCACTAATTAGACCACATTATTACACATGGAAAAAAGAGTAAAGGTAACACCGTGGCACCTTGAATGATAAAGCATCCTACGTGGCATGTACACTAGGATAAGGTGTTCAAGTTTGAATTGAATGAAGGTTATGAGCTCATAGACATTGGTGATCAATGGCACACAAACTATAAATGAATGTAGAAAGATATTAATATCAAGCCCACATCCCATTTCATCTCATTGAATTTTCAAGAGTTTAAGTAAACTTTAGCTTTTAGTAATCTCAAAATCCCTAGTTGCAACCAAGATGATTTTCAATTTACATAATTTAGTTTATTACACACCATTTTTGAATGCTAGAAGCATACTAGAGTCCATTAAACAACTATGGAATCATCATCCAAGTCATACAAAAGACCCTTAATACCCTTTGGTTTCTCTATCAAAGATTCTACTAAGTATTTAGACATAGTTTTTGATGTCACTGTATTTAATGGCTACTATCCCAATTACTTAGCCTTATGGGAATTTTAGAGAACATGGATTTATTTGCATTAAAAGAAGAAATTTTGGTTGAGGATAAATAATTTGTAAAGTACCTAGTCCCATTCCAGTGGTAGGCCATCCATTCAAGTGGCTAGGTCAGAGGTTATACCATGTATAGACTTGATACAAGGCCTCTTCTTTGATGTAAAAATAATAGATAGTAGTTACCTCCACTACATCAATAATAAAATGGTCATCACATAAATCTCAATTGATGCATTCAATAGGTATTTGAGTCTCCCTACCCCATATGTTATGTTTCATTTACATACCATAGTAACCTAGAAGAAGGCCAAGAATGTGGAATGATCACTATTAAGGTGGATTCTCATAGGGGAAAAATTTACTATAAATGAACATGTTAATAATTTTGTCCTCATCAACCAATTCAAATTAGGAATTGGCATAATAATGGCACTATTCTATTAACTTTTTGGCCATGAAAGCATCCACTTCTTGGATATGAAATAGGTTCCCTTGCTAGACCTAATTAGTACTTTATAGCATGCCTATGCATTAAGGTAAGTAATTAGCACCTAATTATAGGAGTAAATTCTACATAAAGATAGGAGGCCATATGGGGGAAACTTTTACATGATGTCTTACCTATTAGTGCAATCATTAGAATGGTGTACAAGCATAGTGGAGTCTTATGGGATCCCAACCCATATGTTATCAAGAAATGAATATGTGATTATTACTCTTTTGTACACATATATTCATATGCCATAAAAATAACTAAGATTGCAAAGGATCTTTACCCTTAGGTTTGGATGGCCATTCACAATTAACCTTTGGCTAACATTTCATCCAACATCACCAAAACACTTGCCAACAATGTGGGAGAGTAATAGCTCTACCCTAAGTACATTTTCATCATGGTTATTGACCATAATTTTGATCCTCTTTAGCTTCCTAAGTTTTTTATAGATAAGGTAGATGAATAGGATATTGCCCACCAGATATGGAATGGTATTGATGAGGATCTGATAAAGAATAAGAAAGATATCTTCCATGGTTCCCACATTACTATTAGGAGAATGTAGTACACCATAAAGAGGCAATTTATGTAATCTATAAATGTTAAGAAAGCATATGCATTTCCCAATCTCCCCCATAGAGATTAGGACCCCAATGAGAAATTCTAGTAGAATATCCAAACCCTTGGCCTCTTGTATAAGCACAAGTCATTTAATCATGAATTCCTATTTTTGAATTACAAGGATGATGAATAAGTGAAATAAAGAGAATTTTTAGTAAGATTTATTAAAGACCTATTGAGGGTAATATTAGATTAACCTTCTCTCATACTCAGCCAATCAAGATTTAGTATCCCACCTCTAAGAGGATGAAGATATTCTAACTTATGGAGTGGTAGGCCATATCAACAAATAGAAGGAGAGGGACAAAATCCCCAAGGTCCACTCATGGCTCAAGACCAACCATAGGAGCAAGAATAATTGGGAGGTGAGGAATCACTTAATTGAGGATAGGAAAAAAATAATAAGAAGAGGAATAGACTCCTCTAGTTCAAGCATAAACTATTAAACTAAGGAAGGTTAAGCAAGAGCTAGCAGAGGAGATGACTCAAGGAAAGGAAAACATACAAGGGGGAGAATTCAAGATCATTTTCTTGGATTTTTCTAATGAAAAAGAAACATTGGATTCAATATCCCTAACATCTAACATGATTACCCCTCCTCTTCCCTAATAGATGATTGCTCCATAAACCAAGAGAGCAACACAATGATATCAGAGGAAGCCAAAGGGGGATAGACATCAAACCCTACCCATGTAAGTAATCAAGGAGTCACAACCTTCACTATAAGGAGGGCCAAAATAAGAGGTTGATGAAGAGGAATTACATCAAGTCAAGGTCTTAAGCTTGCAAGGACTAAAGGCAAAAACACCTCTCATTGGAAAGTCATATGATAAGGGTCCCCTTTTCACACCCCCTTAGGCCTTTTCCTTTGATGTCATTACCAATTATTTTTACTATCCCTACGTTAATTATTTTCACTCTTATTCCTATACAATCAATTTATGTTGGTATTCATTTCATTCACCCATTTGTTACTCTACCTAGTGCCACTTCACCTTTTTTAACCTCCACTAATGTAGTTTTTATTCCTTCAGTGTTCATCCATTTAACCATAGCTCTATCCATCACAAACATTAACCAACCCATCACCCAAATTATTGATTCTTCTATCTGATTGGGTTTACCTCTACCCTTTTCAACACCATTTTCATCAACAAAAGTAGTAACAACTAAGAGGGCTCTGATAAATTAACTAGCCTATGTTGTGCACCCAATGCCACAATTCAAAAACACAGACTGGTCCAACATAATTTATCTATCAATGACCAAGCCTTCCCATGAAACTTAGCCTAATCTTAAAGATAATTTTCAATTGGAAGATTAGCCATCATATCCTTCAAACCTCATGTTTGCATTATTAATATGTATTTGATGAAAACCTACATAGATAGAATAGAGTCATTTTGATGTGACTGTGTGTTAAACCTATGCACATAAAGTTAGAACTATACTGACTCATTAAATATAGTACTAAAAATATGGAAAAATATAATAATATGATAAAAAAATTGGTGAGAAATAAAACATTCAAGGGTTAGATTCACATGGGGTTCACTAGAATGTATGCAATGGGTAATGCAATAGATCTTTAAATCAATCCTAACTCAGAGAAGATAAATCCTACTTACACCTCTGATTGTGGATACATTAGATAGTTATGGTCATGACCAACATAGATCTGATAGACCTAGCTAAGGTATATTTTACCATAATAATATCACTAGGGAGGGTTTTAAAGCCTCCAGTCAAGCAAAACAATACAATAACCCTAACTAGGTCTTATGTTTTCATATTCACTAAACTGATAACAAGTAAAGTAAAATCTAATCTAGTGTTCACCAAAGATTTTAACACAAAATAGGGGTAATAAACATGAAAATTAAACATGAATAGAATATATATACTTAAATCAATGTATATAGAATCCTAATACATGGAAGAGAAATGAAAATGCATATGTATCTACTCTTATAAAGGAGGAATAAAGTTATGAATACTTAACTTTAAAGATGAACCTACCAAGCCTCAATCTCTCCCTTGACCAAGGTGATTTACAAGAGGTTGTTGTGGTCTATAAGGATAACAAGGATAAATAGGCTCTAGGGTACATAACCTATCAATACATCCAAAACACTTCTCTATAAGATAATAACTATATCTCAAATTAAGGTATGAAACCCTAAGCTTGTTCCTCAAGTATAATGGTGGATAAGTAGATGCATAATATATCATTCTTCTTCTTCTCTTCTCTTAGAAATAGAAAAATAGATGTGTTTATATAATTGGATCTAACCCTAATCCTTTCTAAAAGTTTAGTCTAATAAGGTCGACCCAGTCAGCATAGTATCATTATTAACAAAAATAAATTAGGGCATGGACTAGGTCATCCAAGAATTGACCTAGACCATAATATTTTTTATCAATTAGAGTACAAGGTCGATGGGATTGATAGTGTAATGTAAACAATCAAATAGAGTTTTAGGTTAGGGAAGGGATAATAAAGGTGGTAAATGATTATAGGAGGGTGAAAAATATGTGGCCAAGATTAGGGGATTGGTTTTGAAGAGATGGGTGTGTAGATAACAAGTGGTAATAAGGGAAAACAATCTTACAAAGCACCAATGGTCTATCCACCCCTTTATTGAAGTACCCCTTAAGGCATGCACTTAGATAGATTAAGAATCAATGGTTTCTTTCAAGATATAGAGAATAAATAATTATAAAATTTTAAAATAGTATGTGTATACATATGCCCCACTAAAGCTCATCATGTGTCATGTAGGTACAACACAGGATGGTGATTTGGGAAAAGAACATAGAAACACATAATTTTGAAGATGAATAAAGTGCAGTAAGGAGTAAATAAGATAAATAAAAGGATATAATTAAAAAATACATACCTTAACTTACCTTAGTGTTATAGATAAATAAGGAAATCCAAGAATTGTGAAGGAATTCAATGTGAATAACATTATATGAACCTATAGAGATGAGTGAAAAGTAACAAAAAATCCAAATTTTTGTAACATATACATATAATAGTTTCTTGTGATTGCATGTAGATAGATATATTTTGAGATGTATATGTGATATTATATCTATCTAGGTTTGGTTTTACATAGCCTATGATAAAGGATGCCAAATGGGGATCCCTAGTCATGGCACTCCACCATGACATTATTGGATGAGGTGATGGCACCATACAACCTCACCATGCTGATGAACCTATAGTACCATCTACCCTAGCTCAAGTAAGTTAGTTTAGACTAATGGGGGAGGATGTGAGAAAACTATAGACATGTAGGGATGGAGTGTATCCACCAACAGGGGTGGGAGCAAGTGAGTCATACGCCTAGTAGGCCCTAGCTTAGGAGAGAGCCACACATATGGATACCATGATCCAACTAGGATAGGTATAGTCTTAGGTGTCTAATATACAAGGATAGGTAGCAATGTTCAGATCTTATATGGAATATTTATAGCATACCATGTAGAGGGGACAGTTTGAGGAATCTATGGTCAGTATGGCTAGACCACAAAATAGGCATGATGGAGCCTAGCCATAGAGTTGGAGCTATGTATTTTTATATTTTGTACCATTGTAAAAAACATATGATATATAGAGATATATTTTTTTGATAGTTTGATTTGGTATCATGAGTGGTATTTTGGTTTTGGTTGTCGATGCATGGATATATTTATTTCTATCACATGTATTTTTCTTTTATTTTATATGCTATGGGAAATATGTGTAGAGTGTTTTCTTTTCTAGTAGTATGTAATATGCATGCATGCTTAAAAATAAATAAGAAAAAAGGACTTGGAAAAGTATAATTAATCAAAAATAAATGTACTACACATTATATCACAATGGAAAATGTGTAATAACAAAAGATGACTAAGTATAATAAACTAAAAAGTGGTAAACATGAGAACAAAATGTTTTTAAACCATGAAGAAGATTGGCACCAAATTAAAACAAGTAGAAACACATTATATCACATTGGGAAGCATGAAAAACAATGTAATAAAATATAAATCACATGAAATAAAAATGGTATAAAAGCAAAACAATTAATTCAATCACTCATACTAAATCACATTGGGAAGTATAAAAGAGAAACAAAATTTAAAAAAATGAACTTAAATTGATCACACTAATTCAAGTTGGGAAGTATTAAAAACTTAAGAGAAATGGTGGTATTCTTACATGCAATTAAAAAATTAAAAAGATCAAAGTGAAAGATCAAATATGGTTAAGTATTAAACATACTATATCAAGATGGGAAGTATGTCAATGACTTGTAACTCATAATCAATCATGACTTATCTCAAATTTGACACATGTAATTTCATTGTAACTTGGTTATAAAATTTTGTGAGGAAGGCCAAGTTCTATCCATGGTCTTACACTACAACTCACAAAGGGAACACTAATGAGGTGGAAAATTTGAGAAAAATATGTTATAGGGGATGTTTGAAATGGTAATATAAAAATTTGGTAATTTTTGAGGAAGTCCTAATCCTATTCAAGGTCTTACACTTTAGCTCTCAAACGGGATCCTTAGGGGGAGTGATTAGCAAAAAAAAAAAAAATCACTCAATGGTAAGTATTTAGATTGTGAGAAATGAAAGATTTAATGTAAAAATCACAACGTACGTGTCTTATGATAAGGCCTTAAAAAACATGAGGCACACTAAGGACATATAAAGACACTAAGTGACTAGTGACCATCAATATATAAAGGAAACTTGTTCACTATAAGCACAAAGTTGTGTGGGTAAATAAGTGAGATACTAAGATAAATTCATTTCAGTTGTTTTTTAAAATAAAAATAAAATTAACCTACCTTATCATAATGTGTTCCCCATTCCTCATGACCTCTTATAGAGCCATCAATCTCCTATGAAGATTGGGTACTTGCATGGTAAATTAGGTAGCACTAAAATATTTTTTATTCTCCTTTTCCAATTTACTGTCCTAGCAGAACCCAATGGACCTTGACTCTATATTGAGGCCAAATCTAGATTTTGATAGTTGATTAGAAAAGGAGATGTGTTTAGAATCATGTCTTTTAGTGTGATTTGACTTTTGGAATTTTTAATGTTGCCTTTTGTATCATTATATTTTGTTAAAATGATTTGGATTTTGAATTTTTATGGATTTTAAGATTCATTATCCATATGGACTTGGAATGACCAATCATGAGAGATAAATTGATACACACGAATGAGCATTAGGCTTTGTCTAAAGGAAGATTAGTATACAAAGACATGATTGACTAAAATACTTAGGCTTACTTATGAACCAATATGTTCTTTCAAGTTTCAACCATGTGTATGATTATTTTGTGAAATAAAATAAGGGGAATAAAGGGAGATCCAATATGATTTGATAAAATTATATTATAATGACATGAAATGTTTGATAACTGATCACATGGTAAAGAAGGAAAGACTAAAGGGATCAAGGTTTATATAACCAAGTCACAAAAATAATTATTTATGTTTATAAAGATAAGGTAGCAAATAATAATGAGAAAGAACTAGATATCCATAGATAAAAATCATGTAATTATGAAAAAAAAGACATAAGAGAACATAAGGAATAAAATGACACCATAAGAAACAAGTAGTCTGAAACATAAGTAATCATGTAAACTAATAAGAATTTGACACAATGTCAAATGATATAAGATATATAAATGTAAATTTGGAGCACACATATAATGCAAAGGAATAAATAAAAGAAATAAAACTATGTTTTGTTCATAAATACTAGTAGATTTATCCACACACATTATCCATAACACCTGAAAAATGTCTATGAAGCTGAACTCAAACTACAACCAGAGTCTCATCAATCTTTAGGGAAAGTTGAGAAAATACTTTGCATAGACTCTCCTTGATGAAAAATGAAAGAATTCCTGAAGGATTGTTCTCATGAGTAATATAATGTATGGGATTCTTAGGATAATGAATAGGAGTGGACTCTATAGGAGATGAAGGGGTCAACGTTGGAGAAGTGTTACATCTTGATTCCTTACCAGACAAACTCACTAGATTATCTATAGATATTTATAATTAACAAATTTAGACTTGGTTATATTTATTACTAATCTTGAGATTATGATATATCTATATAATAAAAAATTTCTTAGTTATATGTAAATATATGATTTTTTATTACGAACTAGTTTATATATGCATTTGCATTTTGAGTATATTAATGTATTGATTCAGTTATACATTGTTGCATATGATTATCATGTGAAATGGTCTAATGACTTGCATGTTGTGAGGTGGATGTAGGATAATTCATCCCTTGAACATAGCAAAGTGAGAACATCATCAGAGAGGATATTTTAGATGGAGACATCATAGGTTGACAGAGAGTTGGTAAAACCCTACACACACAAAGTAGTTAGTCATGGTAGAAATACATTTAATTAATTATCATGTGTTTATTTTTTTACTTAAAATATCATTTTATATGGGTTTATAGTATAGGTAAATCTTATATAAATATTACATGTAAATTCAAAAATTTAAAATATGGAGTATTTATGATTTTGAAAATTACCATTAAACTACTTAAAGATATTTAAATGCTAAATTGGAGCATAATGGGGTAAGTATTATTTGGGTTCAGGTTACCAAATATGTTTGTCTAAAATTTCATATTATTTTGAAAGATAAATAGATAAATAAAGAATTTTTTTAATGAGTTAAAATAAAAATCAAAACTATAGATTAAATATAAAAAAGAGGATTATTTTAGTAAAAGGAAATTTAAAAATAAAAAATAAAAATAAAACAATAAAGGTCTAAATTTAATAAAAGAAAAAAAAAAGAGAAAGAAAAAAACAAGATATTAATAAAATATCTTAAAAATAAAAGCTACACCTTATATATCCATAAGAGGAAGGAGAAATGAAGAAAATGGAGAGAAATGGCACAACAAAGGAGGAACAAGATAGTGTTCCAACAAACCTAAGAGGTAGGAGATGTTTTTAAATTTATTATAAATGAGTGATGGATTTATATACTTGCCTGCCATTATGTTATAATCCCTATTTTATTTAAGCTTTTTATTTTAAGACATTGGATAATGACTTAGATAATATGGTTTAAATCTAGTTGAGATAAATATTGCTCTTTCTGAACTTTTTTAGAAACCATGATTTAATTATATTGAAGTTTATTAATGAAAATAATTTGTCAAGAATAACTATGGCATTGAATTGCTTATATAAACTGACTGATGGTTTTTTTTTTAATGACTTTCCTCCTACATGGCATCACCCCATTTTGGCTTGTCTAGCCATCTATCTGAAAATTCTTTTAACTGATCTATCTATATTATCTAATGCCTGATTTATTTCCATCAAACTAATTATTATCATTAATTATTAATATATCTACTTGGCTATTTCATCTTCACTTACAACTTGAATTTCTTTTTATGGCATCACCCAACATTACTTTTCTAGTCATATAGATGGCAGTGCATTTTAACAATTTTTTCCACGTTTTATTTCTCTAGCCATATAGATGGAATCTCATTAAAACTAGTCTTTCTATCTTTATTTTGGCATCATGCTTCTATATCATGGTCTGAGAGATTAATAGACACCCATTATTCTCATAGGGTCACTGTATATCTGTATGGTGTTGCCCAAATTTAGATTTACCTATCCATATAAATTGTGTTTTAATTAATAGGCCTTTTCTAATTTGTTATGGCATCATTATATTGTCTTACATATTTCTAGCAAATCGAGCTTTTAGATAACTATTAATATATCTATTTTTTTTTATATTACTACTCTTATTTGCTATAGTGAAGAAAGGCATCACCTTATACCATAGTTGAGACTTTTGAAAAAAATTAGATCCTTTCATAATTATATTTATAAGTGATAGAGTAAATTAATATTAGTTACATAGTTGGGCATCTTAAATAATGGGTAACACATATGCCAAAAACTATATAATTTTATCCATGATCTAGAAGCATGTATAACTGATTATGTTATTAGTATGTTTACACTACCATTATTTGAGAAGTATGTATTTATACGCCATGGCTAACCTGACGTAGCCAAGAGTAATAAATACTTGAGGTGTAGTATGGTGGAAAATTAGCTAAAATATTAAAAGTATATACTGATAGCTATAGAATTATCATAATTAAATAAAAATACTTATCCCTCAAAAAAAAAATTATTTATTGGTCCATAAACATAGTTTATTAAATGAGTAGTAAATGTGTTATCCTTTGTCCAAGCATCGTGTAATGCTAAGGGATGTATGTAAACATAATGAGGATATTATGACTTATTTATCTATTAGAGTGGAAAACAAATGAGTTTTATAAATTTTGAGTAGTAGTTTTAAAAATATAAAACCAGTGTTTAAATCTTTCGAAAATGTTTCAAAAATCCATAGTTAAACACTCCTCATGGAGAATACATGTTAAATATTGAATTTAATAATAAGTTATGGAATATTGGAAATGGGCATAAACTTGTTTATTAGTTTATCTTATAACCCTAGGAGGTTAGATGTGTTATTGGATTAAAAATACTATTTGAGAAGTATATATATTTTTTGAGCTTCATGTGAATATATTTGATATGACTCCAGAAATGTAGTAATATGTATTTTATAAATTTAGGTGTGTTTGTTTATACCTAAATGGTTGTATAAATTTTTAGGATTCTCTTAATTGATTGGTTATGGATTATCATTAAATTGGATGTTGACAAAAAAAGATAGTTTATTGTCAAATGTAGAGTGGATTAACATTAGAGTTGAATGGTCAAACATAATTATACTCTATGGAGAAGTAAACCTGAAAGATCTTTAAAATATCTTATTTATTGGAAAACCATTATACAAAATTTTGATAATATATCAAGTTCAATGTTTATGACTTGTAGTGTAGTCAAAACTTGGGGTAGATTCTTTAAAGTAATATTCTCGAGTGAAATATTTAGAGGATTGATTAAAATTAGTATAGAAAATGATTTCTCATAAACCCCCAGTGTAAATTGATGGTGAAACTAGATTACTTGTATTTTGCAAAAATAAATTTGTAGGTTTCTCTAACTACAATATGCAAAAGTGTGTTTCCACGTATTTTATAACTACTTCATTAGTTAACTTTCTATGCTTAATAGTTATGATTAACACACTAACCCATGGTTTAGAGATTTCATAGCATCATAATACTTACTTATGATTCACATTAGTATGTGCAAGTACTGGTATATAGGGATTATACCTATAATTTATTAGATGATTTAAATAAGTCATTAAGCTTCATACAAATTAGGAACTATAACATTTGGAATAATCTCCTAGAAACAAATGAGTCAATAAGATAACATGTTATTTGACTCACTATTAGTAATTTGAATGACTGTTAGTCATATGTATTTAGGATGGAATATTTTTGTGAATTACATACTATAAGTGTGTTAAATTTATAGTTATACTTAGTGCATAATGGTGTATTATGAAACATATTTTTATGTTGAGATACCGTGGTACATTTGTATGTAGATTATACCTAGGTGGTATAATACCTTATTATTTATTATATGCTTGTTATTATGATTTGATTGAGTCTTGATAATCATAAGTTTGGATTGTGTGTTGTCATGTATTTGGGATTCTCTGGTAGTATGGGATATTATAGGGTATTATAGTATATAAGTATGTTGTACCCAAGTGGTACTTACTGTAGTTATTATACCTAACTCACATTTATCTACATATTGTATAAATACTAATTATTTCTATGGATAACATGTGGATTCACAACTAATAGACTTGTGTATGCATGCATGCAACCCTTAGAATTTAGTAAATGTTATGTTGGAAATTTAGTGTGTTCCATGGGAATGATGTATATATATATATATATATATATATATATATATATATATATATATATATATATATATATATATATATATATATATATATATATAACACTTGTGTATTTGAGAGTACTTTATGTTATTGATGGTGGAAAACTAGTATTCAAGTCTTAAAACACTAGACTACGGTAATATTGGTATCCTACCAAAACCTTCCATATATAAGAGTAATAATAGCATGCATTAAGTCCATCTAACATATGCATGAATATTTCATTCTATTCTATTCCATACTATAAATAATGATTAAAAATATACCACCTAGATAAACATGAAATCTAACTAGATATTTCAAACAATATAATTGGTTTCCAATTATCTACACCTTATGGCAACCAATATTACCGTAGTCTAGTGTTTTAAGACTTGAATACTAGTTTTCCACCATCAATAACATAAAGTACTCTCAAATACACAAGTGTTATATATATATATATATATAAAACTTGTGTATTTGAGAGTACTTTATGTTATTGATGGTGGAAAACTAGTATTCAAGTCTTAAAACACTAGACTACGGTAATATTGGTTTCCATAAGGTGTAGATAATTGGAAACCAATTATATTGTTTGAAATATCTAGTTAGATTTCATGTTTATCTAGGTGGTATATTTTTAATCATTATTTATAGTATGGAATAGAATAGAATGAAATATTCATGCATATGTTAGATGGACTTAATGCATGCTATTATTACTCTTATATATGAAAGGTTTTGGTAGGATGTAATTTGATTCTTCTGAGTAAATTTGTATTTGACCAATCTACATTGTTAATGTGGAGTAAGGAGTGAGATGGACTTCACTAGCTTACTGGCATTACAATATTTGATGAAGGTGGTTTTATCAAGTGGTGTGTATGATTATTATTGATTTATAGATCTCATTTATATATATTATCTATAGAATTTTGTGATAAATTATGTTTAGTGAGACATTATCATTTTATGAGTATGTTTTACATGTTTGTGCAATATCTTGTAGTAGATGAATTTTTTTATGATACACTACATGTTTAATTAGTTAAAAATCATACAACACATGGGTATTAGCTTGTCTTTTTAGATTCATGGACCGTCACTATCTACCCATCCATGAAGGGAGGGCCATATCTTGATGGGATTAGTTTGGGGGATCATTGGTCTATGGTTTGTGTGGAAAAATTCTTAGATGATGCTCTCCCTCCCCATAACAATACTACTTATTGAGATGAATACTTGAGATTGCCATAGATATTAGAAAGTCTGAGGAACTCATGTTCTAGGGATCTAGGTATCTAAATTACATACATTTGTATTATATTGAATATTAATATTGAGTATTATCATGAAGAATTATAATTACTTAATATTATATATTGACAATGGTGATTGTAGAGTTATATCAGTCATGGTTGATTATTGCATTACTTTCTATATCCATTTTATGAAACATTATCATTAAATTAGAGTTATGTGATATAAAATGTAATGTGTACTTATTGATATCACTTGAGTATATAATTTATCTTTGTTAGAATTTTGGTATGCAGTCTACTTGTAAATATGTGATTTATTTTAAAAAAATTAATCATTTATTTTTATGTCCAACCTAGCAGGGTTATTACATGTGGTATCAGAGCTATGGCTCAAACTCTAGGACCTAATGATTCCATTAGAATTTTAATGTCTTTTGTTCATCAGTGTGAACCTAGTGTCATGAATTATTGCACTATAATTTAGACTTGTGGTATCTTAGTGCAGAACCATGTTACACCATGATGAAGTTTTGTGACATTCATAAAATGTGTGTGGGATATTGAGTGTGTACCCTTAAGAGCACTCATACCCCTTTGAGTTATATAAGAGATCAGTTTATTGAGTGTCCTAATGGTGATGGTTATATTTGAGGCTTGGGTAAATGTGTATGTAGTATAGTCATGAGTGAAGAATAAAAGCTTTCTACCATAGTTTTATCACTTAGATCAAACACCTCGAGTATGATTACATCCTTCTTGATTATCAAGTATCTTTGTCATTGATTTTTGTGAGTGTTTAATAATCTCATGATGATTCTAATTTAAATTTATATTTTTTAGTTTTGTGCTTTATTTTTCACTAATCCTAGGAATGGAAATTTTTATAAGACAATTTTTTCTTTTAATACCACCTAGACTAGTGAAAAATCTTCTTACTAGAGTGTAGTTGTATTTCTTGATAATTCCTTTACATTGGGAGTTAGCTTATGAAATTTTCACTCTTAGATATGTGGTTTAGTAATAAGTGTCATCTCATCAAGTTAGCATAGATGTTAATTATTTTTATTATCTTATTCTCTTTTGACATTATTATGTTGCTGTTAAAAAGAGTCGTATATAGATAATGTTGATTTAGTGTTCTCTTTTATGGAGCTTATCTTTGAATTATGTTTGACTATACTCCCTTTGAATTTGTGGGAGAATTTTTTCTACTATTAGTAAGAGATTGGATGAACACATCTTTATGGTGGCATATATCTCTCCTAGTTATGGAAGTAGACTCAGATACCATACTTACAAGATTGGGTAGGTAGGTAGTGTTTGGGAAACATTTATTTGTGGTATTTTCATTTTACCTTGGGAGGGTAAATAGGATTTTTTGAGATGATAAGGATTTTACTTTTCAATTTTGACTCTTTTGGCATCACTACTTGATCTAATTTGTGATTTTTAGACCACGTAGGGTGGCAAACCTTATAAATGACATTATATACTAATAATTATAATTTGATTATAATTACTATGTTATTATTCACCCTTTATTATATTGACATTTTCTATCTTTTTTCTTAAAACATGTTGTTTTTAAAAGGTTATTTTATACCTATCATCGAAAGAAAGTTTTAGGATGTGTAGAACATATTAACAATCTAGAGGTTTGAATGAACTTTTAACTTATTGCATGAAAGTAAGGAGATATTTTTTTCTTTATTTCCATATAAGGTTGAAAGAACACTATGATTCTCAACTTATGTATGTTTATGTTAATTTTAACATTAATTTATCTTAACTATGAATATAACTCTATAAGTTAAGGCTATGAAATATGATACTAGTTATATGTGGCTAGTAGTATCTTAATATAATTATAGATTTCTTGTATGATTTATTTTATATGTATGAAAATACATCTAGAATAATTTAGAGTATAGCATTGCCTTCAATGATCTGCTAGCATAAAATTGTGATTCTATGAAAACATTGTACACAATTTAAGATCATTATGTCATGGAGACCTAAGGGAAGAGTGGTGAATTAGTCATGTGAGTTATAATTGATAGGATGGTGTCCTACTTAGCCTCACATTAACTTGGATTATTATTACTCATTTGGATTGATAAATAGACTTATCGAATCTATGAATTGATAGGCAAAACTTATCAAATTCAGTCATATGGCCATATGCATGTATATGGTGGACAGAGATTCCATATGGATGAATATTCCATGATTTTTGTATACTTATATTTACCATTCCTATTCATTATCATACTTGTTAGAAGATTTATGGATTAGTGATAGTATTGACATGTTATACTTATCTGAAGCTATATAGAGTATCGATAATAATAACTACACACATTATTTTTGCCAGTTTTCCTACTTAATTTTCTCCATATTGAAGAAAACACTTTCTATAGAGATGAGTTGAGGGTTGGAAGATTCTATGAAACTCTCCCGAGTCATTTATTTTGACTTGTATGATGATCTTATGTGTTTTGATAAGTCAGTGAACTATTCATTAAGACATGTGGGACCCTTTATGATAATATAAGTGGTCAAGTCCTTAAGTATATAGGCTTGTCTTGACAATTCTAGACCCTGGGATGGTCATGATAGAATCAATTCGAGTAAATAATATTCATAACCATGTTTTCTTAATTGGGAGATGTTATTTAGTAGGGTCTTCTAGGACTAATACTCTAGAAATAGTGCAATTTGGAGGAACTAAGATGAGTTCTACAAGTAATCTCCCATTTATTTGCTTCATTTGAAATTGTATATCATGTTATTGCTTTGATAAGAAAATTTTGTGATTGAGAATTTATCTTTGAATAAGAGTCATTAGGGATAATGACTAGCTTTGGGGGGAAGGATGTTACATCCTGATCCCTCACCAAATAAACTCACTAGATTATATATAGATATCTATAGTTAACATATTTGGATTTGGTTATATTTCTAAATAAGCTTGATATTTATGTTATTTCAAGATAATAGAATGTTCCTTAGTCAGATGTAAATATATGATTGTTCATTATAAGTTAGTTTATGTATACATTTACATTTTGACTATATTAATGTATTTATTTAGTTATATATTGTTGATTATGATTATCATGTGAAATGATATAATGACTTACATGTTGTGAGGTGGATGTAGGATAATTCTTCCCTCAATTTTATTGGAGGGATACCATCATCAGAGATAATTTTATATATGGAGATGTCGTAGGTCGACAGAGAGTTGAAAAAACCCTGCACACACACAGTAATTAGTCATACTATAAATTAATTTAATTAATTATTATTTGTTTATTTATCACTTAAAATATAATTTTATATGGATTTATATTATAGGTAAATATCATGCCATTATTACACATAAAGGCAAAATTTTAAAATATGGAGTATTTATGATTTTATAAATTGCCATTAAATTAGTTAGAGATATTTAAATGCTAAATTAGGGCATAATGGGGTAAGCATTATTTGGGTTTAGGTTACCAAATATGTTTGTCTAAAATTTCATATTATTTTGAAAGATAAATAAATAATTGTTTTTCATGAAATAAAATCAAAACTAGAGATTAAATATAAAAAAGGGGAGTATTTTAGTAAAAAGAAATTTTAAAAAAATGAATAAAAATAAAACAAGAAAGGTCTAAATTTAATAAAATAAAAAAAGAAAGAAAGAAAAATAAAAAATTAATAAAATATTGATAAAAGCTCTTAAAAACAAAAGTTACACCTTATATATCCACAAGAAGGAGAAATGAAGAAAAGGGAGAGAAATGATGCAACAAAGGAGAATCAAGATAGTGTTTCAATAAACCTAAGAGGTAGGAGATATTTTTAAATTGATTATAAATGAGTGATGGATTTGTATACTTGCCTGCCATTGTGTGTTAATCCCTATTTTATTTAAAATTATTATTTCAAGACTTTCGATAATGACTTAGATAATTTGGTTTAAATCTAGCTGAGATAGATATTGCTCTTTCTAAACTATTTTAGAAATCATGCTTTAATTATATTAAGGTTTATTAATGAAAATAATTTATCAAGAAAAACTATAACATTGACTTGCTTATATAAACTGATTGATGTCTTTTTGGTAAAAAAAATTGATTTTACTTGTGCATGGCATCACCCTATTTTGGCTTGTCCATACATCTATTTGGAAATGTTTTAACTAGTCTATCTATATTATCTAATGCCTTATTTATTTCCAACAAACTAAGTATTATGGTTAATTATTAATATATCTACTTGGTTATTTTATCTTAACTAAAAACCTAAATTTCTCTCTATTGTGTCTCCCAACATTACTTTTCTAGTCATATAGATGGCATTGTATTTTAGCAAGCTTTTCCATATTTTATTCCTCTAGCCATATAGATGGTGTCTTATTAAAAATATTCTTTCTATCTTTATTTTGGCATCATTCTTTTGTATCATGGTCTAAAAAATTAATAGACAACCATTATTTTCATAGGGTCATTGTATATCTATATGGTGTCACCCAATTTTAGCTTTGCCCATCCATATAAATGGAATTTTAATTAACAAGCATTTTCTAATTTGTCATGGCATCATTCTATTATCTTACATATTTCTAGAAAACTAAGCTTTTAGATAATTATTAATATATCTATTTTTTTATATTTTTGCTCTTATTTGTTGTAGTGAATAAAGGCATCTCCTTATACCATAGTTGGGACTTTCATAAAAAATTAGATCATTTCATAATTATATTTATAAGTGCTAGAGTAAATTAATATTATTTACATAGCTAGGCATCTTAAATAATGGGTAACAGATGCTATAAACTATATAATTTTATCCACGAGTTGGAAGCATGTATAACTGATTGATTTATTAGTATAATTGCACTACCATTATTTGAGAAATATGTATTTATACACTATGGCTCACCCTGCACAACTAATAGTAATAAATACTTGAGATTTAGTGTGGTGGAAATTTAGTTAAATTATTGAAATTATATACTAATAGCTATAGAATTACCATAATTAGATAGAAATACTTATCCCTAAAAAAACATTATTATTTATTGGTCTGTAAACATAATTTATTAAATGAGTAGTAAATGTGTTATCCTTTGTCCAAGCACTAGGTAATGCTAAGGGATGTATTTAAATGTAATGAGGAGATTATGAATTATTTATTTATTGGAGTATAAAAGGAATGATTTTTATAAATTTTGAGTAATAGTTTCAAAAACATAAAACCAATGTTTAAACCTTCTAAAAATTCCTCAAAAATCCATAGTTAAACACTCCTGGTGGAGAATACAAGTTAAATATCTAATTTAATAACAAGTTATGGAATACTCGAAATGGGCATAAACTTGTTTATTAGTTTATCTTAAAACCTTGGGAGGGTAAATGTGTTATTGACTTGAAAATACTATTTGAGTAGTATATATATTTTTTGAGCTTCACATGAGTATATTTGATATGACTCCAAAAATGTAGCAATATGTATTTTTTAAAATTAGGTGTGGTTGCTTATACCTAAATGGTTGAATAAAATCTTAGGATTTCTTGAATTGATTGGATATGGATTATCATTAGATTGGAAGTTAATTAATTAAATAGTTTATTTTTAAATGTACAGTGGATTAACCTTATATTTAAATCATCAAACATAATTATACTCTATTGAGATTTAAACCTAAAAGAGCTTTAAAATATCCTATTTATTATAAAACCATTATTCAAAAGTTTGGAAATATATCAAGTTATATGTTTATGACTTATAGTGTAGTCAAAACCTGGAGTAGATTCCTTAAAATAATATTCTCAATGTGAAATATTTAAAGGATTGATTAAAATTAGTCTAGAAAATGATTTCTCATAAACCCCCAGTGTAAACTGGAGGTGAAACTAGACTACTTATATTTTGGGAAAATGAAGTTCTAGGTTTCTCTAACTACAATATGCAAAAGTGTGTTTCCACGTATTTTATAACTACTTCATTAGTTAACTCTCTATGCTTAATAGTTATGATTAACACACTAATTCATGATTTAGAGATAGCATAGCATTATAATACATACTTATGGTGCATGTTAGGATATGAAAGTACTTGTATATAGGGATTATAACTATAATTTATTAGATGATTTAAATAAGTCATTAAGCTTCATACAAATTAGGAACTATAACATTTGGAATAATCTACTAGAAGCAAATGAGTCAATAGGATAACAAGTTATCTGACTCACTATTAGTATTGTGAATGACTATTAGTCATATGTATTCAGGATGGATACTTGTGTGAATTACATACTATGAGTGTGTTAAATGTATAGTTATACTTAGTGCATAATGGTGTATTGTGAAGCATGTTTTTATGTTAAGATACATCAATAAATTTGTATGCAGAGTATACCTGAGTGGTATAATACCTTACTATTTATTGTATACTTGTTATTATGATTTGATTGAGTCTTGATAATGATAATTTTGGATTATGTGTTTTCATGTAGTTGGGAACCTATGGTATAATGGGATATCATAAGGTGCTATAGTATATAATTATATTGTACCCAAGTGATACTTAATGTAGGTATTATCTCTAACTCACATTTATCTATATATTGTATACATTCTAGTTATTGTTATGGATAGTGTGTGGATTCACAGTTGGTAGACTTGTGTATGCATGCAAGCAACTCTAAGAATTTAGTAAAATCTATGTTGAAAATTTAGTGTGTTCCATGGGAATGATGTTTTCTATGTGTGTGTGTGTGTGTGTGTGTGTGTGTGTGTGTGTGTGTATGCATATATATATGTATATATATATATGCATATATATATGTATATATATATATATGTATATATATATATATACATATATATATATATATATATATATATTTGTATAACATTTGTATAACATTTGTGTTTCCATGTATTTGAGAATACTTTATATGATTGACGGTGGAAAACTAGTAGTCAAGTCTAAAAACACTAGACTATGGTAATATGGGTTACCATAGGGTGTAGATAACTGGAAACCAATTCCATTTTTTGAAATTTACATTTAGATTGCATGTTTAACTGGGTGGTATATTTTTAATCATTATTTCTAGTATGTGATAGAATATAATGAAAGATTCATGCATATGTTAGATGGAATTAATGTATGTTGTTATTACTCATATATATAATGTGTCATGGTAGGATGTAATTTGATGAATCTTGTGATTGAATTTATACTTGACCAATCTGCATTGCTAATGTGGAGTAAAGTGTGAGATGGACTTTATTGGCTTACTAGGATTGCATTATTTGATGAAGGCACTCTTATCAAGTGGTGTGTATAAATATGATTGATCTATAGATCACATTTATATATATTATCTATAAAAATTTGGGACAAATTATGTTTAGTGAGATATTATCATTTCATGAGTATGGTTTACATGCTTGTGTGATATATTGCAATAGATTGAGTTTTCTATGATACACTACATGTTTAGTTATAAATCATATAACACATGGATTCTAGCTTGTCTCTCTAGATTCCCACACCATCACTATCTACCCATATATGAAGGGAGGGCCATATCCTAATGATAATAGTTTAGGGTATCATTTGTCTATGTTTGGTGTGTAAAATAATGTAGATGATGCTCTCCTTCCCCACAGTAGTACTAGTTATCAAGATAAACACTTGACATTGCCACATATATTGAGAGTTTGGGGAATTCATGCTCCAAGGAGCCAGGTATCTAAATTAATTAAATTTTTATTAGATTGAATATTACTATTTAGTATTATCAGGAAGAATTATAATTAGTTAATATTATTTATTGACAATGGTGATTACAAAATTATATCAGTCGTGGTTAGGTTTCTGCATTACTTTCTATATCCATTTTATGAAACATTATCATGACATTAGAGTTCTATGATATAAAATGTAATGTGTACTTATTGATACCACTCAAGTATATATGTGATATTTTTTATACTCTCAAGATGTACTCTACTTGTACATATGTGCTTTATTTAAAAAAACATTATTCACGTATTTCTATGTCTAACCTAGTAGGTTTGTTTCAATAATGGGCCATAGGTGGAGGAGAATCCATGGGTGAGGGAATCATAGGTAGAGAAAATTAGGTGGAGAAAGGATCATAGGTGAAGGATATACATGGGAAGAAATGGGATCCTTCTTAAAAGGATCACGTATGGAAGGAAGGGTAGTTGGTGTAAGAATGGTCTTGAGGTGATCCTTGAGATGTTACTGAAGGATGTAGAAATGATTAGTGTGATGAGTACCACATTGGTTCAATAGATAATATATATCTTCATATTTGGGAATATATTTAGGTAATAATTTAGGGAGATGTATATAATTTTTTATGGGCTAAGGTATAGTGGGATGCATGGTGTCAATATATTGTCTCAACTTAGAATAATGCATGGAGGAATGAGTATCTATGTTGCGAAAGGAACATATATGCTTATTAGTAGACTTTGTGGGTGCACTAATAAAGGGAGTGGAAATGGATGTTGGGTAAGGATAGTCTAAGAAAAAATATGTATTATAATGAATATAAACGTTATGAATATCACAATATGGCTGATCAACCCATTTGGTGGGCAAATAAGCAAGCTACAGTAAAGGGATAAAATTGTCACCAAGGGGAGGTGGGGCTGGTGGAGAGATTGGGTGATGCTTGACTAAAATGGCAATAGGATAAAAAACCAAAAGAGACTTAGAGAAGGATGGGGAATATGATCTAAACTAGGCTCCTCTAAGGGAGGGGTGGGATGCATAAAAGGCTAATGGATAGTTGTAATCATTTCAAGGGTAAGCCATATATAAGGATCCTAATACACAACAAAGCAATAAGGACCAATCATATCATGATACATAAGAATGATCCTATGAGGTTATTTATAAAATAGAGGTGTGCCCACCATCTCTACCCTATGAATAAGAGTAAAAATGCTAAAATTAGGAATTATATAGGTTGGGATATGATAAGATTGATAGAAATATTGAAGCAAAGAAGAACGATATCAAATGATTTCAGCATCTTAGGCCTGAATAAAACCTCCTAAAAATGGATAATCTAATGTATAACCATCATCATGTTCAAGTGTATGAAGATCAATGGCATAGGTAGGGATGACCTTGCCATATAATGTGGTGTGATGAATGGAGTGCCAAGTCTTTGTTGAGATAACAGGTATATCATCACTATGTGGTTCACAAGAATGCAACTTCAAAGAAGGCAAAAGCTAAAAAATAGATGAGGAGAAAGATTAGAGGTTTTTCTCTTGATATTGGTCTCTTTAGGCTCATCATCATCATCATCATAATTTAAGAGGCTAGGTGGTATATTCTCATTGAGTTTAGGGTGACCATGGCAACCTCACAAGGAGTTGATAGGGAAGTTAAATCATTGAGATTCACAAATAGAACACTTGACAAGGGTTTAAGGTTTAGATTTTTGAAAATAACATGGTCTTGGAGTTGTAAAAAATTCCAAGGGTTAGTGCCACCTTGAATCTTACAAATTTCACCATTGTAAGATAATTTAACACATTGGTAAGTGGAAGAGATAACTACTCTCATCTAATGAGTCCATGACTTACCAAGTAAGATGTTATAGGATAGAAGAAAGTTAAAGATCATTACCTTAACTCAAATAGTGATAGGTGGAATGGTGATATGGAGATAAGCACAACCTAAGGGAGGCATTTTCCTTTGGTCATAGCCTTGACATGTGTTACATGTGGACTTAAGATTACATTAAAAATATCTAAGGGTTTTAATAAAATCAAGAGAAGAAACACAAGTACCTAAACCCTCATCAATCAAGGTATGTTTGTGTTAGAGATTTTTAAATGATTTCATAGAGATGTTTAGGTAAGTGGGTAAAGTGTCTTGAAAGTGTTAGGTTGTGGAGCTAAAAGCCTCACAGGTATGCAAACAAAGGAGGTTGCTGAGTTGCAGAGCAACTGACGTTAGCAGGACAACTGACATCAGTCATATCAAATATACAGAGCAATCGGCATCAGTCAAATATCAGTCAACATCAGTCATCTCTAGACAGATAGGGACAGACATCGATCACCTGTGTGATTCCAAAACTGCTAGTTGATAAACAATTATTTTAACGAACCAGTTGTTTGCATGTAAAAGACTAATTTTAGTCTTGAGCTATGCTTCTAATTATTGTAATTAAGAAGTCTAATTATTGTTTTCATGGGATCTATATAATAGACTCATGGGGCTATATTGTAATCAAGGACAAAGAAGAGATCCTTCTAATTCTAAGATCTAAGTTTGTAGGTTGTGCAAGACCAGGTTGATCTGTAAGTTGTTGTAAGATTAGGTTAGATCTACATGGTAAGTAACATCATTTGATTTGCAATTTGTTGCAAGTTCAAGGGAGATCTACTTAGAGTACTTTGAGTACTTGTGTACTAGCAGTATTATTACTAACTGATGGAGGTGAATAACAACTCTATGTTTGAGTTGTTTGTTGTGACTGTAATTGAGAGAGAGAACTCTTAAAGGAGAATTACTGGGAGCCCTAGAGGTGTGGGAAGAGTGTGGCATCTTCTTTATTGTATTTTCTTTCTGGATGAGTTGAATACAAGACTGTATTATCTCTCATATTCTGTGTTGTTTTTAATTTCTAGTTACTTATTACTTCTGGTTAAATTTTGTGTTTAGTTGCTTATATAAGGTAATCAATTGTGCTCCTAATCCTGACAAAGTGGTATTAAAGCTAGGGTTGCAGGTTCACAGAGCCTGGTTCAGATCAGGTTTGTGTTTGATTATAGGTCACTCTCAGGGGTTTCTGATTGAGTGGGAGTATAGCAATGGCATAAGAAAGTAAGCTAAGAATGGAAAAGTTTAACGACAAGAATTATCAATTATGGAGGATGCAGATAGAAGATTATCTATATCAGAAAGATCTGTACTTACTATTGGGTGGGGTTGTAAGCAAGCCCATAGATATGAAAGATGAAGAATGGAATGTTCTTGATCAGAAGGCTCTAAGATCTATAAGGTTGAGCCTAGCATCATCTGTGATTTCTAGCTTATCATAGGCTAAGACAACGATAGAGTTAATGGGATCTTTGGAAAATTTATATGAAAAACCCTCAACTTTGAATAAGGTATTTCTTATGAAGTAATTATTTAATTTGCAAATGTTGGAAGGTGGATCTATACACAGTCATCTTAGTGATTTCCATGGTTTGGTAAACTAGCTAGTTTCAGTCAATATTGTTTTTGATGATGAAATTAAGGCTCTCTTAATCGTATGCTCATTACCTGAAAGTTGGGATAGTTTGGTAATGGTAGTTAGTAATACTGTGTCTGCTTCAAATATCTTAAAATTTGATGATGTTGTTAGTGTAATTTTGAATGAAGAAATTCACAGGAAAAGCACAGGTGAATCATTAGAAAATGTTTTAAGTGTTGAAAGTAGGGGAAGGCAAAGAGAGAAGATCGAACAAGGGAGATCAAGGTCAAAGATGGGTAGGAGATCCAAATCTAGGTATGGTAGAATATTCTGCTAGAAATGTGGAAAGCAGGGGCATGTAAAGAAAGATTACAGGTTGGTTGAAGATCAACATGAAGGAAATGAAGAAGTAGATGTTGCAGATATTGTTGCATAGGATGCTCTTGTATGTTCCTTGGATAAAGTGGAATCTTGGGTGCTAGATTTTGGTGCCTCTTTCCATGCATCCCCAAATAGATATTTTTTTCATGAATATGTCCAAGGGGACTTTGGAGAGATTTATTTAGGGGATGGTAAGCCTTGTCAAATGGTTGGCAAAGGGAAAGTGCAGCTAAAATTGCAAATGAGAAACACATGGGTGTTGAAGGAGGTCATGCATGTCCCAGTCCTAAAGTGGAACTTGATTTCTATTGGAAAGTTGGGTGATGAGGGATGCACAGTAACTTTCATAGTGGACTCTTGGAAAGTTTCCAAGGGTGCACTTATTTTAGCAAGAGGTAAGAAAGTAGGTACTATTCGTAGGCTTGGTCACATGAATAAGAAGGGGATGCATGTTCTTGAGTCAAAAGGTAAGAGTTCACATCCAGAGAGCATAGATCAAGATTTTTGTAAACAACAAAAGAAAGTGAGGTTTCTTGAAACACATGCTACAAGAAAGGATCGGGTCTATTACACAAAGAGGAAATCTAATGGTTTTGACAAGAATAGGAAAGCCTTGGTTTTCCAAGAGAAGATGATGGACAAAGATCATCACAAGGGGCTGAATAATTCTGAGTAGGGAAGTTTGGATAGGGTTATGATCCAAGGTAAGCTCATGGGTAAAAAGTCATCACTCATAGGAAAACACAGTTATTGGCATCAGTCAGGTGGAACTGACATCGAATAGGTAGGTACCGACATCAGTCATGTGCAAATTAGAGTTAGTGGTGTCAGGTAGGTGGAAACTGATGTCAGTTAGGGAACTAGCATCGATGACCAGGTGGACATCGATGTTAGTTAGGGCACTGACATCGGTGATTAGGTGGGATCAACATCGGTCAGGTGCAGACCAGGGTCGACCATAAAATAGATTTTGGGTAGATAGCAAGCTATCAAGGGGTCTCAAATGCCCATGAGGAGGACTAAAAGTGTAAGTAAGCCTCAAATTCATTATTCCCCTTCTTTAGACTACTTGTTGCTCACTGATGGTCAAGAACTAGGAAGTTTTAAAGAAGCAGAGCAGGTAGAATCTATGAAACAGTTGGAGCATGGCATGAATGAGGAAGTTGATTCCTTGGAAGAGAACCAAACGAGAGATTTGGTAGAGTTGCTAGCTAAAGAGAAAGCATTGAAAGATGAATGGATTCCTAGGTCAAAAAAGAGAGAGAATGGACACGTGAGATGAAAGGCCAGGGTATATGGTCTTGAGCAAGCTGTAGGACAATGGAGGTTTAACCATTGTGTTTTCTTTAGTAGGTTGGATAATATTAGCTACATTATCTTGTTACTATATGTGGTGTGTATGCTTTTTGTAGCGTCACACATGCAGGGAGTTACTGAGATAAAGGTAAAGTTAGCTCAAAGGTGTGTCATGAAGAATCTAGGAGTAGCAAGATTCTTTGGCATGAGTATTCCTAGAGATAGGGAAGATCACAGGTTAATGTTGTCTCAAGATGATTGTGTGAATAAGGTAGTGGCAAGGTTCAAGATGCGGGATGTAGAATCGATTAGCACACATATGGATGGACAGTTCATAGAATAGTGTCCCAATTCACATGATGAGGTTAAGTGCATGGTATGTACTAGACCTAATGTTGCCCAAGTAGTGGGTGTTGTCAGCGAGTTCATGGCCAATCTAGGAAAGAAGCACTGGAAAATAGTTCAGTGGATTCCCAGGTATCTGAGAGGGACCAGTAGTAGGTATACATGCGATGTAGGGTCAGACACTTCTCTACATGTGGATGTAGATTCGAATATGGCAAGGGACTTGGATGATGGGCGTTGCACCATAGGATGTGTGGTGTTTGGTCTTCAATATTGAACTTGAAGAGGGATACAAGCTAGGAAACAAAATTAGATGATGTATAGGTACAGGTATAGGTGCAGCTATTTATCTCTAAGTGGGAGATTGTTAGGTTGTGGAGCTAAAAGCTTCACAAGTATGCAAATGGAAGAGGTTGTTGAGTTGCAGAGCAACTAACATTGATAGGCCAACTGACATCAGTCATATCTAGTGTACAAATCAACTAGCATTGGTCAGATATCAACTGACATCGGTCATCTCTAGATAGACAGGGACTGACGTCGGTCACCTGTGCAGTTCCAAAACTGCTAGTTGATGAATAGTTAGTTTAACAAACTGGTTGTTTGCATGTAAAAGACTAATTTTAGTCTTGAGCTATGTTTTTAATTATTGTAATTAGGAAGTCTAATTATTGTTTGCATGGGATCTATATAATAGACTCATGGGGCTGTATTGTAATCAAGGATAAAGAAGAGATCCTTCCAATTATAAGATCTAGGTTTGCAGGTTGTGCAAGACCAGGTTGATCTGCAAGTTGTTGCAAGATTAGGTTAGATCTACATGGTAAGTAAGATCATTTGATTTGTAGGTTGTTGTAATTTTAAGGGAGATCTACTTGGAGAACTTTAAGTACTTGTGTACTGGCAGTATTGTTACTGACTGGTGGAGGTGAACAACAACTCTATGTTTGAGTTGTTTGTTGTGACCATAATTGAGAGAGAGAACTCTTGAAGGAGAATTACTGGGAGCCCTAGAGGTGTGGGAAGCCTCAGAGGTGTGGGAAGAGTGTGGCATCTTCTTTATTGTATTTTCTTTTTGGATGAGTTGAATATAAGATTGTATTGTCTCTCATATTCTGTGTTGTTACTAATTTCTAGTTACTTATTACTTTTGGTTAAATTCCATGTTTAGTTGCTTATACAAGGTAATCAATTGTGCTCCTAATCCTAACATAAAGTCTAAGTGTCAATGATAAAGTGTGCAATGTGTTTGTCTTAGTATGGTTGAAGTAGACTTGGTTGATCTTTACTTTTGGCATGATTAGGGATGGGTCTGAAGTATTGAACATATGTGAGGGGTCCTATCAGAGGTCAAGGATGATTGGAGAGATTATGGAAGTGCATGGTATTTATCTGGTTCTTCATTATGTTCATCTTGGCATAGTTGGTTTTGTGATAGAAAGAGCTAAATAGGCATAGTAATGGCATTATATTTCACATGTGTGAAGGTTCCAAGAGTATATTTATATATGGATGGATTTCCATATGTAAGGATATCATATGGTTCAAATTTTAGGTCATGTAATTGAGTATAGCAAAATTTATTAATGGGAAAAGTTGGCTTCTTAAATATATTTACTATGTTCCCATACTTAGCCAGACTATCACTTCACGTCATGCAGATATGGATGAACTAGTAAGTTTGAAAATTTATTTTTGGTACTTATAAAGTCAACCAAGGTCAAAGTATTTCATGGAAATTTTTTATATAGTACCCAGAAGGTCCCCTAAATATTTGGAGTCTTGAAGTGTTTTCTTGTTCGAGATATAGATATTCAAAGTTGCATTTATAGACTATGTCTGGCTAAATATTGTCAAGTTTAAATACGCTAAAGTCTAAGGTCACTAGTTAGTATATATAATGATGACCATTAAATCTTAGATCTTGATCTAATGGTACATGTAAAAGTTAATATATCAAAGAATAAATGTGCTAGTGATAAGTGTAACATTCATAGAGCTTGGATAGAAGATCAATGGTTTGTGAGCATTTGTATTGTCCTAAGATTGATGGTGCAATTTGAAGTCAAAGAGTCAAATGTGTATAAGGCAAACAAAGTTTCTAAGTAGCACAATCATAAGAGCTCGAAGCTTAGATCAATAGTTAGTGCTACAAGATAAATACTTGGTTAATCCATAGAGATCAACAGAGTGTATTTGTTCCAAATTATTAGGAAATAATGAGATGATGACAAGTGTTTAAAGTTTAATAGTTTCTCAATGACCATTGGAATTCAAATATTCAAATCTGTGAGGGAGAACTAATGCTTAGTATTTATGTTACAACTTTTGATTTAGTAGAATTTGATCATGGTGTAATAGGAAACATTGTATAAGACATCATTATACATCTAGATAACCTATTTCTAAGGTATAAAAGTTATTGAGTTCCAAAGTTTATTATGTGTTTTTTCATGATCTGCAAGAAACCCAAGAAGGGTAATAGAGTTTTTCTTGATGGTTTTTCAATGTTTCAATATGGGCTAACTGTCAAATAGTGTTGTAGACTCCATGAGGACCATTTGTGTGGATTAAGAATGTTTAATTAGTCATATTCAGTATGATCAAAATCTTAAAAGCTGATTATATTTTTGTTCATGATGGTTGTGTGCACAAAATGTTGTTTGAGCAAATTGAGCTTTATGAAAAGGGTGTTGTGAGGGTTTTTATAATTTAAGGAGGACCTATAGATTGTGTGTCATGGGTCCATGTATTTGAAAGTGTTCATGTGTTCTTAGTTTGCTTGAAGAAGTGTCAAAGAGGTGAATGGGTCTTCATAAGACCTAAAAGGTGACTTAAGCCTATTTGAAAGAAGGTTGTGCTCAAAGGTGAGCCATATTATATTCCTTAAGGTGAAGGAATGTGTTGTGGCTAATAAGGAAGGTTATGATCATAATAATCATGAAGACTTTAAAAAAGGTGAAAGCAAATGTGATGGTTTCTAGGCTTATTAAATAGACTTGAGAGATTTGAGAGAAGAGGTGTGTGTGAGAGTTGTGGAGCAAAAGAAAGGTTTTCTTATATATTTTAAGATTTGGGAGAGAATTAAATCAAAAAAGGCTTTACAGGTCTGGGTGAGTATATGAGGGTGGTTTGAGTGAAAAGGAATAGATATTATGTCATGCCTAGGTGAGAGACTTATATGAGATAGAGAGGGTGTTTTGCAGAGCTTAGAAAATTAGAGGTTCATCATTAAGTGTTGAATACATCAATTGAAAGGTGGATATGTTCATATCATAGATGTTGAGAAAGTGCTCAACATCTATATCAAAAGGACTTGACCAATAGGTGGTCAAAAGGACTTGATCATATTTGGGGTAGGTGATCCTTATGAAACAAGTGTTTTACTAAAGCCATTCATAAATAATTGACCAATAAGTGGTCATAAGGACTTGATCATCCTAGGGATAGGTCTTCCTTATGAAACAAGTGTTTCACTAAATTTTGGTTAGAAGGACTTGACTAGTCTCTTATTTGTAATCATATTATAGGACAAGTATTTGATGTGTTTACAAGCTTGAGAGTGGTTTTTATTCCCCAAGAGGGTTTCTCACAAATATCTTGTGTTGTGTGTATGATCTTGGATTTGTTCATTATTAATAATGACTTATATATTCTATGAATGCTTGTGGTAATTGGATATGGGTTTGAAAGGATTGGAGTTGAATTTGACCTATCTGGCATCACTAATTCACCCCCCTCTCATTAATTGTACCTCTAATAATTGGTATCAGAGTAGGTTCTTCTTGTAATTTTAACCACTTGAAGGTGATCAAAGTTATAATGGCTGATAAAGAGACTGTGTCTTTTTTGTAAAAAAACTAGTATGTGCTTTATCAAATGTCAATGCAAGCATAGATGATGTGAAGACATAAGTGAAAGATCTAGAATCAATAGTCAAGAATCTATAGGTCATGATGGATACAGGTCTTAACCAAAGGATGGAACAATTTGAAAATAAATTCATGACTTACTCAGATGTGCTCTTAACCAAGGACAAAAGTGATTTCAACTCCACCAAAAGGGTTAAGAATGAAACTTCATAAATTGACAATGGTCAAGAGAAAGGAAGGTCAAATATGAATAATGTCTTCAATGGGTATTGCTTATCCTATAATCAATTTGGTCATAGATATAAGTATTTTTCTTTCTCTCCAAAGATCAAAATGGATCTCATATTCTACAATTGTAACCAACACGATCATCTAGCTAATAACTACAAAAGAGTTTTTTGGAAAAAAGATATACAAATCATTAACACCATCAAATGGTTCAAGGAGACTAAGTCTAAGATTGAAGAAGAAAATAATTAGAATTCAAGTGGTCTACTAAAGGAAGAGTCAATGTTTGTTCAATCAACCTTGCATACTCAAGAATATGGGAACAAGATATGGTTCATAGATAGTGTATGCTCAAATCATATGATAGGAGATAAAATCAAGTTTACCTCCCTCAAGAAGACCAACCCAGGTTTAGTGAGTTTTGCTGACAACAAATCTACTAACATAGTTGGCAAAGGTACTATGAGTTTGGATAATGGTCATACTAGGATTGAGAATTTCTTATATGTATAAGGTTTGAAACATAATATTTTAAGTGTGATCCAAATGTATAATCAAGAAAATGTTGTAACATTTCATGATGACATATGTGAAGTAAGAAAGGCAAAATCTGGTAGATTAGTTGGAAATGTATATAAAATAGATAACATCTTGTATTTATTATATGAATGTAAGAAGTAGGAGTTTTTCATGAGTCAATTGGAATAAAGATGGCTTTGGCATAAAAGGCTTGGACATATAAATTTTGATAATATGGTAAAGATAAGTTCAAAGGGGTTGGTAAGGAATATGCCTAAGATTTCTAAAATTACTCATTCTCTTTGAAAGGCATGTCTTCATGGGAAGAAAACCAAAATAAGATACAAATACAAAGAGTTCTCCACTACAAATCCATTAGAGTTGATCCACATTGATCTATGTGGACCTATGAGAGCTCAAAATATTCAAGGTAATAACTACTTGATTCTTCTCATTGATGAGTTTACTAAGATGACTTGGATATTTTTCTTAAATAAAAATTAGAAGATTTTGAAAAATTTATGGCATTCAAATCACTTGTAGAAAATGATAAGGAGTCAAATATCAAGTGTGTAAGATTAGACAGGAGAGGTGAGTTTTGGTCTCATAAATTTGATTATTTTTATGAGAAATAAGGGATAAGGAGACAATATTTTGTTGCTAGAACACAACAATAGAATGGTGTTGTTGAAAGGAACAATAGGACTATTCAAGATATTAATAGAACCATGTTTTAAGATGCTAAATTATCACATGATTATTGGGAAGAGGTATCCAATACTTTATTTTACATCCTAAATAGGTGTCAAATCAAAGTAAATGGTGATAAGACTCCTTATGAGTTATGAAAGAATAAAGTAGCTAATGTCAAACATTTTAGAGTGTTTGGGAGCAGTTGCTTCATCAAAAGAGATGAAGATAATCTTGAAAATTTTGATTCAAGGTCTGATGAGGGCATCTTCTTACATTACTCTTCTATCATTATAGCCTATAGATGCTTCAACAAGATACTTCACAAGATTGTTGAAAGTACAAATAAGGATAGATGAGATGAGTTAAGAAGCCAAAATTATAGGTAAGTGACTCAATTCAAAATTATATTGCAAATAATGATGAGTTATATGTTCAAATAAATGATGAAGATGAAGAGGAGGAAGAAAGACAAGACTCTAAAGATCCATCTAGACTAATTTAGAAAGATCATCCAATCTCTCAAGTTATTAGAAATGTTAATGAAAGTTTACAGCCTAGAAGGAGAATGTTGATCAATTAGACTCAACAAGACTCAGATTTGTTATCCATGATTAAACCCAAAACATTCATGAAAGATAGAAAATATTAAATTTGGAATGGTTCAATGGATGAAGAACTTGATCAAATAGTAAAGAATGAAACATGGGATTTAGTTCCTAGGCCAAAAGATAAAATGTGATAGGTACCAAGTAGATTTTCAAAAACAAGATGAATGAGAAAGAAGAAGTCACAAGGAACCAAGCTAGATTGGTGTGTAAAGGATATTTTAGGTTTAAGGAATAGATTTTGATGAGGCTTTTGCTCCTATGGCAAGAATGGAAGTAATTAAACTCTTATTGGCATATGCAAGTTTCAAAGGATTTAAGGTATACCAAAAGGATGTGAAATCTACATTATTAAATGGAAACTTAGAAGAAAAATTAGACATTGAGTTACCTGAAGGATACATCATGTCAAATAATGAAGATTTTGTGTGTAAACTAAAGAAGGATGTTTATTGTCTTAAACAAACTCCTAGAGCTTGGTATGATAGATTACATAAGTATCTTTTGAGTTAAGGTTTTAAAAAAGGGGTAGATGATAGTAATTTATACATTAAGATAGAAGGAAATGATCAATTGATAGTGGTTACATATGTTGATGTCATAGTTTTTGGATCTAGTAATGATAATATGAGTAGAGAATTTGCAAATACTATGAGGGTTGTGTTTGAAATGTCAATGTTGGGAGAACTTTTTTTCTTGTTAGGATTGCATATTAACCAACTTGATGCAGGGATATTCATTTCATAAGCTAAGTAAGTTTGACATTATGGATTTTAAACCAATGGGTACTCTAATGATCATAAGATACAAGTTAAGTACACTAGATGACTTACCAAAATTTGATCAAACTTTGTGTAGATCCATGATTGGAAGTATTTTCTACTCTACTACTTATAGGCATGATATCATACAAGTAATTGGAATTTTAGGAAGGTTTCAAGATGATCCTAGATAGTTTCACTTAAAATAAATCAAAAGGATCTTGAGGTATATCAAAGGCACCATAGAGTATGGTTTATGGTATCCCAAAAGTAAGGAATTATCTTTAAAATCATATATTGATGTAGGCTGGGTAGGATGTGTGGATGATAAGAGGAGTACCAGTGGTGGGGTCCTTTTCATGGGAGAATTCTTGGTATCTTGTCTAAGAAAAAATCAAGCCTCAGTGTCTCTATCAATTGTAAAATATGAGTATATAGAAGTTGCCTCTTATTGCACATAAGTCATGTAGATGAAACAAACTTTAGAAGATTATAAGGTAAGATAAAATAGACCTTGTCCTATCTATTTTGATAATAATATTACAATTATATCTAAAAGAATCATATTATTCACTCAAAAACTAAGCACATTCCTATTAGATATAATTATTGAAAGAACAAATGAGTAATCAAAGTGTTAAGTTGGAGTATATGCCTATAAAAGAGAAAATTTTAGATATTATGATAAAACCATTGTTAAAAGATACATTTCAGTATATAAGACAAATATTGTGTGTGATTTATTTCTTTATGAATTAATAGAAGGTCTTTTGGTTAAGGGGTAGCAACAAGTTCATGAGCTTGCTCCAGAAGTGGCTTGAGAGAGAAGGCTAGTAAGCCTGTGTGGTGGATTTTCATTATGTGTAGAGATATGAAGATGCTCAAGAGGTGTGATGGCTCAAATATATTTTGGGGAGTCCCTCTTAGATGTTTCTTGGTGAGTTCCATCAGATTTTAGTATATGTTTTATTCTTTCTTCATTGGTTGCAGTGCTTGGTTAAAGAGAGTGTCAGCTTATAGCAAGAGGAAGTTTTCAAGGCAAGAAGAGGTAGGCTCAAGGTAAGGTGGATTTTGCATCATCTTTGTAATTTTTTACTCTCTTTTTGGTGGTATTTTTATGTCCTCAATATCAGTTTGTGCCCACTTTTTCATTGTGTCAAAGGGGGAAAAGGTTCCTATTGTGACAGTGCTAGAAGAGAGAGAAGGAAGGTGAGATGTATGATGGGTGTTGAAATCAATGACAAAAGGGGATATTATTGGAGAGTTTTCAATTATTTCATGGAGATGTCAAAGTGATTGGATGAAGTGTCTTGATAGTATAAGTATCAATGACAAAGTGTGTAGTGTGTTTGTCCCAGTATGTTTGAGGTAGGCTTGGTTGATCTTTAGTTTTGGAATTATTAGAGATGGTTATAAAATATTGAGCACATGTGATGGGTCTTATAAAATGTTAATTATTATTATATATCTTGTGTAATTGCATGTTATTCATCTGGTTCTTCATCATGTTCATCTTGGCATAGTTGGTTTTATGATAGAAAGAGCTGAGTAGGCATATTGATGATGATATATTTCACACATGTGAAGGTTAAAAGAGAATCTTGATATATGGATGGATTAAACTATGTGAGGAGATCATATGGTTCAAAATTTAGGTCATGAAATTGAGCAGAACAAAATTCATTAGGGGGAAAAGTTGGATTCATAGATAGATTTACTATGTTCCCATACTTAATCAGACTATCACTACATGTCATGAAAATATGAATGAACCAAAAAGTTTGAGAATTTATTTTTGGCGCTTATAAATTCAACTAAGGTCAAAGGAGTTCATGGAGATATTATCTATAGTGCTAAGAATGTCCCATAAATATTTGGAGCCTTGAAGTGTTTTCTTGCTCGAGATATAAATATTCAAAGTTGTACTTGCAGACTATGTCAAGACAGAGACCATTAAGTTTAAATATGTTGAAGTCTAAGGTCACTAGTCATTAGTTATAATGATGTGTGTTAAATCATATATATTGTTCTAATAATGCACATAAATGTCAATATCTCAAATAATGAATGTAGTAGTAACAAGTGTCATATTCACATATCTTGGATAGAATATCAATGATTCATGGGCATTCATATTGTCATAAGATCAATGGTGAAAGTTGAAGTCAAATAGCCAAATGTACAGAAGGTATATAGAGCTATCAAGTGTCACAATCATGGGAGCTCAAAGCTTAGATGAACTATGAGTAGTGTAAGATAAAGACCTAGTTAATCCATTGAGATTGATAGAGCACATTTGTTCCAAATTTTTAGGAAGAAGTGAGATGATGACAAGTGTTTGAAGTTTAATAGTTGTTTAGTGACCATTGGAATTAAAATATTTGAATTTTTTAGGGAGAACTAATGCTTAGTATTTGTGCTATAACTTTTGATTTATGCATAATTTAATCATGGTGTAAAAGGAAAGGTTGTATAGGACTTCATGATGCATCTAAATAATATATTTTGAAGGTCTAAATGTTTGGATAGTCAAAGTTATTGAGATACAAAGTTGACTATGTGTTCATTCATAATCTGCAAGTAACCTGAGAAGGGTAATAGAGTTGTTTTGTATGGTTTTTTTTATGTTTCAAGATGTGATAACTATCAAAGAGTGTTTTAGACTCCATGAGGACCATTTGTATGTATTATGAATGTTTGATCAATCATATTTAGTATAATCAAAGGCTTAGAAGGTGATTGTGTGTTCATTCACGATGGTTGTGTGCATAAAATGTTGTTTGAGCAAATTAAGCTTTAATATAATGGTGATATGATGGTTGTTATCCATTAGGGAGGACCAATATATTATGTGGTATGGTTCCATGTATTTTAAATTATTCCTATGTTCTTAGTTTTTCCCAAGAAGTGTCAAAGAGGTGGATTGGTATTCATAAGACCTAAAAGGTGGCATAGGCCTATTTGAAAGAAGGTTATGCTTAAAGGTCACCCATGTTAGATGTCTTAAGGGTGAAGGCATGTGTTTTGGCCAACAAGGAAGGTTGTGATGATGATAATAATAATAATAATAATAATAATAATAATAATAATAATCATGAAGATTACATAAATGGTGAAACCAAATGTGATGGTTTCTAGGATTATTGTATAAACTTGAGAGACCTAATAGAAGAGGTATGTGTGAGAGTTGTGAAGTGAAATAAAGGTGCTCTTTCAAGTTTGAATATTGGGGAGAGAAGTGAATAGAAGAAGGATTTGTAGGTCTGAGTGAGTATATGAGGGTATTTTGAGTGAAGAGGAAGAGAAATTTTGGCAATGCCTATGTGAGAGACTTGTATGAGATAGAGAGGGTATTTTATAGAGGTTATAAAATTATAGGTCCATCATTATGTGTTTAATACATTAGTTCAAAGGTGATGTTAATATCATAGGCTTTGAAAAGGTGCTCAACATCTATGTTAGGACTTGACCAATAGGTGGTCAAAAAGACTTGATCATCTTAGGGGTAGGTGTTCCTTGTGAAATAGGTGTTTCACTAGAGATAGAAGAACTTGATCAATAGGTGGTTAGAAGGACTTGATCATCCTAGGGGTAGGTGCCCCTTTTCAAATAGGTGTTTTACTAAATTTTGGTTAGAATCACTTGGCCAATATCTTGTTTGTGGTCATCTTATAGGACAAGTAGTACATGTGTTTGTAGGCTTGAGAGTGTTTTTTATTCCCCAAGATGGTTTCCCACATATATCTTGTGTTGTGTGTATGATCTTGAATTTTTTCATTGTTAATAATGACTTGTATATTTTATGAATAATTTTTGTAATTGAATAAGGGTTTAAAAGGATTAGAATTGAAGTTAAAATATCTTGCATCACTAATTCACCTACCCCCCCCCTCTTAGTGATTATACCTCTAAAAATTTGACTTGGATATCACTAATTTTGACACTGATAAAAAGGAAGGATCACCCGCACAAAGTATAATCTCATCAAGATTCATAGAAGTAATGGGAAATTAGAGGGAGAGAGAATTATTCATTATTTCATCAATGTGCATGGACATCTCTTCATACTATTGTAAAATGTTATATTCTAATCCAAATAAGGTGGATTCACATCCTATTAGGGAAGGATGAAGGATGTTTATTTATAATAGAAGATGCATAAGATGACTATGATGATGTGGAGAAGTCTGTATAAAATTGATAAATGGGATTTGAATTGGGGAGATTAGTAAGTTTCATGATAGGATCTCATTCATCATAACCCATAAGGGACTATTGGAAATAGTTGCATATTTTTAAAGGAGTTATTTAGAAAGAGGATCCAAATTTCATGTAAATTTATGTTCATAAGATATGGGAGGCTTAATTAGAGGACAAGTTTGTTGATTGTTTTGAGAGGATGGGGTAGTTGATGCAGGCTTGGTTGGAGATAAATTTGAAGAAGTGGTAGTATAAGGTTGAGTATATTTGGTGATGGGTAAAGATGTTAAATGAGTGGTATTAATGGTATGAGAAGTGTTATCCATTGGAGGTGTTGAAATTAGTTCATTGAAAGATATAAGGCTTTCTTTCCCAAACTCTATTAAGTGATTTAGGGAAGAATCTTGGATAACATGGAAAATGTGAGATGATTAGGGAGTGTGGATGGGTATGAGAATAAATGAATGAAAGTACCCTTCACATATTATTCATGTTGACCACATTATATTTAGGATTTGGGTCTATAATACTATAAATGTTATTAGTATAAGGAGTAGGTTGATCATTGTTGTGTTGGTGGTTTTGAAGAGGGTCTTTGTAGATGGCCAAATGAACATTAGCCTAGTTCAAAGATTGAGTTTCAATTTGTGTTTCATGGGATTTGAAGGAGATATCATTAGGTTTTTGACATTTACGAATGATATAAACATGGTCAAATTTGGGAACAAGGAGGAAATCCATAGCTAATTTATGAAATTATCAACAAGTCTCATGAGAATGACCCCAACTAGCATGAAACCAATAGAATTTATTTTGATAGTACTAAGATTTCATGGGATGAGTGGGATCAGGCTATTATGGAAAAGGCCTTGGTAGACACTTTTATAACTCCACTAAGGATAAATGTTTATGAACATTGATGTTTCTTATGAAGAATGAGGATTAGGGATGTGGTTGGGAGGGGAAGATTATTATAGAGTCTAGTTGGGAATAATAGCTTGAATATTATGAATGGTATCATAATAATCGATGAAACCATCATTAGTATCACAAAAAAAATTATATTTTATTAGCATGCAATTTCCCATAGAATATTGGGATGGCTCAAATTGATGCATGAGGAAATATAGGCACTTGGCTTGGTAAATGGCCTCTTCCAAAGTTCATGGAGAGAGAGTCTGGTCTTGATATTGAAAATTAGGATAAAGAACATTGGTGAATAGATGAAAGAGTTTATCATCTTCCATATTATGTTCACACTTTTTGGACAAGTTATTCCACCATTTGATTGAAAGCTTATGCAGTTTTGTCTCAAGTTGCTTACAATTAATAAAATGGGCCAAGGTATTTTTAGGGAGGTCACTAGTTTGAAACTCTTGTATTAGAGCATTAACTAAATCTTCCAAACTAGTAATAGAATGAGATTTGAGTTTGTTATACCAATATAAATTATCTCTAGAGAGAGTTTATGATAATATTTTGGTAGTATAAAAAGTGTTTAACTTGACCCAATCTTTGTATAGATTTCCAAATGTTTTTAAGTGTAGGGTAGGATCGATTGACCCATTGTAACTAATGGTAGGTGTGATACCTTCTATATCTATGTTATCAAATTAAGGTGTAAGAGGTTTATTTTTAAGGTGTTTGATTTTTTTAATATGAGGAGGTTGAGGGATGAGATTACCATGGGAATCCTAAAGGGGAGTGTATACACCCTAAATTGGTCAAGCAACCATGCATATCATGTCTTTTCATAGTCCTTTCATAGGAGAATCTAATTAGAGAATACAAGACTTATTCGCACTAGCCATGTCTTTTATTTAACTTTTCTTGGTCTTGTTTCTTGCTTTGGTCACCTTTTTACTTATTCTTAGTCATCCTGAGCTTTTCAAATGGTCATTCCACCTCAGCTAGGTCAGATTTCCCAAGCCAATCCTAACCCCCAGGTCCCAAGCCTATAGGACAGGGAAGTGCCAAAATTGGACAATAGCATTGGACCCTAAGGTTTCCCATTTCTATTACTCCTATCTAGTTTCATTTTGAGTCCCAATGGTTAGGTTTCCTTGATTAATGAGTCCTAATCCATTCTTAGCATCATCTCAAGTTTTGTTTATCTTTCTAATATCAGCCAAATGTAAATAAAGTTCCCAAAATTAAAAATAAAGAGTCTCTTATATAAATGACATCATGAGGCATTTTATATCTAACACTTACTACTTTGGAATAATACAAAATTAAAAATTAGTCAATAGTACAGCTCAACATTTTGCATTACACATAGATTTGCATGCTTGATCAAGGAAGGGCCCATGTGAAAGTTCATTCTTGCATCTA
>JARHVA010008419.1:0-135000 GCA_037957365.1 Torreya grandis
AAAATAGACCCTATTTAGATGAGTAGGCCATATAGACACCCCTAAATTATTAATGATTATTCATAAATATGGGGAGATGAAATAGAAAAAAAATGCCACATAGTCTAAGTAAATTATGGTCCCTATCATTTCCCAAAATATTTTTTCTTAACTCTCTCTCTCTCTCTCTCTCTCTCTCTCTCTCTCTCTCTCTCTCTCTCTCTCTCTCTCTCTCTCTCTCGCTCTCTCTCTCTCTCTCTCTCTCTCCTCTCTCTCTCTCTCTCTCTCTCTCTCTCTCTCTCTCTCTCTCTCTCTCTCTCTCTCTCTCTCTCTCATGATTGTACTAAGTGAAAACCTGAGGCTCTCCTAGAGTTGTCCCAAATTGCCCAAATTGCCCAAAATAGTTTTTCCTTAGCATGAAGAACCAGAAGCCTACCTATGAAATATAAAACTTTGGAAAGATTTTTTATGATGTAAATGAACTTTCATTAATTTTTGAAACCTTATGAAATACCTACACCTTCATTAATGGTAGAAAACCTATTTCATGCCTAGTTTGCACCCAATACGTTTTCCTTACCTATGTTAGTTATCATGATATAATATGATTTAAAGTCCCTATAATAGGATATTAGGGACACCATGAATTATTTAATATGATATATTATCCCTTAAATCAATAAAAACCTTTAAAAACCTATTCTTTTAAAGCTTTAAAAGGCTCCAAAATGCATCCTTTTGCTCCCCAAACTCCTCCCCTCCAATCCAAATGACTTAAAATGAAATTGAACATGTATAAAAGGGTAAAACAAGCCATAAGGATGTGTAAGAAAGTTAAAAAAAATTTAATTCCTCAAAAAGTTAATTTTCACTTGAAAGTTTTATTTTTAAGACCCTTAAGTCATCAAATTCACTTATGGGGGTCTTTTTGGAATAATAGCTTCTCTAGGCATAATTTTTGTCTTGTTAGAATATATGAGAATTTGAGTAAACATAATTCATGCCCTTGAACTATCAAACACCATGAAAATCTATTGGATCCTTCACTTGTAATTCTAGACCAGTTTTTAGGCCTTTTCCTCAAAATCTCCAAATTCACCTTAATGCTTAAAGTGTTTCAAAAGCTTGAAAGTGACATGTGTTAGGGTAATGAGTGTTGTATTATCATTCCACCATTATATAACCCACTTAATAATAACTCTACTTAGCTTCTCACACCACACCAAGGCTTCTTAGGATACTACATTACATCATCAAGTTAGGACTAGAAAGGGACTAGTCATTGGGGTAGAAGGTTATTGAAAGGTGTAAGAGAGTGGTCTGATCCATCTAGGAAAAATTTTTATATGTAGGTCAATTTTGGCCAACATCTATAGTGACCTCCTAGTATTTCATGCCTGGTATGCAACATATTAGTTTCTTTATCTGATCCATTGGGCATATGGGGTTGTAAGTCTTCACTGATAAGAAATGATACAAGGTTGTCCTTAGCTAAAAACATCCTATTGAAGAAATAAGGACAACATGAAAAAAAACCAACACTATGCCCATGGCACTTAAGGAAGGGAAACACATAACTAAAAATATGTGCATAAGGAACTTAAAGGAAAACATGGAAAACTATTCAAAATGTATAATATATACAATGGATGAAAATTATTCTAATAACAAGGATTTAGATGAATCCCATTTATTGGGATGGGTAATACCTCTCCATCTAGTTTGGAAATCTGAAAATCATTATGTTATTTGCATACATGGATAAAGTAAGGGAAACTCCACAAGCTATCAAACTTGGTATGGTTGCCTAGCTTAGCTTTATTTAAATTCCACATGAGGACTAGATCCCCCTCTTTGAAGTCCCTTTCTATGGATCTCTTGTCAAAGTATTTATTGACTTTATCTTGAAGTGACTCTATTGTATTCATTATAAGGTATCTCATTTATTCAATATCTATGAGCTCTACCATCCTCATGCTCATAGGTTTACTCTCCATCAACTCAAGCTGATGGGCTAGTTCCAAGGCAGGTAACTCAAGAGAGATGGGAAACTTGGATTTTCTCCCATATACAATAATAAATGGTGAGTTACAAATGGAAACATTGGGAGTCACTCTATCAACCCATAAGGTTATCCTTAACTTTGTGTGCCACACTCTCTGATTCTCTTACATACTCCTCTTGATGATTCTTATCAAGTTTTTTTTGTTGAATATACAAGTCCATTACCTTGGGGGGTAGTAATTGGAGAATGTATTAAGGTAGATACCTATATGAAGTTCCCATTCACTTGTCCTTATACCAAAAAATGATAAGGCATTATCTAAAATTATTTTTACTAGAACACTAAACCTCATTACTATGTTATCATATAAGTCCACACTACTATTTAATTAGCTTATTTTAGAGCAATTGCCTCTACCCACCTGGTGAAGTAATCAGTAAAAGTGAGTACCTATTTGTGTCCTCCAATGGAAGTTGGATTGATCATTCCTATGAAATACAAACCCCACTACATGAAAGGATGATCTACTTGAATTGGGTTGAGATGAAGGGATGCCAACCTTTGTTTGACTACAAATAGAGCACACATTTGACACTTTCTTAACCATGCATATGTATCTTTGAATAGGTTGGGACAATAATAACTAGCCCTCATCACTTTTGTTGATGTATTCTATTGGTTCCCAATTATACACTTCTCTAGTTTGGCCTTGCATACTCGAATAAAATGACAAACAATGATGAAAAACCTATTTTTATGTCATTATAGCTAGGGAAGAGTTTGGCATAAATAATGGACTAGACTGGAGAAAATGACTGAGAGGAACTAATAAAGGGTATGGTCAACTCCATGCTACTTATGGATTTCCTTGAACCAAGGTGAGAAGACATAAGGGATTACAATTGATGGCCTACATTTGTTTAGGCAATTGAGATTAGATGGTTTGAGTTCAAAGTCAAAAGATCAAGCTTATGGTGCATGATAAGGCTTGAGCATGTTCTCATCAATTGATGGTACATATTTAAGTGTACACATTCTAATTGATGGGGTGTATTAAGTCAATATTTGAAACTGATCCTAAAGTGAATGTAGTGATGACATGCATCATAACTATGTTAAATAGAATATTGAGCATCTAATAGCATTTGATCCTTTGGATCAAAATCCAATAGCATGTGTTGATCTGGCTTAGTGAGATCTAATGGTACAAGATCAAAGGGTCCATTTTATTTATGTTACAACTTGGTCTAGGGATTTACCCTAAAGTTTCATTGTATTTATTAATACAATGAAACCTTAGGTTAAAACCTTATGCTATGTCCCTTTTTATTAAGCACGAGGCCCCCTTTTATTATGTCTTGAGCTTAGTCTAAAATTTGGCCTAGATTTTCATTCATGTTCATTAACATAAGTAAGATCTTATTCCAAATACTTTAGATTAAAGATTTATATTATTCCTTGGGTTTTAACTTAGACATTTTTATTGTTTGTAGGAACAAATCACACTCACTCTCATGGATTACAATATGATGATGCACATTGATTGAATGAAGAGATATAATGGTTTGAGGTCATGGTTGGAAATTAAATACATGGTCCCAAGATAAATATTGAGAATGTTACCAAAGATCAATAGTACATGTTCAAGCTTATACTATCTGATCTATGGTGCATATTAATTCAAGAATTTTTAATGAAGCCTAGAACTGTCACTTGGAAAGATTGTATTATCCTGATAAGATTGATAGAGTAGGATGTATAAAGCACATAGAGATACCAAGTGGCACCATTTTGGTATAAGACCTATAGATAGCCAATGGCCTTCGATCCTTTGTATCATGATCAATGGCACACATTTGCTTAAGTGAACAGATCAAATAGTGTAAGCCAAGATGGACTTTTTAAAGGGCTTGGGACCAATAAGCAAGTGGTACATGCCCATATTAGAGCCAATTAAGTAACCTAGTTAGTTTTAAACTTCATGAGTGCCCAATTAGATCTGATGTGGCATGCTAAGTGTCAATATTGGTTGGGAAGCCAAAGATTAAGTGTTCTTCCATGGATGGGAAATGATTGGAAGCATAAAGGGAGGTATATAGGTTATTCTAAAGATTTTTTTCAATCATAATGTAATGAAACACTACACCAAAACATTGAGGCATTAGTGAAGTCCACCCACCAGGACCATAACATCCCACCACACTTTCAAAGCCCAAACTCTGGATTGGATTTGCACCCATACCACCAAGATTCCCTACATGTACGAGCCCCAAATAAACACTTTCATGCCGGCATAGCCTCCCGCTCTATGACTTGAACCTTGGTGGAGGATTTGATACCACATGTAATGAACCACTACACCATAACCTTGAGGCATTAGTGAAATCTGCCCATTAGGATCATAACATCTCACCACGCTTCCAAAGCCTAGACTCTAGGCTAGATTTTCACCTATACCACTAGGATTCCCTACATGTACGAGCCCTAGATAAACACTACCGTGCTGGTGTAGCCACCTTCTCTATGACTTAACCTAGGTGGAGGCTCTGATACCACATGTAATGAATTGCTACACCAAAACCTTGAGGTGTTAGTGAAATCTGGCCCATTAGGATCATAGCATCCCACCACGCTTCTAAAGCCTAGACTCTGGGTTGGATTTTCACCTATACCACTAGGATTCCTTACATGTACGAGCCCTAGATGAACACTACCATGCCATTATAGCCACCCACTCTATGACTTGAACCCATGTGGAGGCTCTGATACCACATGTAACAAACCGCTACACCAAAACCTTGAGGCGTTAGTGAAATTTTCCCATCAAGATCATAACATCTCACCACACTTCTGAAGTCTAGACTTTGGGGTAGATTTGCACCCATACCACCAGGATTCCTTGCATGTATGAGCCCTGAATGAACACTGCCATGTTGGTATAGCCACCCGCTCTGTGACTTGAACCTGAGTAGAGGCTCTGATACCATATGTAATGAACCGCTACACCAAAACCTTGAGGTGTCAGTGAAATTTGACCATTAGGATCATAACACATAATTATGGATAATTTTATATTTACACCATAATCAAATCATTCATGTGTTTTCATTAAAAAATCAAGTTATTCCATGACATCCACTAAGGAAAACCTAGTTGTCTAGGTGATTCTAGTTGTGCAGACAAGTGATCAAGAGTTTCTCTAGATGGTTGAACATTAGGATAAATTTTTTTTGGACCTTAGCCATGAATATTATCCTTTCAACTTGAATGAAGATATTTATAGCCTTGAAATCAAAGATTTTTTTTATAAATCCTCCATCATTCATTGTAGAGGAAGTTAGAGCAATGATTCATTTCTTAAAAATGGATGAAAATATCAGGCATGGCATGGAAATTTTTTTCAACTAGGAGCATATTGATGGGACTTGAAATTTTGTTTTATAATTATATGTATTACAACCTACAAGTCTAAATTTGAGAAGGATTGAGAAATGTATAAATAGGGGGATTCTCCTATATTCAAGGTTGTTGGTTATTGATGGTTTTTCTATTTTTCTCTCTAAGTCTAGGCTATTAAAAGTTTTGGGATCCATGATTGTGTGTAGATCTTTTATCTCTTGCTAAGGTGGTTATAGTTGTACAACCATTAGTAAGATTTGAGAGCATGTTCATGTGTTTCACTTGTTAAAAGAGAAAAATCACCATGCTTGTCCCCTTGGTAGTATTTTAAACAACTGATGCATGTAGGATTTCATTTCAAGACCAATAAAAATGCTTGTAGTTATCTGCTCCTTCTTGTTGATTAAGTACATTAATATGTCTTACAAGTATTATTGATTAGATATTTGGGTTTGTGTTTATTATTGGTTGTAATTTTGAGCATAGATTTAGGTTGTAGATCCCTATCTGTAGTTTGAATCTAGAAGTATATTATTGAATCACCTTTTAGGGAACCCTAGGTTTATAGATTTGACAAAGAAAAGAACTTGAAATCTTGGTTATAGTGTATGATATAGGGTTTAAAGAAACATCTGGTATTTCCCATTGGCTTGTGTTTGAGTCTCTTATACATCTTTTGCTAAGGATAATGCCATGAACCTTGTAAGAGACCCTATTGTTTGAACAAGTCCCCATCACACCACCTTCCTTTTTTACTATTATATAACATATCCTCCCTTGTCCTACCATACATATAACACACCCTTTACATATTATAAGTGTTATTTACCCCTCTAAATACATAATATCTTGCTTACATAGCATGCATTTATATTGTGTGCTTTGAATACTAGTGTTGTAGTTTTCCATTTGATCTCTATTTTGAAATTTATTTAGAATGAAAGTTACAATCATATACATATCTATATTTAGTAGCTTGTATGTGGCCTAATGCATTTTTGAATTCCTTATGACAACCCTTTTTGGGTAGAGTGTGTAAGTTTGGTTTTGCCCTGGTCACATTTGTGTCCTTTTATGTGAATAATTCCCATGGACGTTGAATTGAAAAATATCTCCATGTAAGTAGGCTACTCCTTAGGTCCTCTCACCTTGGTTTATGTAGATCCAAAAGTAGTAAGGAACTGACCATACCCTTTGTTAGTGCCTCTCAATAGTTTTATCTAGTTTGGTCCATTATTGATGCCAAACCGTTCCCCAGTTACAACAACATAACAGTGGGTTTCTCATCATTGTTTGCCATTTTCTTCAACTGTGTAAGGCCATACTAGAGAGGTGTAAAATTGGAAACTAACACTTTATTAACACCATTTATAGAGACTATTTGAACTCCAAGTGACTTGTGTTGCTGGTGACTCTTGCATAAAGCTAAAGCTATTATTTATATTTTAAGAATTGTTGATATTATATGTTGAAAGGTGTCTTTTCCCTTTTGAAAATTATTCTAAATTTTTAGTGAATTTGATTCCTATCTCATTAAGCTTCAACAAGTTTGATTTTATCATGTATAAATACCATTTTATTAACTGTTATATTCTAGAATTGTGATTCTAGTGGTGACTCTAATTTTTATTTTATGGTTTCAAAGAAGATTAGTGCCTATTCTGAAGCTTTGATAACCATTAAAATTTAAGTATCTTATTATTTGAAATGTTATAAGTACTGAGATCATCCTTCAAAGGTCACTCCTCTAATCAACTTGTCCTACCCTAAAGTTTGCATCAAAGATGAAGGAGACAAGTTTGGAGACCTATTGAAGGGCATAGTGTAGCTATAAAAGACTACTTGGACTGTCAATATTCTATTAATATTGAAATATTTATTAAGAGCCCCATTATTGAGGACTATCATAGCTCTCTTAGTGACTCTAAAAATCACAGTCCACTTTATTTTCTAGCCCCATTTCAACCAGTTGAATCCCGTCCTAGGTGTGAACCAAAAATTCCACCTCATTCACCCCCTCATAACCCTTTGGCATTACTTTTTGACCCTCTTATTGAACTAATCATGAGGCATAGGGACCAAGGTGAGAATGAATGTCTTGCATTCAAAGTTCCCAAATTTAGGCCTATTAATTTCAATGAAATGGAAGGATATCCTAATGAAGTCCCAAATGAAGTAAGGAAATACCTTCCAAAGTTCCAAGGGAACAATATAGTGAGTGGTAATCAACACTTGAGGGATTTTCAAAATATCATTAAAGATTATAAGGTTGAGTATGAGGATGTGTGCATCAAGTTGTTTGTGCATACATTGGAGGAAGATTCTTGTGAATGGTTTAATTCCATTCTTGTTGGATGCATTGATTCATGGGAAGAGATGCAAAATGTTTTTACAATTCAGTATGGTGCTATGATTGATCCAAGGTATATTTTAGATAAGTTTAAAAATATCAAAAATAATCATAATGATTATGTGTAGGACTTCAATACATGGTTCAACAAGACCATGATGCAGATACCCAAAAACATCAAGCCTAGTGATACAATATGCTTGATAAAGTATTGTGATGCCTTTGATAAGAAAACTATGTAATACTTGAGGGACAAAGCTCCCATGAACTTGTGGTTAGAATTAAATATGGCCATCTAGATTGAAAAAAACATAAAGGCTATGGGAAATCATATAGATAAGAGGGCTGATATAAATCTAGTCAATTCATAAAATACATAGCTCACAAAGATAACCAAATTGGAGGAAACTATCAAGATATTGGCCTCTGTTGTCAAAGAAATGTCATACAACTTGGCTAGAGATAAAAAAGGGGGTCCCTCATGTGTCTACCAGCTATGAGTGGGATCCAAACATAAATAAAGCACCAAGGGGGAATGATTTAAATAATAGAGATAATTATAAAGGGAAGAGGCCTACATGAGAAGAAAGAATAGAAATAAATCAAAATAAAGGGATTGAAAAATAAGCGTCCAATCCTTTAAATGCTAAGGTAAATACAGTGAATTTTAACATTGGTATTGATTAGAGCAACAAGTGCTTCCTTATACATCCCCTATGTGATAAAATTGAATCGATTAATGAAGATGTAGATTAAATTGAGCCTACATCATCTGATGATGAGATCCTAATGTTCAATTATCAAAGCCCTCAAAGTGGGATGACTACCTCCATAAAATTGTTAGGTGCTACTACTATTGAACAATTTTAGAGTGCAATTGAGAAAGTAAGTGCCCCAATTCCTAAATTTGTTTTTGATGTTAATATGGCACAATCATATCAATTACTCAATGATGATCAATAATTATGATGGGGGGATTTTGTTAGTTGAGGATAGGTAGTTACTAATTAATGTAGTAGTTACCCAAGAAGAGTATCACTTGAGAAGCAAATATTAGGTTATTGTTACTCAAGACATTGCCCCTATAGATCCAAGGTAGCGGATGCTAAGAAAACTATAGTAGTCCCTAAATCTTCCAAACTAGTGCATGTTTCCCAATTTGATGAGCCTAAAGGTGCTCCAACTAAGAATAGAGTGCCTATATTATCTAATATCCCTAAGGGTGCTAATGAGTTTAAATATAATCCACCTTTTAAGGTTGTTGTTAAAAATTCAAATCCACCCCAACCTACTCCACTTCAGACCTTAAGTGATTATATTATATTTGAAGGTATTTTCACCCTTCCACCCAATACTCTTCTTCCTCAGAATAGTATATGTGATATGGCTGAAGTGTTGAGCCAATTGAAAATAATTGTGTCACTTGTTGAATTGTTAAGAATACTGGAACATAGGAAGAGGGCATTTGAGTACTTAGAATTTAGTGAGAAGTTAGCTATGAATTAAATTTAATTTCTCCACATATCCCTAGAAAGTGATGAATAATAATAAGAGGTTGTTAAACTTGCTCCAGTGGTCTATTTGAGGACTGCATTAGTGGAGAGTTAGCTAAATGTGGATCTATTTTATATAACCTTGGTGATCAATGATTAGATTTTTCATAACTACATGTTTGACTCTAGAGCTTCCTACAATGTGATTCCCTAAGGTATCCTAAATGAAATCAAAGTTAAAACTACATGAACCTTTAGTAAGTGTTATGACATGGAATCACAAGAGGTTTTAGTTGTTGGACAAGATAAGGGGTTGGTTGTATAGTTGGCAGTTATCCTAGAAAGTATTTGAACATGGATGTGGTAGTTGTATACTACTCACCTAAGTGGGGGATGCTATTGTCATTTAAATGGGCTACCAACATGGGTGAAGTGTGTAGATGGAACTTTCTTGTGCCATTATTTTACTAGAGGGTAAGATGGTAAATATTTATAGAGAGCCAAAGATGCTACATTTAATTGAAGATCCAAAATGTGTTCTTAATGAAGTGTTTTACATATATGTTGAGCTCAGTAACTTTGTTAGGAATGTTGATACTAGTGAATATCCTACTATTCTTGATGTTAAACCTAATAAAGAAAGTGCAGTTTGGAAAATGTGCTTTAATGGGGCTTGCTCTAATCTTGGAAATGGAGATTAGGTGGTTTTTTATGCCCCCAATGGTAAATGTTTTATGTTTTATTTTCAACCATCCTTTGAGTGCACAAATAATACTACTGAGTATGAGTCACTCTTTCTTGGTTTAAGGATTGTCTATAAATATGGAATTAAAAGCTTTATTGCCAAGGGTGATTCTGAGCTAGTGGTTAAGCAAGTTTGTAATGATTATGCCACCAAGAATAAAAGGTTGAAATAATATCAGAATGTTGTTTGGGATTTGCTTGAATTTTTTTATGCATTCAACATCTACTATCATGATAGAAGTTTTAACCAAGAATTTGATAGACTTATAGGGTTAGGTGCTCAATTTGATACTAAAAATATGAGTCCTCATTATCAGTATCAAGTGGAGGTAATTTTTGGGCCTTCAATCCTAGATAATGTTAATCATTGGTAGGTGTTTGAAGATGATGATAAAATCAAAAGGTTTTTGAATTGTTAGGTTGAGTTCCATGATCAGCTCATAGACTTAGAATCTATGGTTTAGGTTTGTGATGGAAAATAAACCTTGTTTAGGAAGGATATTATTTAGTTAAAGATAAACCACTCCTAAGGGGATTGGTAAGTCTAGAGTCATCTTTTGATGGAGATAATAGAATAAAATCAAGAGAATCATTTATCTCAAAAGACATGACTGATTGTAATTTGGGTTATCATGAGAATTTAAGAAAGGTTTGGCTAGGTACTCACCTGAGTGTAGCTAAGAAACAAACTTATATGCATTCTTTAAAGAAGTACTAGGATTTATTGGCATGGTCTTATTCTGAGCTAAAAGCATATAGGGAAGACATGTTTTAGCATGTCATCCCATTAAAAGTTGATAGCAAGCCTTTCAAGTAGAAATAAAGACCTATTAACCCCATCTTAACCACCAAGATGAGGGAATAATTAAATAAGTTAAGGGATGGTGGTATCATTCATCCCATCAGATATTCATCATGTGTGGAAAACTTAGTTCCTATATGGAAGAATAATGGTGACATTTTTTTATGTGTGGAATTCTAAAATTTGAACAAAGCTTCTTTAAAAGACAATTATCCCCTACCCAATATTGAGAACCTACTAAAAAGTGTCACTAGATCATAAATGTTGTCCACTTTAGATGGATTTTTATGTTACAACTAGGTTATGTAGAAGGAATCCAAGAGGTCTAAGACTATGTTCACTATGCCTTAGCGCACACACACACACACACACACACACACACACACACACACACACACACACACACACACACACACACACACACACACACACACACACACACACACACACACACACACACACACACACACACACACACACACACACACACATGAGATGCCTTTCAAGTTGATGAATGTTGGTGTAACATTCCAATGAGCTATGGATGTCATTTTTGTAGGGATAATTAACCAATTCATTTCTATGTATTAGGATGACATTACTATGTACTCTAAGACTAGAGAAAAGCATTTAGAGCATCTAAAGTAGGTGATGATTAGATGTAAGCAATTCAAAATTTCACTTAATCAAAAGAAGTGTAACATGGAGTATAAAAGGCTAGGTTTTTAGGATACATAGTGTCTAAGGATCATGTCATCATTGATCCAAAAAGGGTCAAATCCATTGATAAAGTTCCTATCCCATAGTTGAAGAAAGGGATTTAGTCTTTCTTTGGGTAAATTAACTTTGTAGGGAGGTTTGTATCCAATTTTATAGAGATCACTCTACCTATTACTTCCATGTTGAAGAAAGACCAAATCATCAAGTGGGAGAAGGATATGCAAGAATTCAATGACATTAAAGGAGATTCAAATTCTGATCCTATCTTGGCTAGCCTTGATTACATAAAGCCATTCTAGATATTCTCTTTTGCATCATATAATACTATTGCTATTATTCTATGGTAAAATAATGAAGGTGGTCATGAGAAGCCCATAACTTTCTTTAGTAAATCTATGCAAGGTCTTGAACTAAATTATACTATCATGGAAAAAAAATCACTCTATTTAAAGCTATTAAAACATTTAGGCCTTATATTCTAAGTTTAAATATTATTTCCTATGTCCTATACACCATGGTGAAGGACATTTCAACTTAGACTAAAGTATCTAGTAAGAGATGCAGGTGGGTAAACAAGTTACAAGAGTATGACATGGATAATCAAAACACCAATTTAGGTTTAAAACTAACTAGGCTACTTAGTTTTCTCTAATCTAAGCATGTGTCACTTGCTTATTAGTTTTGAGCCTTATGAAAATTCCATCTTGTCTTATACCATTAGATCTGCTTACCATAGAAAATGCATGCAATCAATCTTAATCTAAAGGATCAAAGGCCATTGGCTATTATGGATCTTATAAAAAAATGATGCCACTTGGCAGCTCTATGGGATTTTTGCATCTTCCTCTATTAGTATTGTCAATCTAACATGCTCTTGCTAAGTGGTAGTTCTAAGCTTTGTTGAAAATTCTTGACTTAATATGTATTTTAGATTGGATAGTGTATGATTGAATACGTATCATCAATCTCTAGAAACATGTTTGATAATTAGCCTATAACCATGTATTAAATTTTCAACCATGCCCTTGCACTATTAGATCTCTTCATCTGATCAAACATGTATTTTCAGATTGTAATCCATGAGATTAAGCATGATTTATTCCTACATATAATAAAATTGTCCAAGTTAAAACCAAAAGGAAAAATACAAAGCTTTAAGCTAAATTTTTTAGACTAAAATCTTATTTATGTTAATGAACACAAATAAAATTTTAGCCCAAAGTTTAGACTAGGATCAAGACATAATAAAAGTGGGGGCCATGCTTAATAAAAAGGGATATATCATAAGGTTTTAACCTAAGGTTTTGTTATATTAATAAATACAATGAAACTTTAGGGTAAATCCCTAGACCAATTTAAAACATAAATAAAAGGACCCTTTCATCTCTCACCATTGGATCTTGCTAGGCCACTTCAATGTGTGCCATTAGATTTTAATCCAAAGGATCAAATGCCATTGGATACTCAATACTCTATCTAATGTGGTTATGACATGTGTCACAACAACATTCACTTTGGGATCAATTTTAAATCTTAACTTAATACATCTCATCGATTAGAAGGTGTACACTTAGCCATGTACCATTGATTGACAAGAACATGATCAAGCCTTATCATACACCATAAGCTTGGTCTTTTGACTTTAAAATCATACCATCTAATCTAAACTACCTAAGCAAATGATGGTCATCAATTAAAATCCATTAGGTTGAAATGTGATTGGTGCCCACAAATAGTGAAATATATAGCTAAGTTAGAGCTTAGAAGTAATATAAGACCTAGGATATAATCCTAGACCAAGGTTTTGATTCATATTAATAAATAAAAATTAAGACCTTAGGCTAAAGTTTAGACTAAGATTGAAATAAAATAGGGCTCTGCTAAATAAAAAGGACCATACAATATTTTAGACTATGAGGAACATAGGCTAAGGGATATTGGGACCTAAAAGGGACCAAGCATGGATTTTTAGACTAGGGTTTGGTCATGTAAATAAACATGACCAAGCCTTAGTATACAAATTTAACTAAATCCATGGAATTTTAAAATGCTCCCGCATAAAAATGTTTCCCACCAATTTTGAATTCAAATGGAAGGACTTAGGCCAAGGTAATTGGAGTCAAGATTTCAAGGTGATCAAAATGAACTCAACTCAACCTTTAACAAACCAAAGGCTAGTTAAAGACCAATATTGACATTAAATCATGAAACCCAGACATAATCCATTTTCAATGAAGGCTCCATTAAACCTACAAATTTAAAACTTAGAAATCCAATGTTATCAAATTAAGATAAGATCTAAACCATAATCATGCACAAATATGCCAACCAAACTAGGTGTGGATGATCTCCAGATAAAGATAATGTGAAAACATACTAGTAACACCCTGATCAAGTAAATTTCCATAGTAATATATTTTAAAATTAAAAGATTATGGTTTAAAATTAAAACTAAGCTATTCATTCTAATTGATCAAGCACCATTGTTAAGACCTAGTCATGTTTAAAACAAGCCTCATAAGTGCCCAATTAGATTTGATGTGGTGTGATAAGTGTCAATATTGGTTGGGAAACCAAAGATTAAGTGTTCTTCCATGGATGGGAAATGATTCAAATCATAGAGGAAGGTCTATAGGATGTTTTAAATATTATTTTTCAATCATAACCATAGATCATTTTTTGTTTACACCATAATAAGATCATTCACATTCCATCATTGTAAAAGTAGGTTGTTCCATGGAATGCACTAAGGAAAAGATAGTTGTTTAGGAGATTCTAACTATGTAGACAACTGATCAAGAGTTTTTATAGATAGTTGCATATGAGGACAAATTTTATTTGGCCCTTGGCCATGACTATTCTCCTTCTAACTCAAATGAAGATATTTCCAGCCATGAAATGAAAGAGTTTGTTGTAAATATCCATCATTAATTGTATAGGTAGTTGGAGACATGTTTTTTTTAACAAATGGATGAAAATCTCAAGCATGGTAAGTAATATTTTCTAGCTAGGATCATCTTCTAAGTACTTGAAAGTTTGTTTTTAAATTTCTCTAATTACAACCTACATGTCCATATTTGAGAAGGATTGAGAAATGTATAAATAACGGTCTTCTCTATTCAAGGTTGTTAGATTTTGTGGGTTTTTTTATTTCTCTCTCTAAGTCTAGGCTCTTGAAATTTTTGGAATCTATTACTATGTTAGATATTATCTCTCTTACTAAGGTGGTAATAGTTGTATAATCGTTAGCAAGCTTTGAGATCATGCTCATGTGTCTCCCTTATCAAAAGAGAAAACTCACCATGCTTGTCCCATTGGTAATATTTTAAACAACTGATGTATGTTGTATTTCATTTCAAGATAAATTAAAATGATTATATTTCTCTACTCTTTCTTGTTTATGAATTACATTAATATGTATTAAAAGTCCTATTAATTGGATATTTGGGTTTGTGTTCATTACTAGTTATCATTTTGAGCATAGATTTAGGTTATAAATCCCTCTCTATCATTTAAATCTATAAGTATATTATTGAAATACATTTTAGGGTACCCTAGCTCTACAAATTTGATAAGGAAAAGTGCTTGCAATCTTGGTTGCAATGTATGCTATAGTGTTTTAGGGACCATCTGGTTTTTCCCATTGGCTTGTGCTTGAGTCTCTTATACATCTTTTTATATGGATAATGGCATGAGCCTTGTAAGGGACCTTTCTATTTTAACAAGTTTTGAATACACCACCTTCATTTTTCACTATTATATAACCCATCCTACCTTGTCCTACCCTACATATAACACACACTTTACGTATTAGAAGTGTTATTTGCCCTTGTAAATGCATAAGATCTTTCTAACATATCATGTATTTGCATTGTGTGCTTTGAATAATACTATTATAATTTTCCATTTGAGCTCTATTTTGAAAATTATATAGAATTAAATTTGTGGTCATACACATATCTAAATGCAGTAGCTTGTACGTGGCCTAGTGCATTTGTGCATTCCTTGTGACAACCCTTTTCAAGTGGAGTGTGTAAGTTTGGTTATGCCTTGGTCACATTTGTGTCCTTTTATAAAATAATTCCCATGGAGGTTGACTTATATAGTATCTCCATAGGTCTTATCACCTTGGTTTAGGTAGATCTAGAAGTAGTAGGAAGTTAATCAAACCCTTTATTAGTGCTCCTCAATCATTTTCTCGAGTCTAGTCCATTATTGATGCCAAACCCTTCCATAACTACAATGACATAACAAAAAGTTTATCATTATTTTCCATTTTATTCAAGTTTGAAAGACCAAAATAGAGAGGTTTATAAATAGGAACCAACATAGTCTTTAAGGTAAAATGGCCTCCTATAGGCCCATCATGGAATTGATCTAAGAGCCTAGTCACTTGGTCATCATATATGCATCTTAGGACCACTACATTGAGGTATTATCTAAATAAAACCCCATTAACCAATGCATAATTTATGGGTTAAAGTATAAAATACATTCTCTTTTCCCTATCCATGCCTTGAGGGAACTCACTTGTTATCAAGAACCTTATCATATCCTAGAGCTAGTTAGTGTAAGGTGGAGGTGCATCAATTTTTGAGTTATCTTGTGTCAGAAAAATAACCTCCTTTATCTTCATGAAGGTCATAAACCATGTGTTTAAATAAGAATTTACCTCTCACTAGCTTAGTGACCATGATATCAACATCATGTTCCATGACCCTTGTGATCCAACTAGCCCTCTTCTCATTCAAGTTTGTGTTAAGAATGAAGTCTCTCACTCTAGGATGAGACACCATAAAATAGATTTTTATATTGGAGAGCATTAGTTTGAATTTTTTAAGGAATCTTACCACTAAAAAGACTTGCTTCTCTAAAAAAGTATACCTTACTTCATACTATTCAAACCCTTGACTAAAAAATGCAATTAGTTTCTCAAGTCCTTCACCATTATTTTACATTAGTATAGATAAAATATTTTCAATATTAGTAAAGGCATACAATATGAAATCCCATGAGAAATTAGGATTAATGAGCGTAGGTGTTTGGGTAGTGGCTTGTTTGATAGCCTCAAATCTTGATTTACCTTCTCCTAACCAAGTGAACACTTGGTTCTTCTTAATCACAATAGTGATGTGTTTAACCAAGCTTGTAAAACCAGGTATAAACCTTCTCATGAAGTTTATTTTCCTAAGGAAACTCTAAAGTACCTTCTTATTCTTAGGTAAGGATAATGCCAAGATGGCACTTATTATATGAGGATCAATAACTAGTCCCTATTTTGAGACAATATGACCTAAGATATTGCCATCATGGATAGAAAACACACACTTTTTTGGATTCAATGAGATCCAATTTTATCTACATATTTCAAATTCAATCTTAAGTGGCCCAAGTGTTCACTAAAATTCTTAGAGAAAATTGTTATGTCATCCAAGTAGACAAGCATAATCTAATTTAGTAATCCTTAGAAATCCATATCCATGAATCTTTAAAAAGTTGCTCCAACATTTGATAGTCCAAAGTTCATCTTCTTATAAGTATATGTGACCCACTTTATGGTGAATGCGGTCTTATACTAGTCTTCTACTCTTACCAACACCTAGTTGTATCCCAAGTACCCATCCAAAAGAGAGAAGAGTTATAAAGTAGAAACAATTTAAAGGAGTTGTTCCATGGATGATAAGGGGTAATGATCTTTAAAAAGACCCTATTCAATTCTCTAAAGTCAACACACAACTGGATCTCACCATTCTTATTTCTCATAGGTACTAGATTGGCTACCCATAAGGAGTGCTTGATGGGAAAAATGATATTATAATAAATCAATTTAGTCAATTTTTTCCTCATTAGATCTTTAATTTTTGGGTTCATAGGCCTTTGATTTTGCCTAACAGGCTTGGTATTGTCTTCCAATTCTATGGTGTGTTGGGCTAACTTGGGATCAAAGCCTCTCAGATCACTATATTCCCAACCAAATATGTCTGAATATTCCCTAAAAATTTTAATGAAAGCATGCTTTTCTTCCTCATTTTTTATCGTTACAAGCTTAAATAGTTTATCTTTGAAGATAAGGACTCTTTCATAGTTCTCTTCATCAGTTAGCATCACTATCTTATCTTTGATCATATGATATCCCTCATGGTAAAGACCTTAAAGGGTGATCATCCCTTTAGGAATTTTGTTAGACCTTAGCTAAATAATTTACTCCTCATACTGATGTTGAAATTTACCTTGGTTCATTAAGGAAAATTCTGCTTCTTGCTATAGGAAAAAAATAATTTATTTGTCACTATCAAAGAAGTAAAAATGAACCTCATTGTCTATCACTGATGGTATCACTACCATTTTAACATGTGGATACAATTTGGACTTGTTCAAATAAATTGGGATGAAAAAATAAGATCCCATAGCTGCCAACCTATCATCATGCTAATTTTACTCTTTTGACACTGCTTGGATGTTGAAAGCTTCAAAATATTCAAGTATGCCCCACACTTTATGTTTGTAGGAACTCATTAATGGGTTATTAGTAATTTTTTGGCCTTGAACCTGATTTTATATCAGCTCATTATCCCCATACACTTGGAACTGATATATCCCCATCTTACTAGCCCATTGAAGGCCATGGACAAGGCTCTCATACTCAATTGTATTGTAAGATAAAATAAATTGGAACTTTTAGGATGAGAAGTACTTGTAATTGGAGGGAGATATTATCATTACACCTACACCAACCCCATGATTTATCCTTGAGCCATCAAAGAATTATTTCCATAAATCGCTAGTATCTTCCTATGGCCTAGTGAGGGATGACATGAACTCATTTTCTTCATGCAATAAATAGACTCCCATGTCTCTTTATTCAAAACCTTAGAAAGGGTAAATTAGATAATTCTCACTCCATAGATCATCTAAAAACATATCAGGTATCTCCTCAGGATGAGAGTCTAGTTCTTGACCAATCAGGTGGTCATGTTCATCTAGAATTGTACAATTGATGTTTAGACTACCTGGCCCATAAGGCTCAATGTGAAATTAGGAAATAGGCTTAGATTTGATAGACACCTTGGTCCCATACCTTATCTTGAGATCCATGTAAGACTAATCTATTGCTAGATAACCCCCAATTTTGGTTATAAAGTCTCTAGATAAGCATAGAGCAAAACAATAAGGCACATCTAGAATCAACACATCCTGAGCCACTGAAACACTAAGATAAGCATGGAGGGTCAAGTTTACACCTTTGATAATACTAGGTAGTTTGGTAGAATATCCATCAAGCTACAATAATTCTTAGATTAGGGATTATACTTCAAACTAAATTGATCTGCTATTGATTTTGGCATCATTAAAGTACTTATTCCACTAGCTACCATGTAGTTGTGTACCAAGAAGTCATCAATAATTCCAAAAATGTAGAAAGTAGGAGGGTTGAATACCTTGTTTTGTTTCCCTTAATTAGGACTTTTGGTTGTATTGGTGAGAACTACATTTTCCTTGCTTGGTGGTTTATTAGAAACATTAATCTTTGACAAACCTTCCTAAAGGATATCCACCTGACCGGGCATAGAATGCATGTCCCACATTGGAACACTCACATTGGAATTTTTCATTTGTTTAACAATATTGATGGGCAAACCATCAACTTTTTATTGTGATTTGGGAACCATAACTATGTTTTGAATTTGTGAGTTTTGGGGAATAAAGGCATTCCCTTGGTTCTGATTCTTTTGAGTTATTAGAACCTTTGGAGTATAAGTAGGTTCCTTTGATAGTAAAGTATTAAGAGTAGGAGACTCTTTTATTGCTTCTTGATTACCATCCATGTTTCTTATTTTAAACCTTGTATTAGTTATCATTGGAATGTTTGCTTGGCTAGAACTAGCCTACTGATTGGATACATAACACTCTTCTTACTCATAATTAACCATTATAGGCCCCCAACTAGTTTTTCCCTTCATTAGGCCCTTGGCCTTGTTGAGGCTCTTATAGTTTTGTCATCATAGGCACTTCTATGTTTTGATCCATATGAGCTTGATTAAATCCATAACTAGCACCCTGTTTCCATTAATCATTAAAAACCAAATTGAACTCAATGCTTGGGAAAATGGATTGACTGAAAGATTGATTTCAAGGCATAGTACATTCACCTTCTTGATAAATTTTGTTCTGAATAGGAACTAAAGTATTAGAGGTACTTTTAGCATTTGGATTGTAGTTGTTTTGTATAACATAGTTAGGCTACCCTTTTCCTTGGCCTTGTCCTTGAAAATTTCCTTTGAAAGGTGGCCTATTATCTTGATAAGGTTGATAAGGTTGATATAGAGCTTGATAAGGTATATTGAATTGGGATTTTTATCTCTTCAAATTCACCAATTCATTTCCCTAGGATTAAAACATGCTCTTTAGTTAGTGGAAGTTCTTTTGTTCTTGGGAGTCACTAGATTGATTAGTTGAAGTATTTTCCTACTTTGGTGTAGGTATGGCAGTAAATGTTGGCATAAGAGGGATGTCAAAAAGGGGAGGAATATAAATAGAATGTGGTTCAATCTCAATAAACAAAGGCATTAGTGGCCTAGGTGTAAGATTTACATCTTGTACTAGACTATTCTCTGCTTTGATTTCCACCTCATAGGCATCCAATAGTATGTTTCCTCCCATAGACTAAATCATTATTGTAATATCACTATTAAGATCTTTCATATAGTAAAGGAAAGAATATTTAGGAGTAAGCTTGATAGAGATTGGAATCCAATCCCATGTCTTTTGAAAGTTGGTGTTGAAATCTTATATAACCTCATGAGGAACCCTCTTGATTGTAGTTAACTATTGAATAAGTGATAAGTGGTCACTCTTATCTTCAAACCTTTTTCACAAAGAATCTCTTAAATGATACCATTATGTGATGGATTTAGAAGTAAGGTTTCTATAAAAATCTAGGGATTTTACCTTAAAAGAGATGTCTAATAACCTAATAGCCATGTTTTACTCATTGTATCATGAATATTGCAAAAGTTGGCTATATGTTTGAGGTGCTCAAAAGGGGTTGTAGACTGGTCTCTAATGAAGTAAGGAACACTTATAAGAGCTTAAAATAGTATAGGGTCATATTTATTTAGGTATAAATGAATCTAATCATTGAAAGCCTCAAAAGGCAAAGCTCTAGGGGCAACCATGGTAGTGAAAAGACCCAACAAATATCTTCTTGTAGAGGTAAACTTAGAAACTAGTTTAGGAGGAAATTTTCCTTTGTAGGGATGAGTGTTATCAAATCTTAACCTTTTTTTATAACTTTAAAGGTAATTTAATAAATTTAAAAGGAATGCCTATAGAATATGATCTTTTAGTCACCTTTGGCATGAAATATAGGTACTTCTCTACCACTAGAATGTTGAGTGTTCTTCAGAGTTACTAAATACTAAAAGATGAAAGCTATAACTACTCTAAATTGATCAAACCAACATCAAAATTGACCAATATTATTTGAAATTGGTCCCATCAGGCATGCCAAAAATATTTTAGTGTATAATTTCACCCTTTTGGGAGAGGTTTTTAGGATCTCTCACTTCTAGCTATAATATTGGAGAAACCTCAAGCTATGGGTATCCTATAGTGAGGTTGAACCTTCGAAGAAGGGAAGCTTCCTCTTGGTAGATCACCTAAACTAATACTTATACTTGGAAAAGGGATAGAAAGGGGTATAAGATTACTAAGCACACTAAAATGGTGATACACCAAATTAATTGACACTCACATATGATTGAAATAAACACTAACTCAACATAATACAATTTTTATTCACACAACCTCACAAACTAGCCAATTTGTATAAATATTTTCTAAACTAGGCTCACCAAAAAATACATGAAGAATAGATGAATTATAAAATTCACACAAAGGATCCATTAATGGTATAAATAACTAAAGTTCATACCTACAACTAACTTAAAAACACCTAAAAAGAGGCAAGAAAGAAGGACAAATGGAAATAGAAGAACACTTCTTCAAAAGGCCATCATACACAAGCTTACTAAACATAATTCAGAGGCAAGAGATAGGTGAAAATTATCTTTATTTCTTTAAAAGGTATTTATTAAAATTTTTGATAGGGTTTTACCTTGTCAAATGACAACATCTTTTCAAAATGGGGGAGAAATGGGAGATGTAGGAGAAAATGGGAAGAGAGATAAGAAACAAGTAAACATAATTCAATAAATGAGACAAAACCACCTTCCATGGATTATAAACCACATTTATATACATTATAACTAATCCTTCCTTAAAAAAATAATCCTCATTAGTCCAAATAGCCTTCAAGCACTCTCATTGGCTTAGAAACACACTAGAAGATAATTTTTTTTGAGGATGATGATGTCATGACCCACTCAAAAGGGAAAAGTCTCTAAAAACTTTGAAAATTCATTTAATTCTCCACTTACTCTTCCCAATCTCCAAATATCTATCCTTTAGACTTCTACAGGCCTGTCCACGTGCACTTCTAGAAGGTGCTTGGCAAAAGTCAGTTGACTTGGAATAAGATGCTTAACTGACCATGGAGGTTATCTTTTGTGTTTAATTTTTAAGGATACCTTATATTTTAAAATTAAATTTTCTCTTAAAACCTTAAATAAACTCCATGAAACTTGAAACTCTCATAGAATTCATTGATGGAGGTCACAAGCTTGAGCCACCTTCAACCAACTACCCTAAAAACTGCTCGCAAGGTCATTTGCCACCCTGAAGACCACTTCTATACCTATATAAGACCTAAAAAAATCTTTATCATGCATAAAAGGAAGAAATTTAATATTTAATAAACCTTTAATACCTATAATAATTGTGAAAATCACCATTAAACCTGCAACAATGTACAAAATGTAAAAAAAAAAGGATTTTTGACCCATTAACTCAGCAAGGAACCATAAAAACAATTTTTAAGAGCTAAAAGCTCCATATAAATATTATTTAGTCCCCATAATACCTCTTCCATGTATTTATACAATTTATCTCTTTGAATACTTACAAAAGTAAGTATTTTTGACCATTTTGGGCCTCTTAGGCACCCAAACATGACACATTCTTATATAAAATAGGTTTTTTAGGAGACTTAGATAGTATTTTCTACATTATAGGTTAATTTAAAGTCATTATATTCAATTTTATGGACTTATGATTCCAAAAACTCAAAATTGGTCAAAAACCTCCCTTGCAAGCTCAAACAAGCTCACCTTCAAGATGATTATTCATACAATGTGAAAATCTATTCCACAACTTATTTACATGGATAATTATTAAATATAATCCTTCAAAATACCTAAAAATATTGTTCTCCCATGTGGAAGTTATGAAAAGATACACATGTACAGATGATTGTTTGCAAGGTTTACAAGTAATCTAGGCATGCTTACACTCTTAAAAATTATTCATAAAACTAATGCCATCAACCAAACTAAATATTAAATTAATTATAATTAAATATGGTTACTCATAACATAATATAATCACTTGGCCCAACTCTTCATGGTATGAAAGATATGAGCATCTGAAGATGGGCTAAAACTGGGTGTCTTAGGCTTGAAAAAACTTAAAGTACTCCAAAGAAATAATTTCACCTTCCCAATTATATTATTTTATTGAAAAAATATTAATTACACCTAAAATATCTCATAACACATTTTCAAATGATTAAAAACCAACTAAGCTCTTTATGCCCTTAAGCTTGCCTATGGGGTTTGCATGAGGTTTATAATTTAAACAATATGTAAAGATGTTTACAGGGATTAAAACCATATTTCCAAGATTTTAAAATAATTACCTAATCTTAGAAGCCTCAAACACACCTTTAAATGTGAAAAAGTGTGCATGTACCAATAGTGACCATTATGAGACATAGGGGACTATGTATAAACAATAGGCATTTAAGCTTATAATATTACCCTCAAAATATTATGGATAGGTATATTAGGTCATTAGGACCAGTACTACCATGTTTCAAGTCTATTATTTTTTTATTTTTTTGTATAGACCTTTTTTACAAAAAATTACCTTGAGCTACCTATATCCTTCCTCCATGCCAAAACTTGTCTTTATTCAAAAATGTTCTTGAAGCACTTGAATGTGATCACTTATATAGGATAATATAGGTTTAAAACATCATATTATATGGTTTTAATAACTCTTCAAGGCCTAAATTTATATTTAGCACCTAGAACTGACAAAACTTCAACTGGCCTCTAATGGTTGCCTTTTTGACTGCAAGAGGATTATGTAAAAATAATGGATACATTCACTCTTGTTAGGATATTTTTTATGGAATTGGATGATTTTTTGGGTCATGAATACCATTATTTTAAAAATTTGTGCTTTAAATCAACCTGTAGATGCCCCAAAATGACCAATTCCTCCAAGGTAGAATCCAATGTTGATCGTGATTAAACATAAGGTTGACTGTGATACAATAGTGAATATTTACCAATATCCAAAAACCTAAAAAATAGGTTTAATGGGTATATCAGGTCATAATTAGTCTCTCCACCAAATTTTGTGACTGGATCATGGATATTTTGGCATGTAGGACCATTTTGTCAAGATCTAGTGACATGTTCTTGCTTGGTCAAATTTCACAAATAAATCTTTCTCCTTTTTGAATTGGTTTGAAATATAAAAATGTGAATTAACTTTTAATATTCCATTAAACCTCTTATTTCATTATTTCACCCTTCATTATTTTGCCTTCACCCTCATGCAACTTTTGTGTGACTTAAGCTCCTCAAGGAGAATCCATAGATGCATGTGAGCTCAGTGATGTAGGTGATGGTAATGATGAGATGGGATGATTGTAACATGTAATTAAGAGTTTCCTCTATTATTAATGATGATTATCAACCTCCTTCCTCTCTTAAAACACTTGAACATAAAAACCTTGTAGACCACCTGCACACTATCAATTGCAATATTGAAAAGGAACTTGCATATAACAAGGTTTTAGATGGATATTTTGAGGTGACTCTAGCTTTTAAAAAATATATTGGTAACCCTTTCCATATTTATAATTATCCTAATCCACCATTTTGTCTATAACTATTATCCTCTTGAGCATAACTTCCTTAGAGATCACTGCATTTGTCATCCTTCCTCATGTCTTGAACATGGCTGTTAGTATAAATAACCATTTGAATTTTATGAATCTAGGTGTTTTCATTGATGCATGACCATAAATGGTTTTTTACCTCTAAAATATTAATTTTTCATTCCATAAACCTTGATTTTTCATGAAACTCTTTAAATCATCATCATAGATTAGTTAACCTTTATAGACCATTGTCCTAAGAAAACCATTATGACTGTGTTTTCCCTTAGTTATAGGTGTCATTTTTAGTGTAGTTATTTACTTAAAGATAATACTTGGAAACATTTCCTTTATTTATTTGGTTAATGCACATCTCTTTGGTCTCATTGAATCACCCTTTCAAGTATGAACTTCATTCAAATATACCTATTTTCTTTCAACTTCATGTTGGTTCAAGGAGAAGCCTATGCTCTCCTTTAGTTTTAGGTATCCTTATGAAGGATATATGTGTTTTATTACTCATATTAATCCCTCATTAAAACTTTAATGTGTCTCTTTATATTCACTTATTCATGAGACTTCTAATCTCAATGCTATTGACTTTGGCTTGATGATAAAAATAGCCTCCTTGAGCCTTACAAGTCTTAAGATTTGAACACAATCCTTCATGATGAAAACCAATTCAATTTATTTTTTTTACTGAGATCCATAACCTAAATTAAACTCCACTTTGGTTAAAAGTTTCATCCATAGACAAAAATGGAATCTCATCATCTGGTTAATCTTTATGCATCAAGATGTATACCCTAAGGATGCTACTACTGTAGATGTCTTTTCTTAAGGAGATACCATTTAATACTAAGTTTTGGGTTTTAATAATCTTCCCTTACCCTATATTATTCAATTTTTATCATTAAATATTTAGTTTTAGACCACTTTAACTCTCTCCTTAGACCCTTTCTCAAGAAATAGGCATTATTAATTAGGACTCTTTAGTAGGCTAGTTCAACACAATACTTGAATACCATACTGTACCTCATAATATCACCATAAAACCTTTTCAATATATTTAATGACATGGATACATGTAATAATACAAACTTTTATCCCTTTTGGATAGGTATAACTCCCAAAAAATGAATTTTGCTTTCAAAACCCTAATTCAGGGTTTTATCTCTTCCATACAGGCCCAAGAGGGGTAATAAAAGTTTTTTGAATTTAAATGGGTCTTTTTGACCACTTTAAAAGTATATTAGGTTATTTTTTAACCCCTTACATCTCTTATAACCATCGGATAACCCTATTATCCCCTTTTTTCCTCTTGTTCAACAAGGATCTTGTTTGACTATTTTCACATAAGCATCTACAGGGTTGTTTATATCCATGGAAAAGAAAGATGTTATAAGGTTAATTAAAAGGTTTAAAACCTTTATTAATAGTAATAAAAAATTTAAATTACCCCAAACACTTATTTTAATCTCCAAAAACTCTTTTGACACTCCTTTTCATTCATTCTATAACCTTTAGGTTGACTATGTTGTGTCAAACAGATTGTGGCCAATTGCAAGGAAGTAAGATGATGTTCTAGGGTTTTTTGAGGGTATCACACCTCTATTAATATTAATTTTAATTTAAAAATCACTATATACTTGATACAACTAAATTTATGGACTTCAATCCATCCAAACCCTTCCTATCCTTTACACAAGCCTCATTTGACACTCCTTTTCATTGACTATGACCCTCTTCAAACTTGAACATAGTCCTCTATAGATGAAAACCAATCCAATCCTTGGTTTTATATATTGTCATGATGTCACCATTTTTAATTTTTTTTTAATCCACTCTCTTATACCCTCTAATCCTTCAAAACCTTGAAGATAAACTTGTGGAGAATAATGACTATGTAATCTCTATACATGTGACTATGTATTACTTTGTTAGAATCCTTCATGCCTCATTTACACTATGATAATGTCATGATAAGTTACTTATACTTTTAATTATATATAAAATGTTACTAAACCAAACCTCTTGTTATATTATCTATGCATACTTCCTCACTTTGACTGGTCACATGACTATTGACTGGATGTGACTATGTATTGTGTTACACCATAGTTGTAGGTGTTCATTTGGTCTTGGATCCTATATGTAATGCATAAGATCCTAGTTAAGTCATAAATATCATCTCATATTACACCTAGGTCACCTCTCATCACTTATATTTTGGCTCAATCACCAAGATAACACTACCTTAAACATTATCAACTATAATCAACTATAGTTGACTATTCTTCCATCAAAAGCGAAACTTATAGGTGTATTTTGATTATTTGGGACCTGTTTCAAAAATTTTAAGATTATTTTAGATTTTTTAATCCATTTGGATTAATATATGTTCATGTTTTTAGGTCAAACCACCATGGTTTGAATCATGATTTTGTAGGTACTTGTAAGCAGGCCATATATGGCTTGTTTGAGCAAAATATACACTTGTAGGTGCTGATGGAGGTTCATTCTCAAATCCTTAAACCTTATTGATGGTATTAAAATCAAAAATGTTCTCTTTGAATTCTTAGAACCGCCTATGATGTATATATTTCCTAACCTTGATATCTTAGGTTTTAGAGGTTACTTTGGAGGTTCAAATCCTATGAAATACACTAAAAATTTACTGTGAACAAATTCATGAATTTGGAGTCAAAAAACACTACTTTATACCAATCACACACCATCTCTCTTTTGAGAGGTTATACTCCTATTTGGAGGGTGCATCATGGGTGAATCAAGACCCATATAGGAATCATGTAACATTGTTATATGATATATTCAAAAGGGCCTAGGGCTCTATTTTGATGCTTTGAGGGATTATGCCCCTAAACATAGTCACTAACTAGAAGATGGATTATAAGGACCTACCTAATTTACTATTGATTCAAACATGACTAATATAGTATTTCCCACTATCCAATATTCATGAATGTGTGTAAACATATCAAAATCCTCCATTCCAACCCTCATATCTCTGTATAAGCATGTAGATGCACTTATTGTAGCATGTAAGGTAGTGAAAGTTGAATGTCGACTGCATGATTAAAATATAAGAATTAAATTAATTTTGGTCTTAAAATTTTATCAATGCATATTTCCCATATTTAAGGATTTGGAACAATTTACAATACTCTCAACATAATTATCTGCAGACACATAGGTGTGTTTTGATGTTGTAAACAAGGTAGTGAATGTGTTCATGGAATTTATGCATGGAATTTAACCTTGTAATCTATTTTTAAACTCTCCAAAAGTTTTAAAATAGGATTTAAAAACATTTTAAGGTTTTAAACAACTTTCCACACCCCTCTTAAATGTGAAATTCTCCTAAGAGCACCTGTACATGTACATTCATGGTTGACTATGTTTTTATATAGCATTGACTGTCAAATTTTAGTATTTTGATATTTGGAGGATCCAAACATGATTTTCATGCTTATAATAAGGTATAAAAGATCATTTAATTATTAATTACCTTCTATGTATGTGATCAAAACCTTCATACATCATGACTGTAGATAGAACTTATAGGGAATTGACTATGTGGTACATTTCTTGACTGCAACTCCATTGATGGTATATTTTTTGAGACTAAGATTTGGGATGAGAGGAGATTTATATGACATATTATAGGTGAAAACATCATATTATCTTTATTTTGAAGCCAATATAGGAAAATAAAACCTCTATAGTTGATAAACTTGCATGTAACTCCATTGGAACTCCAAATAACAACTTGACTATTTGGCCTATCAAGAATTTAATGAAATACTAAGGATTTATGAGTAAGATAACTTTAATATTGTTGATGTTGCATAAGGAGGAGGTAAATTATATCTCTAACCTAGGTTCTTCTCTAAAACTGATCAAATGGCCATTTCATGAGGATAACAAGGAAAATAAGTTGTATGTCATAAGTACCTTATTGGTAGGATTTAAATGATAAAATTTATTAGAATAGGTCATATTTTACCTTAAAAACACCCTTAAAACCATTCTCTCTCATTGAATCCTCAAGAGAATAAACATGGGAAAATATGGACCTTCTTTGGATGAGTAGGCCATATAGACACCCCTAAACTATTAGTGATTGTTCATAAATATGGGGAGATGAACTAGAAAATAAATGACACAAAGTGGAAAGCCATTATGGCTCTTATTAATCCCCAAAGTATTCTATCCCAACCCTCTCTCACCTTATTATATTGAGTGAGAACCTAAGGCTCTCCTAGAGCTGTCCCAAAATGGTTTTTCCTTAACATGAACAACCAATAGCATACCTATGCTATCAAAAATGTGGGAAAGATTTTTTATTCTATAAATGACCTTTCCTTATTTTTGGAAACCTTATAAAATACTTGGACTTCCATTAATGGAAGAAAACCTATTTCATGCCTAGTTTGTAGCTAATAGATTTTCCTTACCTCTATTGGTTGTCATGTGGGAATATGATTTAAAGGAAATATAAGAGGATATTAGGAACACCATGAATGCCTGAAAATGACATTTAAACCCCTAAAATAAGAAAAACCTTCAAAAACTTATTCTACCAAAGCTCCAAAAGGCTCCAAAATGCATCCGTTTGCTCCCAAATTCCTCTCCTCCACTCTAAATGACTTAAATTGACCTTGAACATGTATAAAATGGTAAAAACGTCATAAGGAGGTGGGAGGAAGTGAAAACCAATTTTAATTCCTCAAAAAGTTACTTTTTCACTTGAAATTTCTATTTTGAGGACTCTTAAGTCATCTAATTCATTTTTTGGGGCTTTTGGGCATAATAGCTTCTCTAGGCCTCATTTTTGGATTTTTAGAATATTTGAGACTTTGTGAAAACATAATTCATTCCCATAAAATATAAAACACCATGGAAACCTATTGTATCCTTCACTTGCAGTTCTAGACATATTTTTGGTCCTTTTCCTTAAAATCTCCAAATTCACCTTAAGCTTGCTTAAAATGTTTCAAAAGTTTAAAAGTGACATGTGGTAGGGTCATGAGTGTTATCTTATCCTTCCACTATTATATAACCCACTTAACAATAAATTTGTTCATCTTCTCACACCACACTAGGACCTCTTAGGATATTGCACTACATCATCAAGTTAGAACTAAAATAGTACTAGTCAAGGGGGTAGAAGGTTACTGAAAGGGTTAAGGGTGTGGCCTAATCCATATAGGAAGATTTTTTTTATGGAGGCAATTTTTTGCCAACACTTACACCTCTAAAATTTTTAAACATGTGCTTACTCTCCTACTCTCTCAACACTAACATCCAAGATGGATAATAATGTCAGTGTTACTCTCCTACCCTTACTCAAGTGTTGAGTTCCCTAAAGTCATCCAAATTTCAAATGAAATGTATTAAAATGGTCAACCTAATTTATTTAATGTTATTTATCTCTCAATAGGATTGATATAAATATAATATCAACCCTCATTCATTCTTCACCTAGAAATCAAACCAAAAGAGCACTCAATAAGCACTTAAGTTACCAAAAGCTTTCCTATTCTTCCCTATTCTAATATAAGTAAAAGGAACAAACCATATACAGGTCTAAAGTACTAATGGAAAAATCATAAGGTATTATTTTCTAGGTTACAAGATAGGTCATTGATGTACCTAATTTACACACATTGCATGATTCACACACAAGCCAACATGTAGAGGATAAATACATGAGTCTGAGGCCCTCTTTTAGAGTATTGGCTATGTATGTAGTGCCCTTTGATATAGAGGTCATTATAGGTCAGATTAAAATTATGTTCCATCTAACCAATTTTTCCCTAATGTTACTTTAAATATAGAAATCTAGGATTTTTCCATTTCATGAGGAGTGACAATCCATGACCTAGATCTGTATACACCAAAGTGAAGGCAAAGATAAAACTAGAAGCATATAGGTGGTCACATCTTATTTCAACTAATATTTCATATTGGACATTAGTGTCAAAATTAGACACTAGCATCGGCATAACTATCCCAGGTTGACACAACTTATAGAGATCCAAAAACACTAGATTTAAAATTTGATGATTATTCTAGAACTGTCTCCCTACCTACTTTCTACTTGTACTAGATCTAGATCTATATTAGCATTAGAAAAGGTAATTACTATATTTAATATCATTTATATATCTAATATAGTTATAATTTAAATTAATATCCTATCTTAGGTTAATAAATTCAACATATGGTACATTTGAGTTTAACAAATTAATTGGCTTGTTGTAGATTTAGTATTCACCCTTGTGCCATATCATTTTTATATCCTTAACCTTATCTAACTAGTTAGGATTCAACCATCCAAATTAGGGTTAAAAAATTTCCTAAATTAGGATAATACTTACATTAGTGGTATTTTGGTACATAGGTTACTATTAGAAATTTGGCATGTTAAGGCCAAATGCCAACTCCTACAATTGAAAACTTTTTATGGCCATCATAGTGTTCTTAACTGTCAAGAGAAGGGAATATGTCTCAGTGTCATGCCCATGGTGTCAAGTGTCATTATGATGTGGGTGGAATATGATTATTCATTGTGAGTTTATTTGGTATATTTAGGTATGAAATTAACTATAAACTTAGAAGGTGTGTTGAAGACATATAGAAGCCTCATTCAAGTCTTTTAAGAAGGCTATAAGGTATTATTCATGATGCTTATTGATAATTATCCTTGTAAATCTATGTAAACATTGTATAAAATGAAGACTTGGATTTTAAATGATAAAATTACACCATTAAATACCATTAAATTATTCATAATGATTTGAAACACCTTCATATTCATGTCATTACTCTAAGTCAAAAGTTTCATACTTTGAAAGTATCTCTTCATGCAAATCTAAAGCATGATTTGGCCTCCAAGAGCTCCCACATGTGAATTTTATCTCCTTTTTTTCTCTAAAAAGGTTTATTATTTGTTTTAATATGCCAAAATACTTGTAATAATCCTTTTATTTCCCTAAATTAGTGGTTCTAAACTTGAAGTATTGAGAAAAGGTTAGAGAAAGGACATTTTCATGTGTTTTCATGCAGAAGTATGGACTTGTATGGACTTGTTCATATAATGGAGTTCAATAATTTGAAGAGGGTTTGATAACAAGTGTTATATAATAAATTAAAGGTAAAAATATTTAAAACAAGATCAAAATTGGTTCTCTTCTACCACCAAGTTCCTTTTCAAAGAGAGAGAGAGAGACCTTCAGGTTTCCAGATGGCACAACCATGAGAAAGAAAATCAAGATATAGAATTTTAGGTAGAGGAAGGGGTCTAAGAGAGATTCCATATTTGGTAATTGGTTCTTATTTTTTCTTTATTTCCTTCATGAAACATCCTTAATAAGATGATACACTCATTATGCCTTCTTCATTCAAACAAGCAATCAATTTTCTAAGTTTTCTCCTCTTCTCAGCATCATGATAGAAAATTTAAAGTTTGTGGAGATTTTAAAGAGTATGAACCACATTCCCATGAAAATAATAATATTTTTAGACACATGTGAGGGTACATGGATCTTAAGAAGACATACATTGCTAATTTATAGTCTATAAGCAAATAAAGATATATTTTACAGTTCATGAGAGAGAAGAATATCAAGATTTATTAAAATTTTGTTTATAGGGGTTCATTCACGTCATATAAACTTAATTAAAGTGACACACATAATCATAAATTTCAATCCACCTCAAAAATCATCAACCATCCTCAAACCTCTTCACAATCCCAATTTAATAGATATTAAGGAAAGTTAGCATTTCTTAAGGTATTTGATGATTCATAGGTTTCCTTTTTCAGTAGTATATGCTTATCAAAGACACCAAAAATGGTATATTTTGTGAAGGCATGTGAAAATTATTCCCTCATGGTCTTCACGAATTCCTTGGAAATGGATGCATGTTCTCTTCACCTCCATCATGTTTCATCTTTTCCCATAGTCTGTACATTGTCTATCATCACTATTTCAAGCTTTCCACTCCATCTCCTTTCTCATTATCCATGATCAATTTTCATCATACCACTTTCCATAAAATTATACCTCATTAATTTTTTTTAAATAATATTCAAGGACACCATAAATTATTATGGTCATGAGGGTATGATTATGCAACCCTATACACTACTAAACAGAGGTGAAAGATCATATATAACCAAGATCATAGAACATCTACAATATCTTGTTAAATTAAATTTAAAGGAAGGTCTATGGATTGAGGTTTAAAAAAAAAAATTTAGTCTAATTAAATTTAAATAATACCATGGATATGTTGGTTAACTCCTCAATCTCCTATATCACCCAATCTTTATCTCAATCTGTACAAGTAACATAAGAATCTCCACCTACAACCACGCTAAGAAAAGGTGAGAGCAAAGATACAAAATTGGATCAAATCAAGACTGTGAGGAGATATTTGAACTCAATTATAACTTAAAGGAAATAAAAAATCATTAGAGTGAATTTATGGGTCTATTGGTGTTATTTTCAGACCTATAACTTACACACAGTCTGTACAAAGGCTAAATTTTCATACACAATCAATTCTATGATGAAGAAAGCTCTGTGTTCAAAAGGTGGAGTAATGACTATGGATGTGAAAACATAATAAAGTGATGAAAATGAAAATTATTTTATATTAAAAACAAAATGATGGATCAAACTTATATTAGTTCATATTTTCATAAGAATATCCACCTATAATAGTGGTTGAATGCCTCTAACAGTATGCCAATACTAGATCACATAAAGACTTTGAGGAAGGTATTTATATGAATTTAATTTAATTGATGTTTATACATAATGTTGAGATTTACTTAATATGGTAAAGGATGACAAGTCATCAGGTCCAAATTGTAAATTGGCAATCATTCACCTCACTAAACATCACCTATAGCCTTGCCAAGACAAGCATATCTCCAAGTTGTAAAAGGATGGGAGTAGAGTGTATATGGAAGAATTATATGATAAAATTGAAGTTTAATGAGAATTATGAAGATATGAAATATGTCAGGGTATGAATAATATTGTCCTAATCAAGGTTCTCTCCAAGGTCAACCTTGAAATGTTCACCTACAACCATACTAGGGTCAATTGCATTGACATATACATATACCCTAGATAGGTGCAATTCAAGATACATTTAATTCAAGGAGGAAACTTATGAAGTAAAATTTTACCTCAAGTATTAAATATTATATCTTATAACCTTCAAAAATATCATATGACCTCTACTACCAACACAAGAAGGTATATAGGCATGTGTACATAATCAGGTCTATGAGAACCTAAAAACACTCTTGAAGAGAAAATATAATAAATAAAGAGGTGAGATGAAGGTTAAAAATATATTTTGAGGTATGAAAAGTTATAATTTTTTATGGAATGGATAAAAATATTTTCAATCCCCAAATCATCACCTACATCACTGTTGACAAAGTTAGCCACATTGAGGTCCATAAAGAGAGATGGTTTAATGATAGGATGTATATGTTTAAAAAGTGACTGAAGAGGATATGAATCATTTAAATAAGTATTTTATATACTAATAAATCCTTATAATAATTATAAAACACAAATACAAAGGTGAAAAGAAGTAAACTCAATCATGAACCTATAAAACATGAAAACCCAAGCAGCCCACTAGCTAGTTTTCAAAAAAATGAGTTTTAAGTCCTTCACATGAATGATATAGATATTAAAATTGGTATGAGTGATGGTAATAAGTGTTTATAAATTTCCATGGTATTTTTTATGTCTCACTAGTACTGGATTCATACACTATTTTGTCACAGTCCTATGTTTGTCTATTGAAATTCAACAATGGAGTTAGGAAGACTTTTTGAAGGTCTATAGGTATGATATAGGTTTTTGAATTCATGTAAGGTTTTTTAAGGAAATTAAGGGTTATTTTTAGACTTAAAAAAACTATTTATAGTGATAATTATCATTATTTCATGCAAATATTTTCTTGAGGGCTAGAATAGGTAAATAGGCTTTAAACACTTAAGAGACCCTACTACCATATTCAACTGATCCATGGGATTTATTTCACATTGATGAGATTTATAATTGTGAGGAGACTAATTTAAAATACCAAAGGAGAATTTATATTGGATAGAGTATAGTAAAATATTTTTTTGGATCTTAAACCTTCCTTTCTACTTACATAATCTAAGATAGTCATCAAAGCATCACTTCACCACGTACACATCTTGATGAATCTTTTGAATGGGAGCTTTAGCTGGTAAAATTAGTTAAAGGAGTTGATTTAATTAATATATATGGAAATATTTTTTCCATTATATGTATGCATGATATGAACCATTGATAATAAGTTCAGACCCCCTAAAACCCTTACAAATCCTTAAAACATACTTGATGGAGTAAATATGCCTAAATGCGCACTATAATGAGGTTTTTGAGCCATGAAATGATGTTGGGGGTATCCTAAACTCTCCCAAGAATATCCATAGTATAATGGTTGGCATGTGTAAGACTCTTACTATACAAACTATGACAAAGAAGGTAAATTTGAGCCTATAAGAAAGGTAATGAAAGATATTTGAATGTAAAATGAGAGATAAAATAAATACGGTATCCTAAAATTCCTAAATAACATTACATAAACTATATATAGGGGTCTTTATGATCATTTCCATAGGCAGATAGGTATGGTTGTTCAAATAAAGAGTTGTGTGCATATAAGTAGAAGAATAATAACTTGATCAAGCCAATACCATGACTCCAAAGGATCTCATATAGGTAATTAAATACCTATACAATGGATAGGAGACTTTTAACTCATTATGAGGTCAAAAATCCTGAAGAATACTACATTTATATGTGTTTATTTATTGATATCATGATTCAATGCCATCAGTAGGGGTAACAAAGGCAAGTAAGGTCATGAATGAACTTTAAATATTCATGAGCATCATCATTAGGTTGTGAGATGTATAAATGATATGAGTTGCAGAATAAAAATTATGATTGGCCATTTAGGCCTTAAAACACTAAACATGCTCAAAAGCATATTTTATACTTAGAGAGGTGATTTCACATGCTCACCATGGTATGGATCGTTTTAATTGGATTATGATTACTTTGAGAGAGGTAGAGAGCCTAATATACTAATGTTTTATGGAATTGGTTTAAACATTCAATTCCCAAGCTTTATGAATCATCTTTAAGAGTCTTGAGTACTCTTAAACCCTCCCAAAACCCTATTATAGACCCAATTGAGAATATTTTAAAGGAAATGCACAAAAATATATTGAAATCACCTAAATACCACTTGGATAATCTATTAAAATCTAATATATTCATGTTCATGGCATTTTTTTGTATGGATGGTGTATAAACCTATTAGAAAATAGGGTTTTGAGAGGAAAAATTGTTAAAATAGAGGTAAAATTTAGTGTACTAAAGTGATAATCATTGGAGAGTGAATATTTAAATTTTTTATACATTCTCAATTAATTATATGATCATATCCATGCCTAAAATTACCCTTGTGAGTTCATTCTAATCAACCAGTCTATAGGATTAAAGGACAAAATGACTTGGTCACCTAGTTTGATAGGATTTTAGGTGTTTATTTCCAAAGAGGACCTATTTAATGATATGGAAGGTTTTTATAATCCTAATAAACACTTATTCATAGGTTTTATGTAATATTTTAGATCCATCAAGTACAAATCGTTAGGCTACTAGGCCTAATTGGCCTAATAGACCTACTTAATCTACAAAGAGACATCAAGAATGGTGTATAAGACTATTAAGATAGTTTTTAAGAGGTAATAAATTACAAATAAATAACCCTTGATTTTAAATCAAATGAATAATTGGTATTTAATTGAAAATTCCATGCATAACTTGTCTTAAGTGGCTATTACATGCATAACTAATCCTTGAGAGTAATCACATGAGTTAACTCACCATTGAGTGGTGAGGTACAAGAGTTATTTAAATATATAGGGGAATATAATTCTTAAATATGAGTTCAAATCAGTTAACCACATATTAAAATACCTCTTTTTAATGCATAGGATCATGTAGGAGCATCAATCATGAAGAGACTTCTTGTAGATTGTTTGTAGTTATTTGTAACTGAAGTGACACGTGAGTTGTGTTGAATTTTATGTGATTTTCTTCTCTTATATGAAATGTTTTTATTTATTTATTATTTTTATATTTATTAAAGTCCTTATGGATTATTTTGGTATCCCTTAGGTTGGTATACAAAAACAACGCTAAAATTATAACTTGCACCTTGAGTTAATGAGTAAAAATTGTTACAGACTTATTCATGGATGTTAGTGTGTTTATTGATTGTTGATTTATAGATAAGTGTGATATTCATATATTTTTTAGGTCTTCTCCTTTACCTAATGATATTTTTTCATCTTTTATAGGTCACATGAAGTGTTAAAGGATAGAAATTATGTTAGTGTTGAAGAGTGTTAGTGTATAGTGTCTTTACAGATCTTCATTCCCATACCTTCAATTTTAAAATATTATATCTAACCTTCATATGAAATATTCATGTTTAGGATTGTATTAATAAATTATTATTTAAAACCTATTCCCTTTTGATTCACAAGTTTTATTAATAACAAGGTTTATAGAGGATCATTTAAGAATAGGTGCATCACCATCATTTGCATAGGTTTTACCTTCAGTTATCTTTCTAACTCTTTTCATCCCAAAATAAAAATATATTTTAGGAAAAGGATTAAAATTTGATATATCATAGGAGATAGCCTCATAATCTATATTTTTTGTCTAGTTACAGGTATCCCATAACCATAGACCAATCCATTGTTAGTCAAGGTTTGAAGGAGATCTGAGCAATCTACTTTAGTAGGGTGAAACTTGGGTTGCTAACAGTTATGGAACACCTAGTGGGATAACTTATTCATATTATTTGGAGCATACATGTAAAAATTTGAGTATATTATCAATCTTGAAAGGTGTTAGAGGTATATTTTTAGAAATTTCATGCCAAGAGTGGTTACAAGGTCTTCCTCAAAATATAAAGAGACTGAATTCATTGAGTCATATTTTCATATAATTAAGAAAAATAAGTCTTCTTAGTCTAATCCAAATACTACACATATTATTTATCCTATTTTTTTACAAATATATCCTTTTATCTAAAAGAATATTGTCCAACCAAACATAGTTTTAAATACCATACCTCAAATGGCTATTCCCAGTAGACAAGTTTTTGTGCCTTTTAAAGATGGCAGCCCCTTGAAATTCAATTAGTTTGGTGACATTAATGTTTATTCCTTAAATATACTTCCTTATTTGGTAATATAAAATCCAATTACTCCTATTAAGCATATTATAAATATATCCAATATATGTTCAGTGCATAATGTATCTTAGGAGAATGTGTTTATGAGATTGTTGGAAACTTCCTTCAAAGGTAAGGCACTCCAGTTATACATAGGTTTGACTCATACATCCATTAACACATATGATGAGTTTTAAGAACTCTTTTGTAAGGATTTTAAAGATAAGAGTGATCATCTTTCTTTGATATAGCAAACTACTAGAATCTCAAGAAGCCCCTAGGAGTTCATGGTAGAATTCAACTATAGGTTTCAAAAAACCTAAAATAGGATCCCTATATTTATTAAACCCACCCCTAAATATGGATTTTTGTATTATTTGAAATATCTCAATCTAAATATGGTATTTATGATACAATCCATAGGAGGAAGCACCTTGACAAAGGCTTATGAAGTAAACATAAGGGATGAGAATTATGTAATCCAAGTAGGCAAACACCATCTTAGACCACCACTGCCTTTGTTTCCATGTATTAATCCTCCTATGCCTACCATTTATCTATTACTAGCTTTAGATTATCTTGATCAAATAAATGGCAATCAGGTAGATATATTAGGTGATATGTAGAGTGCACTCAAGGCTCAAAATAACAAGTTAGTGGATTTAGAAAGGAAGAAAGTTATAACTTATAGGAATTAACAAGATCCTAATAAATCCTACCAATATAATATACCTCCTTATTATCCAAATAAAAAAGTTAAGGAAATAGTACATAATCAAGGTCATATAATGCTTACATCCCAATTCTGATAGTAGTTCCAAAGCTTTGGTTCCAAATCAGAGCAATTGTACTCAAGAAGGTCAATGGTCTAATCTAAGAAATCAATAAAATAATATGGTAATGGATCCAATAGGTGAGGGGAGTCAATAATCTTTCATGCAACAAGGTTCAGTTCTTCCATCACATGATAATCATCTACATTCACAACACAAGGAAGCTTATTTATCATATGGACACATTCCTTTTTTCACTCAAGCTGAAGTACCAAGTCAACAAGGATCAAGTGGGATAAAAACACCTTCGAAAACAAAATTTTATAATTTCCAAGAAAGTGAAAATATTTTTGTTCATATGGTAGCCAATTAAGGCCAAAACATGTCTAATGTGGGAAACTCAGTTATAGCTCATAAAAGGTTCAAAATAAGGACAATTAGTAGTAGTTTAGGTCCTAAAAAGGTATCTCCTCTTCCTTCCCAACCACCTCAAAATAATACTACTCAATATGCACCTCAAAATTCACCATCAAATCAACAAGTACAAGATGGTAAGGGGAAGAATTAAAAGGGTCCTTTCATACCATAGTTTACACAAAATTTAGGTAGCACTTATTATCCTAAATTATAACCTAAGATAGCCACTTATCCCCTTATAATTTTTGATTAGATGAATAAGGCCCCTATCAATATTTATATGTGGGACACATTGTTTATTATAGGACAAAAGGATTTCCTGTAAGAAGAGATTTCTAAGATTCTTGTTTTAGATAAACAACTAGAAAAAGTAGGTGTTATTCTTACAAATTATAGTCAATTATTTGAGCCTCAAGAACCAAAAGTGATTAATCCACCTACATTATATCTTTCAATTGTCCTAGGTGATTGCCTTGTTCATATTTGCATGATTGGTAGTCAGGTTAGTATATATGTCATGCCTAAATCCATAGCTGATAAGACCAATGGGGTTAGTATCTATGTCATGCCTAAATCTTTCTTCTGATTGGCCTTGCATGGTTTTTATAACTAGGTATAGGACAAAATTTATCATAAGGTCTGAACCTATATCTATATTTCATTTGGAACCTTGTATGCCTAAATTGTCAAATGTCAATTACACTATCTCAGAGGAGGATAAATACTTTAGTGATCAAGAACCTTCCAAATCACTTAAAGGTATACCAAATTTACTCTTTAATGAGTGGTAAACTAATAATCATGGTTATGATCCTTACAAAATAATTGAAGAATCAAGTTTGGGTGTTTATTGTATGCATGAAGAAGGTACCATAATTCCTAATCTCACTAACACAACACAAGAACATGAAGGAGTCTATAATTTGTTATTTGATGGATCTAGATCAAATAATGGGAGTGGGGAAGGTCTTATGATTTTTTATCCTCTCAATCAAAATTATTATTATTTTTTAATAATTCAATTAATTTGTACCTCTAATATTGTAGAATATGAGGCTCTCATTCATGGTCTATAGTGGGTAAGGAAGAGGGGTATTAAGCTTCTACGATTTAAAATAGATATTGAATTATTAGTGTATAAGGTAAGAGGTCTAAGTGAATATAATAATCCACTATTGAAGGCCCACAAAAATAAAGTTTGGAATATAATGGAGGACTTCCATGTATTTGACATTCACTCTATTCCTATAGGAGCCAATCAACATGCAGATAGATTAGCTTCCATTTGGGCATAGTATGATATAATTTATGAGATTAAGAACACTAATAAGTAGTAAAATATTAAGGTAGTATTTAGGCCCTCAATTCATAATAATGAGGTAAGTTGGAAAGTGTTTGATAGTGACAAACAAATTTTTTATTTCCTATAACATGAGGCATAATTCTGCCCAAAGAACCATGATAAATTTCAACACCAATACGAAGACTAGATTGTTCAATTACATTAAAATAAGTTACATAAGGTATTGGTAACTTTGGATAGAATATTTAATGTATATGATCAGCTGAGAACATATAAGGTAATAATCTCTACTAGACAAGAACATTATGGACAAAATACCATAGCTTAAAATAAGCTACTCATGTTAGGAAAAGTGACTACTAAGGAAGAGAGAGAATCCTTCATTGAATTTGGAAATGAGTTTATGGATGTGTTTTTCATAGGAATACCATGATTTGAGGGGGTTTGATCCTAGGTTGGCACAACATACCATATATCTAGAAGAAGATGTCAAACCTATGAGATAGAAACAAAAACCAATCAACCCCAAGGTTGAGATCCTCATGAGGAAATAACTAACAAATATTATTTAATATAATATAGTATTTCCCAAAAAACATTATACATGGTTTTAAAATATTTTACCTAGGAGGAAAAATAATGGGGAGATAAGATTGTCTATAGATTTCAGAGATCTCAACAGGGTGTGATTGAGACATCACTACCCTTTTCCTTTCATGGATAAAATTTTATAAAGAGTTTTAAGGTCACAAAGTTTTTATCTACTTTATGGATAATCAAGGTATATTAAAATATTTGTGAATTATCAAAATCAATACAAGACTACCTTCATAACTAAGTAGGATACCTATGTATATAAGAAAATTCCTTTTGGACTCTCCAATGCTAGAGCTACTTTATAAGGGACAATGAATGTTAATTTTCAAGGGATCATAAGTGAATGGTACTTTTTTATATTGATTATATTACTATGTTTTATAAAGATCATAAAGATAATTTAGCACATTTGAGATTGATATTTGGTAGGTGTAGACAATTTGGGGTCTCTTTGAATCCCCAAAAGTGTATCTTTATAATGCATGATGGAAGGCTTATTGGACATGTTATATCAAAGGATAAACTATATATTGATCCTAAACTAATAGAGACAATTCCTTTTTTTTCCTTTCCTAAATACAAGAAGGGATTGTAAAGCTTCTTAGGAAAGATCAATTTCATTAGGAGGTTCATACTTATATTTATAGAATTCATAAGACCACTAACTTGGATGCTCAAGAAACATCAATAATTTTCATGGAGAAAAGAAGGTAAGATAATTTTTAAGGAAATTGAAAATTACATTAATAAATATACTACCTTATTCAATCTTTATTTTACCAAATATTTCTTCATGTATGCCTTCTCCATGTGTAACACAATTTCTACCATGTTCATGCCACAAAATAATGAGGGATTAGAAAAACCTATTTATTTTTTTGCCAATCATTGGAAGGATATTAAGAGAAGTAAAAATTTATTGATAATCATGTCCTTTTTTTCATAATAGGCATGAAAAAATTCATACATATGATCTCTAACAATAAGACCTTTTTGACGGTATCTCATCCTAGTGTGAAGGATTTTAACCTTTATAGAGATCTAATTGAAAAGAGGGTTGGTTGGGTGACCAAATTAATGTAATATGATATGTAAGTGAAGTTTAATTTTTTTTTAATAGGTATAGGAATTTTTTTTAACCTTTAAATAGATGTTAAAGAGGAAAAAGAAGTGATTTTGATAGTCCAAGACATTCAAAATACAATTGCAACTATCTTTCCTTCTAGCTAGACACAATAAATATCAAGATTCCTCCAAACAAGAGAGTGTCCTATATTATTATATGGGATAGAGAGGATAAATTTAAAGTTTCAATATATACTCTTTATTTATGTAGTAATCTTCAAGATAGACATCAAAGGTATGTTTCTAAGAGGTGTAGAAACTAGTCAAGTAGAAAAATTGTTAGAGTAATTTCATAATGGACCTTTAGGAGGGAAATTTACAACCAAGACTAAATCATAAAATATTATTAGAGCTGGTTAATTTTGGACTAATTTTTTAAAATATTCACATGAATGGGTTATAATATGTTCCAATTATGCAATGTTTACTGGCAAATAGAGACTAGCTATCATGCCTTTGAAACCTATTCAAGTTGAGAAGCCCTTCATAAAATGGGGCTTAGATGTCATTGGCATGATTCATCCTCCAAAAATTGATATAAATAAGTTGGTTTTGATAGCCACTTATTATTTTACCAAGTTGGTGGAGGTAGTTTCACTCAAGGAAGAAAATGAGAACTCAGTTTTAGAGTTATATTATAGCTTAGTGACTCATTTTGGAGTCCCTTCAACCATCATATCGGATAATTCTTTATCTTTCAATAGTGCAAAGGTATGTGAGTGGTATCTTTATCATGGTATCTATCTCAAATATTTAGAAAACTACTATCATTAGGGTAATAGACTAGCATATTCCACCAATAAGAATTTGATTAGAATCATCAAGAGAATAATGGAAGATAGTCAAATAGGATGGCATACCAATTTGAAGACTACTTTATGGGAAAATAAAATTACTAAAAATAATTCTACTTGTTAATCTCCTTATCTCTTAGTTTATGGTAGAGAATCAAGGTTTCCCATGTCATTATAACTTCTACCCTTAGAACTTGCACATTAGCTGTAGCTTATAGAGAATGAATGAGTTGAGAGAGTTGAAGGAAATAAGAGACAATGTTATGTACACTATGTTGTCCAACCAAGAATGACTCAAAATATCTTTTGACAATAAAGCTTCATCCAAGACCTTTCAGAAAGGTGATATTATGTTCAAGTGGGATAAATATCATGCCAAATGAGGTAAAAATTCTAAATTCGATAGTCTTTAGAGTGGTCCATATGTCATTACTGGTTGTAAGGAAAGTAATGCTTTCCAACTATCCAATTGGAGTGGTGAGGAGATCCATATTCCTTTTAATGGGATGTTCTTCAAATATTATTATTAGGGTAACCAATCCTCTTGTACATAGTTTTAGTTTCAATCCTCTAAGTGCACATGCTACAAATTCTTGTTAGTTGTTGTTTTGATTTGGTTATTAGCTATTATTTCCTATTTGTTTATTTTGTGTCAAGTCTACAAGTTTTGATAGTTTCAATGTATTCCAAAGTATTATGTAGCAAGGAGATTATAAATTTTCTTGACCAATAGGTTAGTCAACCTCTATGAGTCACCAATTTTTTTGGTAATTTAGCCTATCAAGGCCAAATTCCAACCCATACAATTGAAAAGTGTTCATGTCCATCATAGTGTTCTTAACTATCAAGAGAAAGGAGTATGTCTTAGTGTCATGTCAATGGTGTGAAGTGTCATTATGATGTGGGTGGTAGTTGATAATTAATTATGAGTTCCTCTATTATATTTGATATATTCAGGTATGAAATGAACTATAATCTCATAATGTGTGTTGAATACATATAGAATCCTCTTTCAAGTATTTTAGGAAGGCTATAAGGTATTCTTCATGATGTTTATTGATAATTATCCTTGTAAAGCTACATAAACATTATATAAAAGGAATATTTTTGATTTTAAATGATGAATTTACAACTTAAAAGGCCATTAAATCATTAATAATACTTTTAAACACATTCATATTCATGTCATTAATCTAATTCAAAAGTTTCATACTTTGAAAGTATCTCCTGATGTAAATCTAAAGCAGACTTTGGCCTCTAAAAGATCCCATGTCTGAATTTTCTCTACTTTTTTCTCTTAAAATGTTTATTATTTGTTTTAATATGAAAAAATACTTTTAATAATACTTTTATTTCCCTAAATTTGTGGTTCCAAACATGAAGTATGAAGAAAAGGCAAGAGAAAAGCCATTTTCATGTGTTTTCATGCAAAAGTATGGATTTATATGGACTTGTCCATATAATGGAGGAAAATAATTTGAATAGGGTTTCATAAAAAGTTTTCCATAAGATATTAAAGGCAAAAATATTTCAAACAATCTCAAAACTAGTTCTCTTCCACCATTGAGCTCCTTTGCAAAGAGAGAGAGGCCTTCAGGTTTTTAGATGGTATGATCATAAGAAAGAAAATCAAGATCTAGAATTTTGGGAAAAGGAAGGGGTCTAAGAGAGATTAAATATTTTTCAGTTGGTTATAATTTTTTCTCTCTCATTAATTAACCATTATTAATAAGTTAAGGCACTCATTATGCCTTCTTCATTCAAATAAGAAATCAATTTTTTGAGTTTTCTCCTCTTTTGAGCATCATGACATAAAAATGAAAGTTTATGAAGATTGTCAAGACTATGAGCCACATTATCATGATATTATTCATATTTTAAAAAATTTTGGAGGGTAAATTAATGTCAAGACATCATACACTACTAATCTATAATTTGTAAGCAAATAAAGAAATTGTACGGTTCCTGAGAGAGAAGAAATCAAGATTTATTGGATTTTTTTTATAGGGGTTCATTCATATCATATGTAATTAATTAAAGTTTTAAAAATATTCCTAAAGGTAAATAAATCTCAATAACCATCAATCATCCTCAAACGCCTTCACAATCCTAGTTTAACAGATATTAAGGAAAGTTAACATTTCTTAAGGTATTTGATGATTCTTAGGTTTCCTTTTTCAGCAGTATATGCTTGTCAAAGACCCCCAAAATGGTATATTTGGTTAAGTAATATTATTATGTTTCTCTCATGTTATTAATGTCTACCTTGAAAATGGATTAATGTTCTCTTCACCTCCATCATGTTTCATCTTTTCCCCATAGTTTGGACACTACTTTCATCATTGTTTCAAGCTTTCCACTCCACCTCCTTTCTCATTCTCCATGATCCATTATTTTCATACCGATTTGAATCCACTTACACCTAGTTTATCCATTGTGAAAGAAGAGTAAAATACACTTGAAATTATTATGGTTATGAGGTTATGATTATTCAACCCTATACATCGCTAAATAGAGGGTAAATATCATCTACAACCAAGATCATATAACATCTAAAATTAATTTTTAAATTCAATTTCAAGGAAGGTATATGGATTAAGGTTTCAAAAAAAGGTTTACACTCTCATTAAGTTGAAATAACACAATGGATACATTGGTAACCTCCTCAAAATCATCTATCACCCAATCTTTGTCTCAGTCCATACAAGCAAAACAAGAATCTCTACCTACAACCATGCTAAGAAAAGGTGAGATCAAAGATGAAGAATTGGATAACATCAAGACTATCAGGAGATATTTGAAATAAATGAGAACTTAAAGGAAATAAAAAATAATTAGAGTGAATTTGGAGGTTTGTTGGTGTTTTTTGAAGACCTATAACTTACACACAGTCTATATAAAGGCCAAATTTTCATACATAGTCAAGTCCATGATGAAGAAAGCTTTGTGTTCAAAAGGTGGAGTAAATAATATGGAGTTGATAGTGTAATAAATATATTCACATGAAACATAGATCATAGGAAAACCCTAAGGACGGATCAAACTCAGAGTAGTTCATATTTTCACAAGAATATCCACCTACAATAGTGGTTGAATGCCTTTTGATGTATGCCAATACTATATCACATCAAGACTATGAGGAAGGTGTTGTTGTGAATTTAAGTTCTTTGAATATTATTCAAAAATATTGAGAGTCACTTAATATGGTAAAGTATTACAATTCATTAGGTCCAAATTGAAAAATGGCATAGTCATTCACCTCATCAAACATCACCTACAACCTTCCCAAGATAAACCTATCTCCAAGTTGTAAAAGGATGGGAGTAAAGTGTCTATGGAAGAGTTATATGATCAAATGGAATATTAATGAGAATTATGAATATGTGAAATAGGTAAAGGTATGAATAATATTTTCCTAATCAACTTCCTCTCCAAGTTTAACCTTGAAATGTTCACCACAACCATACTAAGATTAATTATATTGACATTTTCATATACCCTAAATAGGTGCAATTTATGATACATTTAATTCAAGGAAGAAACTTATAAATTCAAATATATAATAAAATGGTAAATTTTATGTCTTAAATTCTTAATAAATATCATATGACCTCTACTAACAACTTATGAAGGTACATAATCTTGTGTACAGAATGAAGATTGTGAAAACCTAAAAACACCCTTGAAGAGAAAATGTACTAAATAAATATGTCAGAGTAAGATTTAAAATATATTTGGAGGTATGAAAAGTGATAAGTGGTGATGTAATGGATAAAACCATTTTCAATCCCCTAATCATCACCTACAACATTGTTGATAGAGGCAGCCACATTGAGGTCCATGTAGAGAGATGGTATAATGATAGGATGCATAGGTTAAAAAAGTGAATAAAGAGGATATTAATCATTATAATAAGGATTTTATAGAATAATAAATCCTTTTAATAATTATTGGACACAAATAAAATGTTGAAAAGAAGTAAACTTAGTCATGAACCTATGAAACATGAAAACCCAGGTAACCCACTAGCTAGTTTTGGGAAAAAATGAGTTTAAAGGAATTTATAGGAATGATCTAAAAATGAAACTTGGTATAAGTCAAGGTAATGAGTTTTTATAACTATAAATTGTATTTTTTAGGTCAAAATAATATTTTAAGTATCCACTATTTTGTCATGGTCTTATGTTTGTCTGTTGATAGTCAACAATGGAACTATGAAGACATTTTGAAGGTGTAAAAGTATGATAGAGGGTTTTGAATTAATGTAAGGTTTTTTTTAAGGAAATAAAGGTTTATTTTTAGTATTCAAAAACATTTATAGAGTGATCATTATAATTATTTCATGAAAATATTTTCTTGAGGGCTAGAATAGGCAAACATGCTTTAAACCCTTAAGAGACCTTGCCATCATGTTTAACTGATCCATGGGATTTATTTCACACTAATGAGATTTATAATGGTGAGTAGATTCAAATAAAATAAAAAATGAGGTTTTGAAGTGGATATATTATTACAAATTTTTTTTTGGATCTTAAACCTTCCTTTCTGCTTATAGAGTCCAAGATAGCCATTGAAGCATCACTTCACCACGTACACATCTTGATGGATATTTTGAATGTGATATTGAGCTAGTAAAGGTATTTAAAGGGGTTAATTTAATTCTCATATATATATATATAGGTTTTACATCATGTTTTTGTACACTATGGACCATTTATAATAAGTTTATACCCCCTAAAACCCTTGTAAAACCCTAAAACATATCTGATGGAGTAAATATGCCTAAATGTGCATTATAATGATGTGTTTAAGACATGAAATGATGTTGGGGTTATTATCAAATCTCTTGAACATCTCTAAAATCTAGTGGTTAGCACATGTTTTACTCTTACTATATAGACTCATTATAGGACCTCATACCAATAACATAGATAGATAGGTTTGGTTGTTCAAATAAATAAATAGGTCTTATTTATTTATTTCAATAGATAGATAGGTCTGGTTGTTCAAATAAATAGTTGTGTACATACAATTAGAATAATACTAGCTTGATCAAGCTAATAAAATTACTCCAAGGACCTCATAGAGGTCATTCAAGTCTTATACAATGTATAGGATCATTTTAAATAATTATGAGGTAAAAATTCCTAAATAACCCTGCATACATATGTGCTTAGCTATTGACTTCATGAGTTAGTGTCATCAAGAGGGTGTATCAGAAGGCAAGTAAGGCCATGAATGCACTTCAAATCTTCATGAGAATCATCATCAGGTTGTGAGAGATATTTATAACTGATATGAGTTGCAAGAGAAACATTATGATTTGTCATTTAGGCCTTAAAATACTAAACATGCTTAGAAATCCTATTTTCTTCTCTGAGAGGTGACTTCACATGCTCACCATGGTACGCATATTTTTCATGGGAGTATGATGAATTTTTGAGAGGTATAGGGATTAATATGATAATTTTTTATGGCATTAGTTTAAACATTCAATGCCCAAGCTTTATGAATCATCACTAAGAGTCATGAGTACTCTTAAACCCTCCCAAAACCCTATTATAAACCCAATTAAGAATATTTTAAAGGAAAGGCACCCAAATAGATTGAAATCACCTAACTACCACTATATAATCTAGTAAACTTTGAGAGATTCATGTACATGGAATTTTTTTATATGGATGATGTATGGACCTATCAAAAAATGGTCCTTTGAGAGGAAACAGATATGAAAGAGAGGTAAAAAGTAGTATAAGAAATTGAAAATCATTGGAAGGATAATATTGAAAAATTTTATACCTCATAAATTCATGATATGATTATAACCATGCCTAAAATTTCCCTTGTGAGTTCATTCTAATTAGCTAATCTGTAGGAGTACAGGACAAACTAACTTAGTCACCTAGTTTGATAGAGTTACAGGTGTTTCTTTCAAAAGAGTACATATTTAATGATATGGGAGTTTTTTACAAGCTTAAAATACACTTATTCATAGGTTTTTAATATTTAATGCAAGATTTCAAAGCCATCATGTACAAATAGTTAAGCTACTAGGCCTAATTGGCCTAGTAGACCTACTTAATTAATAAAGAGACATCAAGAATGGCATATAGGATTATTGAGAGAGTTATTAAGAGGTAATTAGTGATACATAATTAACCCTTGACTTTAAATAACATGCATAATTGGTATTTAATTTACAATTCCATGCATAACTTGTCTTAAGTGATAATTACATACATAACTGATCCTTAAGAGAAATCGTATGAGTTAAATCACCCTTGAGTGGCATGGTATATGATTTATCTAACAAGATAGGGGTGTAACATGATTCTAGATGAGTTCAAATTAGTTAACTGCATCTTCAACTACCTCTTTTCAATTCATAAGAACATGCACAAGCATCAATCATGAAGAGACTTCTTGTGGACTATTTGTAGCTATTTTAACTGAAGTGACACTCAAGTTATGTTGAGGTTGATGTAATTGTATTATATTCTATTCCATTTTTATATTTATCAACTCTTTTTATATATATTTAAGGCCTTATGGCTTATTTTGGGATCCCTTAGGCTGGTATACAAAAATTATGCTAAAATTATAACTTGCACCTTGAGTTAATGAGAAAAATTTGTTGTTGACTTCTTCATGGATTTTAGTGTGTTGATTTGCAGATAAGTGTGATATTAATCTCCTTTTTAGGTCCTCTCCTTCATATAATTATATGTTTTCATCATCTATAGGTTATATGAAGTGTTAAAGGATATAAATTGTGTTTAAGAGTGTTAATGTGTAATGTCTTTATAGAGCTTCATTCCCATACGTTCAAGTTATAGATCTTCTATATAACCTTCATATAAAACACTCATGTTTGGGATTTTCTTAAGAAATTATTGTTGACAATATATTCCATTTTGATTCACATGTGTGCTAAAAACAAGTTTTACAGAGGACCATTCAAGAATAGGTGCATCACCATCATTAGCAGAGGTATTACCTTTAGTTATGTTTATATCTCTTTTCATCCCAAAATCAAAATATATATTAGTAAATGGATTAAAATTTTATATATCAAAGGAGATAGGATCATAATCTAAAGGTTTGGTCTAGTTATAGGCATCCCACAACCTTAGACCAATCCAACGTTAGTCTAGGTTTGAAGGAAATATGAATAATCTACTTTAGCATGGTACAACTTGGGTTGCTAATAGTTACATCTTTATATGATAATTGTATAGATCATATTGAGATATTTTACACAAATTTCAAATGAATTACTCTTATTCATAATACTTAGAGTGTTATTTGTCTATATATTTATTGTTTTTATATGTGATGATGATATACATTGATTTAGTATATTAGCCTTACTTTTTATTAACTTTTTTGTTGATACTACATGTTATGATTATTTATTGTGCATTACATTGTGTGACTCTTACTCTACTTCACTCCAACTCTATGTGACATTGGATGTTACTTTTTTTACTATTTATAGTCTCTTTTACTCTATGTTAATTACATGTATTTTATTTTACATGGTCCTAACTCTATGTGATCTTGAGTGTTCATTATGTGTATATTTCTCTATTTCACTTTGAATTTGAATGAAAAAGAGTTTTCATTATGTGACTCCTTTATGTTTGACTCTTTATTTTTCTATCTTAATATATGTGTTTATTGCATGTATTTATTTTTACATGATAATTACTTTATTTTATATTGATTATTTACTATGTGACTATTAAATTCATTTGACTATGTGTGTTATCATATGTGTTTCTATCATTACTTGTGCATGTCAGGACCATGAAATAATGGGTGAATCTATTTTATATGTGTGAATAAATATATGATTATTTATTGAAATTATGATGTTTTTATCCATATCACACAATATTATATTTTTGTATGATTCCAATATCCATATCATGCACTTTATGAGTAGTTATTACTTAATTTATCTATTCCATTTCTATGTTGACTCTATTATGCATGCCTCATTACTATATATATCTTACCATGACAGTTATATGCCTTAGGATACATGTTTTATATATACTAAAATGATATACTCTTAATATGATGACAACATAATTAAATCAATCTAGCACATGATTCTCTCTCTTTCTCACACACACACACACACACACACACACACACACACACACACACACACACACACACACACACACACACACACACACACACACACACACACACACACACACACACACAGAGAGAGAGACACACACATAGACACACACACACACACACACACACACACACACACACACACCACACTGTGTGTGTGTGTGTGTGTGTGTGTGTGTGTGTGTGTGTGTGTGTGTGTGTGTAACTATTTTATTTTGAGATGAATATTTTTAAGGCTGCATAAATCACCTAAAAATGTGGGAATACATAGTATTATTATCCTTATTTACCTTATTATGGTTTTAAAAACCCTAATAGAATAAAAACTAGTATATGAATTCAGATGACTAAATATGGAATTTAATCATGAATATAAATGTAAAATATTGAAAGAGATTGTAATGATTTAAAAAGTGGCATAAGATAAAAATAGTAATTAAAAATGAAGGAATGATTACTTTAATTTTATATCTAATTATATAACTATGACTAAATTATAATAGTGAAAAATGACTAAAGTAGGCTTGTGGTTCATCAAGTTTTAGATCTATGTTTCTAATTATGTATGGTTAATTTTGTCAGACCTAGGTCACTATTAACTATCTATATTGACCTAAAGTGGTTATTACTGACCTATATATAAATTTTTTTATATTAACATACAATAAACTTTACCTTTCTATAAAATATTTTTATGTGTGATGCCTAACCTTGATGATGTGGGAAAATTCATAAATTTGGCTCCACCTTAAAGTCTTAAGTTTGATTGTGAGGGCTAAAAACCTAAAACAATCAAGAAAATTTAATTGTTGAGATAACTCAAATCACACCCATTTGATGATTTACCATTACATATGCATCTCTTACTCTAAGGAGGGAAATCAATCCACATGTAGTTCTACCACTTAGTGTGCTTTTGTAATTGTGCTTCTTCACTATATAAATGAATCCAATGAGATTTGATACTTGACAATGATTTATTTACTTGGATTTATTATGATTTAGACTTGAATTTTGACTAATCCTCATGAATGATTCATAATTTTGGGAGAATAGGACAATTTATCTCAATTTTAGTAGTACATAGATGTCTGATAGATAAGTTTCAAGTCCCTTAGCAAGTAATGCCTTAGTTTGTGTGTGTGTGTGTGTGTGTATATATATATATATATATATATATATATATATATATATATATATATATATATATATATATATATATATATATATATATATATATATATATATATGAGTCCAATTAGGTAATTTACCACATCATCAACAAGATGGGAATATGGGCCAACCCTAAGGATAAATTTTATTTTAAAAATTATTTATTGTTGTGAAATATAAAATATTGTCAATCTTAGGTTAGAATTAACTAAAGATATTGACCTAGTCTAGTTTTACTTTAACATACCCACTAGGATTTACTAGAATAATGTAATATATTTTGCAAATTAAATTTCACATATTATTTCATTAGATTACACCAAAAGAATATAATTAGTGACCTTAGTATACATACTAAGTATGTTACCCATAAAGTAAACATGTAACATCTAAAAGTTACTTATCACTAGCATCATATGAAATAAAACATAATTGCATATAGAAAGTAAGTACATATTATTAACCATGATAGGTACAATAATATAGGCACTACTATCAATGTAAAATGAGTAATTAATTACATTTCCAACTGGAAAAATGTTTCAATGATAAATACAATACAAGATACAAGGCACCACATAGCACGAGTCTCATGAACTCTAGTATCTATCATAAACTTAAGTGTAGTCTTCAAATAAGTACTATTAGGGGGAGGGAGAGTATCATCCAAGTGATTTTCTGCACCAAACATGGACTGTTGTTCCCCTACATAATCCCTTAATTAGGGAATAGCCCTCCTTTTATGGATGGGTAGATAGGATGGTGTAGGAATATAGATATAAAATCTAGTACCCTTGTGCTATAATATATCTAATACATGATGTGTACCATAAACAAAATACATTCTAACATGATATCACACAAACATGTAAATCATACATATGAAATGACAATGTTTAATTAAATATTACTTTGGCCAGAGTTTTCAAATAGTTATTGATCTCTAAGATTAGTCAAATTCAAACACACCACTTGATCAAATTACCTTCATTTGACATTGGTGATGTTAAGTAAGCTAGTGAAGTCCATCTCACTGCTTAGTTATTACCATCAATGTGATATTTGGTTAATATAATATATAATCAACAAATTTAAATAGATTAATTCTAATATAAAGAATAAAAAATGATATATATAGGAATAATAAAATATACATACATTTATTTCATCAAATGTATGCAATTAATCTCAATTATATTATATATCACATAGATAATAAATTTAAACAAATATAGTTTATACCAAGCATGTATAATTAATACTTAGACTGCATGTTTCTAATTTGTAAGTAAATTCAAATGTAGTAAATTCTATGAGAACAACAATATTATAGTCTATTTATTTTTATGTACACATTACTTAATTAAAAACTAGTCATAATAATATCAAAAATCAAATATCACATAAATAAAGTCTTTTCTCACATGAAATGTAATATTTCATTTATACAATTTGTTGTACTTTTGGGAGGCTATGCATATAATGATAATGTCCTATCCCTCAATATTTATATAACTTAATTTATCATTCAATAAACTATAATTATAGGCACACATCCCAATGTGTATATATATATATATTTTCCTCACCAAATACATGCTTACTATGAATTACATAATAAATATGTTCACATATATAATTACTATTCTATTATACAAATAGTCATGTTCTATTTTATATTAATAACTTCTTGTGATTCAAACAAACCATTTAATTTAACTATTCACTAAATATAAATCAAGATATAGCATAGGGTCTCAACATTCCCAAACCCTGTTTTCCCTTATTTTAGTCATTAGGTTTATATATTATTTTTAGTTTCTCAAGTATAATATAACTCAAGTCATTTCAAGCTCAAATTCATGTTGAATTATATAATCATTACATAATATTTATAATCATTTAATTTTGTATAGTCTATGCTCATTTCAAACATATTAACATATTTATTTTTCCATATTTTGTCTTATCGACTTAATAAATATATTAACAACTCATATACATATAGATACATTACTAGTTCCCATATAGTTTTTGAACCAGAGAAGCAAAACACAATTTGCATGATCAGAATAATATGAATGCAATATCTCATTAATATAACTATTAAATTGATGCTAATAAACACTGGTATATTCCATCAAATATCTAAAAGTTAATAACTATTACCTCTTTTAACATAGACATATATATTAAGAAAATAGAATGGGTATAGGAATTTAACTATTCACTATATCATTCTAGGATATTTTTTTCCAATCCCTCAACCCAGTCATAGCTAATTTATTTAGACTTAGCTTATCATACTAGGCTTTATAGGAATATGCACATAATCCTAATATTTAACATCATGGCTTCAAAATTAATTGAACTCAGACCTACACACACACACATAGACACACACACACACACACACACACACACACACACACACACACACACACACACACACACACACACACACACACACACACACACACACACACACACACACACACACACACACACACACACACACACACACACATGGTTGAATGATAAATTACACATAATCCTAATATACACATGTTCATGATTTGGATAACAAATTACACATAGTCTTGATATACATATGTTCATGGTTTGAATACCAAATATATACACCATTTATACTTATATGTTCTCATTATTTAAATAATAAAATTACATAGTACATATGTATATATTTTCATGATTTGAATGACACATAACCTTAGTTCATACATACGAAAATTCATTATTTTTAAATGACAAATGTACGCATTCCCCATTCATATATTTGCTAAACCTATACAAAATTCATAGTAAACAATACATAAAATGTATAAATAAATCCATTCATTAATTTAATTAACATATACTTCATGTTTATTCCCCTAATAATTCAAAATGTACACAATCCTATGTATTAGATATATTAATACTTATAATTTTGAGATATAAATCTAATTGAGTATATATACAATTTTTAAGCAAAATTGAGCTCTCTTATATATCAAAGCCATCTAGATAGGGTTTTATAATTCTAGGAATTTTTCCATCATAATGAAATAAATACACTTAACCCTATTGAATTTACACATTCATAGAATTTGTTGGCATTTCATAGGGATCTAGGGGATAGAGGTTTAGTTAAGTGGAGGGTTGAGCCATCCACAAGCTAAACCTATATCAATATTAAAATGTAGATTAATTCCAAAACCCTAAGAGTAAAATATACAAATTTTTTTTCCTAATTCAAACATTAATTAAATACATCACCAACCTTATAAAATCTTCCAGTTATAACTGTATGAACTAGAAAATCCTTCTCTCCTTTGCTCTACTTCCTCTCTTCTCCTCTTCATGCCATGCCATACTCTTCTCCCACTCCCCTCTTATCATTATTTTTCCATATATCTTTCTCACTCATGTTTATATGAAAATATTAGCATGAAACTCATATTTATTCATACATAACCTAAATTATCCATCCAAAACGAAAACTAATCCCAGTTAACTTCATTTTGAATCAACTAAGAAAAACTTAATTTCTCTCAAACTTTCCCCAAATTACTTAGTCATTATTTTAATCTCTAAAATCCTATATGATCTATTTACATTACATTATCATGTACCACCTCTCAAAATTCCATTATTAGCATTATTTCTCAATGATAACTAACACTTCAAACATCATTATTGACTATGCATTCCAAATAATGACTAGGTTTAGTTCATAAGATGGTCTTAGGATAATAATTAAATATTTTCAATAAATTAATAAAGATAAATAATGTCATAAATTTAATAACAATATGATTAATATAAATTCAATTATATTCTATTATCAAAAATGGTAAATCACACAACTACCATACCAAACATAATGGTATTATAACAATGTACTCACTATTATTGCTATGTTATATAGACTATCCAATGTCTTTTGTTATCTTTATATATTAATTAATTAAGCCATATAATTATATTTATTAAATATCATATGATACCCAACTAATGTTCTAAAAAATTACAAAGACATTATAGTTAGTCTATAAATAATAGTAACCAAATACTATTTACATAAATTTACATTATCATAAAATATTAACAATCATGAATACAATAACATGACATAATAATAATACAAAATTATTCACTAAATCTACATATAATATACACAATGCACTCACACAATATTAATTCCACATAATCATTAAACTAAATTAAATCACAACTAATACACAAACAATTATCTAAATGTAAATAACATAAAAATGTACTAAAGCTAATAATTCCAAAAATGCATAAAATTAGAACTATATAATGTGGTATGTGTGTGGGTTCTATTCATTCTTATATCATCCCCCAAAACCTCTATCTACATAATCCTCTCTAATGACGCTCTCCCTCTGTCATACTATGAAGGATGAATCTCGCCTAGATCCAACTCATGATAAGAAGATAGTTAGCCCATAACATCATTATATATATATATATATATATATATATATATATATATATATATATATATATCATAAAACACTATTGTAACAAAAATGATCATAATGTAAAGTATATACAAATATAGCTAACTCATAGCAATGAAATCATGTAATCAAAGTAATATAAAACTATCCCATAATAGCATATGAATTACAACTTAGTTAAAAAATAATTAATAAATTTACCAACCATAATAATCCATGGATAATAAAGTAAATTAACTTAGTGAAAAATTAGGATGTGACATCCTTCCCCCCTAAATCTAGTCATCATCCCAATGCCACTTATTCAAACACTAGTTCTGAATAAAAATATTATTTATAAGAAAAATAACATAGTATGAAGCATCAAATCAAGTGATAAAATATAGAAATAGCCTCTAAAAATAATCATAGTCCTCTAATATAACATTATCTTTAGATTATTGGTCCCACAAGACCTTTAACTATGGAACTTATCTATTATGCAAACAAAGTTTTCAAGTGTCAATTACTCTGATTGGTTCTATCATGACCACCCCTATATATAAAACTTACAAGACATTCCAATCCAACATAAGTGAAAGATCAATTATATACATTTTAAGATAAGATATAGGGAATATATTATGCAATAGAGATAGGGATTGTGGCAAATAAAAACTATATGCTATAGGATTTACCACTTCTAAAACCTTGAAGGGTCCCACATATCTTAGTGAAAGTTTTGCTAACTTCCTGAATTTAATCAATTTTTTTTGTAGATTAACATGCAAGAACACTTTATCACCTACTAAAAATTGCCTCATTATTCTCTTTAGATCATCATAACTATTATACCTATCATTAGCCTAATCCAATCTCTACCTAATTAATCTGACTTGATCTTCCATTTATGAAAGCATCTTAGCTCTAAAGACTATCCTATCTTCCAACCTATCCTAATGGATTGGTGTCCTACACCTGCTTCTATCAACACTTTAAATGGTTCCATATTCAAAGCTGATTAGTATGAAATATTGTAATAAAATTCAATCAATGGAAGGTATTCCTCTGACTTTTATTTTTGATCCATGTAATACGTATGAAGGAGACCCCTTAACAACTGATTAACTTGTTTAGTTTGACCATCAGTCTATGGGTGATGTACAATGTTGAAGTTTAGCTACATGCCTAAATCTCAATTAATATTTAACCAAAACCTATAAGTCATACTCATTTTATGATCCAAAATGATGCTATTTGGAAATCCATGCATCCAATACACTTTCTTTATTAACCTCTTCATAAAAGTAGGTGCATCATCTATCAAATTTCTTGGTATAAAATGAGCTACCTTGGTTAGTTTATCAATTATAACCAAAATAATGTCATGCATGTTTTATGATAATGGTAAACCTTGGAAAAATTCTATAGTGATCACCTAACACTTCCACTCTAATATATCATGTGGATACAATAGTCTATTCAGATATACATGTTCAACTTTCACATGCTAACATTCTAGACAATGTGACACAAAGTTTGTTACATCTTTCTTGATTCCCTTTCATAAATAATGTGGTCAAAGTTATGCCATAAGATTGGTTACTCTTAAATATCTTGAATATGGGTAATTATGTAGTTATTTTAGCACTATGCTCCTCAAATTATCCCTATTTAGTACACGCATCCCTCTGTTTTATTACAAAATACCATCATTCTCTATTTTTTATCCTTTATACCTAACATACTAATCATTTTAGATAACATTTTCCTAATTTGATCATAGATTCATCTCCTAGTGAGAATTTTATCATTGATCCCTAAAATTACTCTTGATATTATCCATAAATTCTATGTACCTACTACAACTTAGGGCATCATCTACTCTATTTTCCTTACCTTTGATATAATTGATATCAAAATCATTGTTAAACAAAAAATCTAACTAGTGTATCTAACAAACATTTAGATTTGGTTGGGTGAAGATGTACTTGAGTCCCATGTTATTAATCTTGAGCTTAACTAGTTTTCCCAACAAATAATACCTCCAAACTTTCAAAGCATGAATAATCACTACAATTTATAAGTCTTGAGGGGCATAATTCACCTCGTAAGGATTCAACTTCCTTGATTCATATGCTACCACTGTGCCATCATGCATAAAGACATCTCCTAGTCCATCCCTTGATGCATCTATGATCACTAAAAATTGACCATTAGGATCAAGAACTCTTATCACTGGTGCTAAATTAATATTTATTTTAAATTCCTAAAAAGTTACTCAACACTTATCTTACCACATAAAATTTTGATTCTTACACTGTAGAGAGGTAATCAGATTATTTATCTTAGAAGAATTCAAAAATAATTTCCTGTAATAGCCTTCTAATCCCATGAAACTCCTTATCTTGTGAACATTATTTGGTGTTGTCTACTACATAATGGATCTACTAAAATACCATCTATAGAGATAATATACCCTAGATATTGGTCTTTATTTTTGAAAAATACACACTTGGACAACTTCTCATATAATTTATGCTTCCACAACTATTGTAAAACTAGTTTTAAATGTTGAAGATACTCTTCTCCATCTTTAGAATATATAAGAATGTCATCTAAAAATACCAAAACAAAATTATTTAGATAATATTTGAACACACTATTCATGAGATTCATGAATCTTGTAGGATCATTTGTCAACCCGAATGATAGCACTGTAAACTCATAGTACCCATATCTAGTTCTAAACACTGTCTTAGAAAAGACTATTACTCAACTTATGATATCCTACTCTAATATAAATATTAGAAAAAACCGTTACTCCTTAGATCTAATCAAAAATATCATCTATAAAAGGTAGTAGATACTTGAATTTGATAGTCACTTTATTCAACATTCTATAATCAATACAAAGTTGAATAGTAATATCCTTATTCTTGATAAAGATAACTAGTGCAGCTCATGGTGACACACTTGGTATGATCAACTCTTTTGAAAAAATCTCCTAGAGTTGAGCCTTTAATTTAGCTAATTTCATGATTGTCATTTTATATGGTGCCTTATACTAAGGTTTTAATCTAGGTATGATATCTATAAAGAAATCAAACTCATGTTTCGAAGGTAATCTTAGAAATTCCTCTAGAAACACATCATGAAAATTCCTAAAGAAAGGGTAATATTTAAGGGATGGTTTCTTATATTCCTCCATTTGATTTATATTAATGATAAATTCTTAGCATCTTTTTCCTTGAGCCTTCCTAAGTTACATTACAAAAATTTTCCTAAGCCTCAACTCTTTTTTTCAATCTAAATTTGTGTCTAATTTAAAAAATCAGATAGACACTCCACCTTATTTAGATAGAATTCAACTTTGGACTTATGATTCTCAAGATAGTTGACTCCTAAGATAACATCATATGACCCTAGTGGTGTTACATAAATATCCACTACTATTGTGAATTTGGGAAACCTAGTCTCTAATTCAACTAAACACTTGTCAACTTTGACTTTTGAATCATTCCCATATTCTACCAACCATGCATTTTCCATTACTATAAAGTTTTTAGATAACTTGTTTAGAATTATAAGGAGATATAAAACATTTTTTATCCTCGGTATCTATAAAAATGGAAACTAGATGTTAAAATAAAAATACCTAATAGTTCTATAGGTGAAGCTTGGAATTTAACTTACTAATTATCAACTGATGCATGAATACGTTGTTTAAATTTTCTTTACTGAGGAGCAAAGCCTTTGTTCCTTAATTTATCTTGGGTACACTCATGAGTAAAATGGTCACCTCCATGATTTAATCAACCTCTAAGTGGTCCATTCCTATCAGACTGTTGGTTTCCATTGAAACCACATTTGAAACCATTACCTAGTTTCTTGCTACCTGAACCAATGTTGAATCTAGTATTATGACTCTTAAACTGACTCTTAGAGTCTCCACTCCTCTACTTCTAGTTCTCTTAATAAAATTCAATTTAGAACTTATAATTTTTTTCTTAAACTTATCTCTAGCTTGAGTAAGAGATTTCAACTTTTGTTCCTATTTATCTACCTTATCAAAGACTTGGTCCATGGTAGATGGTCCATAAACATACACCTCTCCACTAATCTAGGGTTTTAATCCCATGATGAACTTCCTAATACTAAACCTCTCATCTACTTGATACTAAGGTACAAAACTTAGAAGTTTGGTGAACTATTCTTAATACTCTTTCATAGATAGGCTTCTTGGATTTAGATTATAAAAATATGTAAGCTTATGGTCAAACTATAATTATAAAAGCTACCATGATTTTAATAGTCTCAAAAATTTCTCTCATGTAGTTGTGGTTGATTTAAGATTCATTTCCAACTTCTTATTGTCCCACCATATAGTTACTTCTCCAGTCAACTAGTAAGATCCCCAAACTTCTTTGGTGACCTCAAATTAGTTTCAAATCTTAAAATACTTTTCCATCTCAGTCAACCATGATTTTTCTCCATCTCCCATAATTGCTCCATCAAACTCAAGTGGATTCACCTTTTTCATATCTCTTGCCAATTATGTAGCTACACATGTTCATGAGTCTTAAGGAATTTTCTCATGTATTTTATCTTAAGGTATTTCTTTCTTAAGATGATGATCTTCAGGCACATCTTGATGGGATTCCTCCTCATGTTCATGAATTTCTTATTATAGGGATACAATTTGGTCCCTAATTTCATTCATGGTTGAAAGAATCTGATCCAACTTTGTTGCTAGCTCAATGAAAAATTAGTTAGGATCAAATAAAGGGTTATTATCATTGACATTTGAAGGACCCTCTCAAGATGTTCTAGCTCACACCATTTCCTTTATGTTAACATAAGGATCCAAAAATGCTAGTAGAATCATTAAGTCTTAGAGTTTGAGCCACAATTCTAATACCACAATATAACATCCCAACTAAAATTTACTAAAATAATATAATATTTTAAAAAAAAAATCCACATATTATTTAACTATATTACACCATAAAAATATAATTAGTAACCTTAGTATACATACTAAGTATGTTGCCCATAAATTAACCATGTAACATCTAATGGTTACTTATCACTAGCATCATATGAAATAAAACTTAATTGTATATAGAAAGTAATTACATATCTTTATCCATAGTTGTTACAATAATATAACCACTTAATCAATGTAAATTGAGTAATTAATTACATTTTCAAATGGGAAAAAATTAATAATAAATAAAATACAAGATACAAGGCTCCATGTAGCATGAGTCTCATGAACTACATTATCTTTGATAATCTCAAGTGTTGTCTCCAAATAAGTAATATTATCGAGAGGGAGAGCATCATCTGAGAGATTTTCCACACCAACCATGAACCATTGATTTCCTATGCAATCCCCCAATCAGAAAATGTCTCTCCATTCAGGAATCTAGAGAGACAATTTAGTACCTGTGTGTTTTAATATATCTAATACATGATGTGTACCATAAAAAATATTTTATAACTTGATATCACACAAAAATTTAAATCATACATATGAAATGATAATGTTTATCTAAACATTACTTTGGACAAATTTTTCAAATACTTACTAATCTCTAGGATCAGTTAAATTCATACACACCACTTGATCAGATAACCTCCATCTGGCATTGGTGATGCTAAGTAAGCTAGTGAAGTCCTTCTCACTACTTAATTAGTACCATCAATATGATATTTGGTTAATATAATATATAACCAATATATTTTAATAGATTACTTATTACTAACAAGCATAAAACATGTTATATATAGGAATAATTATATATATATATATGTATATTTATATATACATATATATATGTATATATATACATATATATATGTATATATATACATATATATATGTATATATGTATATATATATATATACATATACATATATGTATATATATATATATATACATACATACATATATACATACATACATATATATATATACATACATATGTATATATATATATACATATATATATATATATATATATATATACATATATATATACATATATATATATATATATATACATACATATATACATATATATATATATATATATACATATATATATATATATATATATATATATATATATATATATATATATACACACACACACACACACACACATACACACACACACACACACACACACACACACACACACACACATATAGTATATCAAACATATGCAATGAATCTCAACTATATTATATATCACATAAATAATAAACATAAACAAATATAGTCTATACCAACTAGATATAGTTATATACTTAGACTGCATGTTTTTAATTTCCATAAGTAAATTCAAATGTAGTAATTTTTATGACAAAAACAATATCATAGTCTAATTATTTTTTTGTAAAAATTACTCAAATACAAACAACCAATCATAAAAATTCAAATATCAAATCGCATAAACACAGTCTTGTCTCACATGAAAATTAATCTTTCATTTATACAACTTGTAATTTTGGGAGACTATCCCTCAGGATTTATATGACTTATTTTATCTATTAAATAAACTATAATTATAGACACACATCCCAATGTATAAATATAATCTATATATATGCTCCTTGTCAAATACATGCATACTATGAAATGCGTAATAAATATGTTCACATATATAATGACTATTTTATTATACCAACAATCATGTTCTATTTTCTATTAATAACTTTTTATGATTCAAACAAACCATTTAATTTAACTATTCACTAAATATAAATCAAGATCTAACATAGGGTCTCAACATTCCCAACCCCTATTTTCCCATGTTTCCATCATTAGGTTTATATATTATTTCCAATTTCTCAAATATCATATAACTTAGCTCATTTATAACTCTAATTCATGTTGAAATATATAACCATTGAATAGTATTTATAAGCATTTAATCTTATATAGTCTATGCTCAATTCAAACATATTAACTTATGTATTTTTACAAATTTTTCCCTATCGACTTACTAAATATATTAAAAACTAATATGCATATAGATACATTACTAGTTCCCTTACAAGTTTAAAACCATATAATCAAAATAAAAGTTGCATTATTAGAGTAATATGAATGTAAGATCCTATTAATATAGCTACTAAATCGATGCTAATATACACTAGTATATGCCATCGAATGTCTAAAAGTTAATAACTATTACCTCTCTTAATACATACATATATATCATGAAAATAGAATGGGTATAAGACTTTAACCATTCACTATATCATCATATGATAGTTATATCCCATCCCTCAGTCCAAGTATAGCTAATTAATTTAGATTTAGCTTATCATGCTAGGTTTTATACGAATATGCACATAGTCCTAATATTTAAGATCATGGCCTCAAAGACAATCAAACTCAGACTTATATATATATATATAATTTGAATGATAAATTACACACAATATTAATACATATGTTCATGGTTTGAATAACAAATTACACACAGTCTTGATATACATATATTCAAAGTTTGAATAACAAATATATACATTGTTTATACTTATATGTTCTCACTATTTAAATAACAAAAGTACACAGTCGATATGTATATAATTTCATAGTTTTGTGTAACAAATACATACATATACCATACGTATATTTTCATAGTTTGAATGATACATAACCTTAGTTCATAGCTAAATAATTTCACTATTTTTAAATGAAAAATGTACATAGTCCCCATATATATATTTTCAAACTTTAGATGAACTTTATAGTAAATAATACACATAATTTCTATATAAATCCATTCACTCATCAAATTAAAACATATTTGATGTTTATTGTCATAATAATACAAAATATACATAGCCCTGTGTTTTATATATATATTCAAATTTTTGAGATATATATATATATATATATATATATATATATATATATATAGAAAACAGCTTAGTTATCATGTATATCAAAACCATCTACCCAAGGTTCTATATTTATTAAGCTAGGAATTTTGCCATAAAAAATAAATAAATCCATTTAACACTATTAAATTTACACAGTCACATAATTTTTTGGCATTTCATAAGTATTTTGGAGATAGAGGTTTAGTTTTTTGGATGGCCAATCCATCCATAGGATAAACCTATATCAATATTAAAAGGCAGATTAATTCAAAAACCCTAAGTATAAAATATACACACATGTTTTTCCTGATTCAAACATTGATTAAATACATCAAAACCCTTATAGAAGAGGCCATTTTCAATTGTATGTTCCAAAAAATCCTTCTCTCCTTCATTTTATCCCTCTATTATCCTCTTTTTGATGTGCCATACTCTTCTCCCACTCCCCTCTTATAATTATTTTCCATCTTTCTAATTCATGTTTGTAGGTAACTGTTAGGATGAAGCTCACAATTCTTCATGCATAACCCAAATTATCCATCCAAAACTAAAACTAATCCTAGTTAACTTCATTTTGACTCAACTAAGAAAACCCTAATTTATCTCAAACTTTCCCCAAATTACTTAATCTCTAAAATCCTTCATGATCTATTTACATTACATGCCCATGTACCACCTCCTAAAAGTCCACTATTAACATTATTTCTCAATGATAACTAACACTTCAGACATCACTATTGATTATTAATTCTAAATAATGACTAGGTTTAGTTCATAGGATAGTCTTAGGATAATAATGAAACCTTTGCAATAACTTAATAAAGATAAAAAAAATCATGACTTTAATAATAATTTGACTAATATAAATTCAATTATATTATTTTATCTAAAATGATAAATCACACAAATACTATACCAAACATAATAGTATTATAACAATGTAATCATTATTATTACTATGTTATATAGACTATCCAATGTCTTATGCTATCTTTATATATTAAGGTGTTAATCCTCATAATGATATTTCCCAAATATATATGATAACTAGCTAATGTTCTAAAACATTACAAAGACATTATGGTTAGTCTATAGATAGTAGTAACTAGATGCTATTCACATAGATTTACGTTCTCATCAAACATTAACAATCATGAATTTAATAACATGACATAATCATAAAGTAACATTATACACTAAATCTACGTATAATAGCCATAATGAAATCACATAATATTAATTACACATAAGCATTAAAATGAACTAAATCACAAATAAAACACATAATCAATTATCTAAATGCATATAACATAAAAAATGTACTAAATCTAATAATTGAAACAATACATAAAATGAGTACTATCTAACATGCCATATGCATGAGTTCTAGTCATTCCTCTATCATCCACCAATACCTCCATCTATGCCATCCTCTCTGATGATGCTCTCCCTCCATCATGATTTGAGGGATGAATCTCTCCTACATATAACTCATGAAAAGAAGGTAGTTATCCCATAACATCATGATATATATCATAATATACTATTGTAACAATAAATTAACATGATCATAATGTAAAGTATACACAAATATAACTAACTAATAGAAATGAAATCATGTAATCAAAGCAACATACATCTATCCCATAATAAAATATGACTTACAACTTAGTTAAAAAGTAATTAATCAATTTACCAACCATAATGATCTACAAAATATTAGGTAAATTAGCTTAGTGACAAATAAATATGTGATAGTTACTAAGTCAGGCACATGAGGACTAAACTAAACGTTTAGGGATATATATTTAATATAGAATGCAAAGTTGAAATATATTTTAAGGTTCATTTAGGTGTGTAATATCATAATGAAATGATCGACCCCATAAGGTAGCATGTAGTTGTGAGATAATTGTAGGTTAAGATCATATTTTTGTGTGCAAGTCATGTGTGGTAAATTCATGCCAAACTTATCATTGTCAAGAACTTAATATCAGATTTTAATATCTAAAAATTCTTGCATTTTTTTATTAATGGAATTTCTAGTGTCAAAGGAAAAGGTATATTTTATTATGTAAAAAATATATGTATTTGGTATGAAGATCCATTTTTATAGGTCATTCAATAACATAACCTACAACAAATATGTATTAGTCAATGCCCATAACATTAATTTTAAAATCTAAAATTAAATTTGGAATATTAAAGACCAAGGATAGAGTACACTTATGTGTTTGTGAAAACCATGATACCTTAGTGTAAATTTGTGTGTTCCTTGTTGAATCACATGGATAGTTGGGATGAGTGTGACCCATATGTTTTTAGTTATTTAAGCCCTTGTATTTGGAAGACAACATGAATTATGTGATTTAATAACATAAATGACTACTCGAAAAAAATGAACCACATGATGGATTCACTAAAAGTGAGACTAAATCAACCATAAATAATTCTTAGATATTAAATTATATAGTTTCACTCAAATTAACTCAAGTTCATTTCATATAAAACAAAATCATGATAAAAAATTAATGAATAATGTTCATTCTCCCATCATGAATTTATATTTAATTGCATAGTTTCACTCAAGTTTGCTCAATTTCAAATAAATTAATGATTGAAAATGAATGAAAAATGTTCATGCCCCCATCACAACCTTAATTAAAATAAGTGTGAATTGGAACAATAACCTATTTTTCATTCAAATTATAAATTATGTTTTTGTGTATGTACATGAACAAATATAATGCATCAAGAATATAAAAGTGTGAATACGTGCATGAACTAGTATCATGCTACATAGAATTTTAAGTGTGTATATGTGCTTGAACCAAAATCATGCCCCATAAATATATAAAAATTTATATATGATAATATGCATCTATATGTTTAATCTAATAAATTGTATTTAAAATGTATGTATATGGGGATATATGTAATTATCATTCCTCTAAATTGTATGCAGAATCCCATGCCTATGCACCTAAGTATGTTTGAATATGTACTCAAATATATATAAAATGAGTTAATATGCATGGAAAGAACTCACATAATTTGTACTAACATTCCAATATATATCATGTAACTGAATCATATGATATTTGAACCATTTTAAGTCTTTAAATTTTTATTTTATATTCATGAAGGCTTATGTCTATATGACAAGACCATTGTAATGCCCATTTTTTGATAAGAGTTATGTGTATTGTAATTTATGCACATAAAAAACATTAATGGTATCATATTATGTATAAATTTAACATCATGGAAATGTTGATCAAGGAATGTATATAACATATGTAACGTAGAGAATTTAAGGGCCATGTCTAGATATATGTATCAATGAAGCACATAGTAGTAACAATCACTAGAATAAAACTTAATTTGAATATATATTAAAATTACATGATATGGATGATTTCACCACTCAATCTCAGGAATCTCAAAAACACAAAAATGTCAGAAAGATAAATCAAGATTTAGTGTCACATATAAAGCCTAAGGCCACATACAATGGACATGTAGATGTTATAATAAACAAGGTCAAATTCCACACACAATATAAATGTATATGTTATAAAAATAGGATCTATATATGTTGCATCAAAAAATCACAATGTCCACATGAAAAGGACATAAATATGTTACATAAAACAATGCCAAGGGTTGTACACAATAGACAAAAACAAACTAGCCTATAATTTAGAAGAATAATAATATTAATGAAAAATAAAAAAAGTGGTATTATACACCATCTATATATACCAATGTCATATCCTAGTAAAATATCATATCCATGTATCATTGTGTAAGATATGAGTAACTAGAAATACAAGTGTAAGTAATATAGATAGTTCAACATAGTAGAAGGTCATAAAAAGACATAACTTGCAATAGTAAAAAATGTGGAATAAGATGTTCCCTATATCGACATGGCCATTAGGTAGAGTAAATTTCAACATCTGTATGTTATATGTCCATGTGTAGCTTATACATCATGCACCACACTCATATACTATGAAATGTACATGTGTATGTAAATAATATGTAATTTACCAAACGTGTGATAAATAACATATGTGAATAATGTAATATAGTAATTATGTTATGCTCAAGTTATGATTTTTTATTTTTTGAAAATTTTGATATTTTTTAATTATTTTTTTATTTTTAAACTATTTGAAATTTGAAAAATGCTAACTAATGATCCCATCATTGGGAGGACTAGAGGGGGTTTATGTATCAAATTGTTTAAGGGTCACCCATCATGATTAAAATATAATATATATATATATATATATATATATATATATATATCATAATTTGACAAGAAATCACATGATGTACCATAATTTTCATTACCATTGATCTTAGAATCATGTGCATGATGGGTAATGCTTGAAGGCCTAGGAATTTATTAGGTATATTGTATAGTAGTAGAATGCCTCATTAGATATGTTTACTATGAAACATGTTGAACAATCTATGGTAATAACTAAGTATATACTATATAATATGATGGCCTTTGTGATCCTTGAATAACTCTTTGATATGATGGGTGTTTCACAATTGGATATCTAGTAGGCTCAATTAATATCATGTAAACTAGATGTGTATAAATATCTTATATATATGTAACCATTGGCTCAATATAATAATAATGAATGGGTGTATCAACCAACTATGATGGTGGTGGGGGTGCAGGAAGAGATACCAGTAGCTATAGAGGGTATTGATATTATATGCCTATAATTATGATAATGTTATTCTAGTGTGTGTATTTGAGACATTGATGTACTATATATGATAATGCATGAAGATTTTTATTGTAAGGGCATACTAACATAATGTTAATGTTAATGATCTAGTTATTCTGTATGATTAAGAATGGAGTGCATAAAATGATGAATCCCATTTGAAGAGATAACACTATATATTTGAGGGTATTATTTTTATATCCACAAAATACCTTAATTATTTATACATATCTTTTATATCCTAGTGTGTGTATCCAAGGGAGTGAATAAGTGTCATTATGCACATGATCTTAGTTGACCCATTTTAAACCATGATAATATGTATAGGTTGTATGTTGATATAAGCTCATATGAATAATGCATGAAAATATGAATCATTATCTAAAATATCATTATCATCAAATGTGATCATAGGACACTATGGTGAATTTCCAAAAAGTGTATATTTATTCATGTCTATTGGGTGATCATGTCATCAGTGAAAGATGCATATTTTATGCATAGTGTACTTCTACAGTATGTTTAGTCTTTATATTATCATGCTTGAGAAATGGATAATTAAATATTTTAAATTTATTATTTTAATTGTTCTATGGTTTATATTCCTTTATATGGGTTCTCTACTTAGTGTTTCCATCAATAATATATTGTTTCTTATGTCTTAATTATAAGAATTTGTTCATAGAATGTCTTAAAATTTGATGAAAGTCACTATATGCATTTATATCATAGTTATTTGGTGTAGGCCTATTTGGATCACATTCTTGTAGAGATAAAGAGATATGAAGTTGAATCAATTGGATTTTGTAATAGTATATGATGAGGTAATGGTAATCTATAAAATTACCTCTTAATTAGAGTTGTCAATTATATTCAATTTATAGGGTTGTGATATTGCATTAACTATAATCATTGCCTCATTATTATTATCAATTGGTTTAAGCTTGTAGTTTGTTTCTATTTTAAACTTTATTGTTGAAGTAGTTGTGGGTGTAGGTGTATACTTGACCTTTTTCAAGGCTATAATATTAAATTCTCTATCTTTTACTGTGTGGCATAACTCATTAAATGTTTTTAATCTCTTGAATATAATTGCCTTATGTAGTGTTGCAAGAATGATTAGATTTAATGTCTTTTAACTCAATTTCAGACATAACATTAGTCATCTTATCTAGCATAATCTTATATTGAATTACATAGTCATTGATTGGCTCGTTGGACCTTTGCTTGAGTTTAAAATTTATGCATAAGATAGTTTATCATAAATGTTGATAGAAAAATGTGATTTAATTTTATCTAACAAAGGGATGAATGATTTTTATTAATGTAGGGGAAGGTAACATAACCATAAAAAATCATATTCCTTTAGACTTAATTGGAATAACTTGGTTAAAAATTTGTCACTATAAGTGTAATCCAATCATGTTGTATGGAATCATCAAATGTGTTGTTTTGGATCAACTTTAATTTCATATAGTATAAGCTTAAGAAATTAAAAAAAATTAGGTAATGGATAAGATGTTCTATTATGGTATAATAGGTTATGAATTAAATCATGAAAATCTAGTGAATGAATACCTCTATTTTCACCTTACCCTAACTACGACACATTAGAATGTAGAAACATAACTAGTTTCTCAAGGGAACATGCATTATGTGAGGCTTTTGACGTGTAATGTGTAGTTATCAAATTATTGGTAATGGATAGATATGTATCAATAGGTATAGAAGGATGTTGGAAGCCTTATGTTTCCCCACACCATGGGTGGATGTTAAATATGGCACTAGATGTCTAAATGTAAGGATAATACTAATAATGTAGGTTTTAACACCTAATTTTGTATCTTTTTGGAAAATTTTATGTTCATATCTTTTTGTATATATCATTTCATCAATTTGATGTGGATTTAAGCTAATATATTCAATGAATTCTTGATCATCCATGGCCTCTAGTTTGAATATTTTCGGTCTCAACATTCAATGAATATTATCATTCTCAACATTCATGATAACATTTAATGGACTTATCTAGTTTGGAATCAAGTTAATATATTCAATGAATGTTGAGACTCATAATATTGACAATGAATCTTCAATAGAGACCTCAAGTTTGAACTAGTTTGATCAGTGTATGGGTTCACCAATATGTTTTACCCTTGTTTTTTATATCAACCCTAATAAGATATAAACTAGTATATGGATTCATATTAACCAATATGGAATTTAATAGTGAATATAAATGTAAAATATTAAAAGATATTATAATTATTTGACAAGTGGCACATGATAAAAATAGTAATTATAATAAAGAGATGAGTAATTATATTTTATGGTTGACTATATAACTATGATTGGCTTTTAATAGTGGAAAATAGGTTGAATCAGATGTGTGGTTCATCAAGTTCTAAAATTTTGTTTCTATATATGTAGGGTTTGTTCCATTATATCTAGGTTAGTATCAATTATCAGTTTACACCTTTAGTGGTTGGTAATTACCTATGTATAAAATAGGGCATGCAACCTTATATCCACCTTATATTGTATATTAAATATTTTTCTATGTGATAATTAACATTAATGATGTACATAACTCAAAAAATAAACCTCCTTACCCTTAAATTCCTAGGTTTACTTGTGATGGTTAGAAACTTGAGAAAATTGGGTAAGTGTAAAGGGATAAGTTCACCCCAATAAAAAATGTTTTATAATTTAATGTTTCATGAATATATACTACTATAGACATGGTGATAAAGTCACATGTAGTTCTCCTACCAAGAATAATTCTGAAATTATGTTAATTCACTATATGAATTCACCTAATAATTTGGATTTGATACTAAAAAATATTTTCTTTGACATTGAGGCCTATACTTCAAATTTTTATTATAATTTCTCCTAGTGAGTGATTTTAAATTTGGGAAGAATATAGAAGATTTTATCAAAGTAAAGTAGTGTATAATGTTTTTGTACATAAGTGCCAAGTCCCCTATCAATTGAGGACTTGATTTTTATATATACAAGTCAAATTATGTTATTTATCACACCACTAACATGTTAGATAGATGGGATGACCCTAAGGATAGATCTAATTTTAAAAATTATCCATTTCTTAGAGAGGGTTAGTAATATTATGCTTAGGTTAGTATCGATTGGTGATAATAATCTACTCTTAACATGATTGAATAAATAAAAAGAGGATTGGAATGAAGATTTGGGGATGACTTTACAATATACAATGCAAGTTTGAAATAGATAGTGAGGTTCTTATAGGTATATAAAAGTAGAACATAATAATAAAAATAATAAGGTAGCATGTGTGGATGTGATAATGTCATGTTAGGACCATATTTATGTGCAAAAGTAATGCATGGTAAATTTATGTCAATATTATCATTACCAAGTATTTAATATTATATTTTAATATCTAAAGTCTTAGAGAGTAAGTCATATACACATATATTTATATTTTGGGCATAAATTATTAAAATTATTACAAGTATATGTAGATTATTATGGGTTTACATATATTACTATAGGTTTTACACAAGTAATGATAGATTTGACATAGACTAGGGGCATATGTCAGATATTGTACATGATTATGAGTGAAATATCATATATTTAATATTATTATTACACATATTATAGGAGTTAGATTAAAATTGTTATTAAATTGGTGGAATGTGAATCAAATATGTTGTTCATTCATAGACATTATGTTATAGGTTTTATGAATCAAATTACACAAGTTATTGAATTGGGGAAATATGTAGGGAATGTGTGAGACATTATAAAAAAATATTTACTCAATTTATACTTATTTATGATTATTTTATTATATTTAATCATATAATATGTCTATATTGGATGATTAAAAAAACTTACTCAAATTCTCAATTTCTTAGGATCTTAGATTTTTTTTGAACCCATGGTGGATCCTATTCTCTGGAAGGAAAATATAATGAGTAATGTTTTTGGGGTTTTTTATGAATTAAATTATAATAATTTATCCATATCTAATGAGATTTGTAGCATATTCAAATCAACTCATGGTTATAACACTAACATCTCTAAACCTCAAAATAATTATGACACTTGTTCCAACATATTCTAAAGATGGGGTTTGACTTTCATCTCTAGATGTAGTGGTGGATAAGGTGAAGGATCAATTAGATATATCAATTCTATCTAAAATCAATGGTGTTCATCTTGGTGTCAAAATATTTAGGATATGACAACTATAAATTAGAGGCCTTAGATATAAAATGGAAATTGTTTCTATGGCCAAAAATTGTTTCCTCATTTCTTTCTCTAATAGAGATTATTTGATAAGAACTCTCTGATAATTTATAATATTTATGGGTAGATAGTTTGTCTCACTATGAAAATGGATACCGGATCTTTAACAAAATGATAATTTCTATCAGGACTTCCCTGTATGGATCTCCATCCAAGAACTCTCACTGGAGTTTTGGCATGAATAAATCATTTTAGAAATTTATAAGGATTTTGAATTCCCATTAGTAATAAATATAAATCCTTTAATTAATATAATAATTTAAAATGCTTGGATAAAGGTGTTTATCTCCCCCTCTAAACCAATTCTAAGGACTATCCTTCTAAGGTTGAAATATGGATTATGGAGGCAAGGTTTTTAAATTGATGGATTTGTAGGACCTTGTGAGTTTTTTTCCTATGTCAAACATTTGGGGAATCCTTATCTGAGTACTAATATTATTTAAAATATATATGAGCCTTTGGTAATTTTAAATGCCTCTTTTGACATTGAGAATAAAAATGATTATAGGGACTCCTCTCTAATGGATTCTAAGGTAAAGCCATGGCTCAAGTTAAAAGATCCATCTCCTTATAACTTGGAGTTAAAAAATGATATTTTTGGGGGTCTAAATGAAATGATCGATGGAGGATCATGGAAACTAGTATGAAACCAAAATTCATAGGAACTAAGTAATCCATGGGATTTTAACATCCTTTGTTCTTTAGCTCCCTCAATCCTAGTTATGATGACACATGATCCATATCCATCCAAAATTAATGTGGTACCAACCTAGTCTAAGGGAAGGTGTAATTAAGGAGATAATCCACCCTATAAGAGGAATAAGACCTATTTATATCTCTCAAATATCTCCTCAATGTCAAACTAGATCACTAGAATATCCATCCTTACTAATACCCAACTGCAAAGCTATTGTGGAATAATAATAATTTAGTAATTCAGATCAATTGAAATATGTTTTACAAAGATATATTTATACATGAATATATGATCTTAATAGTCTTGGTAAATCTATGAGAACATTATTGGTTAACACCAATTAAATCCTAAATAAACATCCAATTAAAATAACATGCCCAGATTAAAATAAAATTAGATACAAAGCTTAAAATAAAATAACCACCTATATATGGTTACCTAAGGTAAAAAATTAATTTTACTCACGTATATTATTTTCTTATTATCTATAATGAGTAACTAAATATTACTCATCTATTTAAAAGGGTGAATTAATCACCATAATATTCTCCCCCTTAAATTCAACATTATCTCAAGTGAATAGGAGAAATTTTTTGAATGCCTCAAATATTTACTACACAAGTGCTTTGGCAAAAACATCTACATGTCATTGATCTAAAGGTTAATACTAGAGCTAGATGTTATTTTGAACATATTCATAGATGAAATGAACTTTCACCTCAATGTGTTTAGTGCATTCATGAAACACTAGATTGTGAACAAGCTTCACTACTCCATTATCTACATGAAGAATTATTAGTTGATCATATGATAATCCAAATACTCAAAGTATACATCTGAGCCAAATTGATTCATAAATAGATCCTCCTACAGTGTGATATTTAGGTTATGTGGAGGACCTTGAAACATAATTTTGCTTATTACTCCCCCATGATATCAGTCCAGATCCCAAAAAGAATACAAATCCTAAAGTAGATTTCCTATCATCAATATTACATGCATGATCTAAGTTTGAGTATCATATCAAGAAAAAGTTATCATTCTTCTTACATTCTAGGCCAAAATCCATAGTTCCTCTAATGTACTTCAATAATCACTTTGATACTTTCCTATGATTGATCTTATGATCTTGTATGAACCTTGAGAGATAGATAAGAACATAGTTGATGTCTATCTTAGTGTAGACCAGCTAAATGAGACTCCCCATCAACTATAAATATAGAGTTACATTTACCTATGGTGATGGATCTACTTGAAACAACTAAAGCTTTATCCTCATAGGTGTGGAAAATGGTTTGCTATCCATCATTTGAATTTTTTTGAGTGTTATCCTGGCATATTTGAGTTGAGATACAAAAATGTGATTTTTATCTTTACCAAACTTCTAAGCCAAGATAATAATGTAGAATCCCAAGATCTATCATGTCAAATAATAGATTCAAATATTTATTTGTTGATTCAATCATCTTCACTAAACTACCAGTGATGACTAGATAATCAACATATATAGATACAATTACTATCTCCCCCCTTGCTATTTGAGGTAAAGATTTGGATCATATAGACTCCTTTTGAATACATGTTTTAAGATATGCTATTCAATGTTGATATATCATGCCCTAGGAACCTATTTAAGACCATATAGTGATTTTATAAGTCTACAAACTTTATCTTCTTTTCTATATTTGACAAATCCTTCTAGTTGAGTCAAGTAGACTTCTTATTAGTCCCAATTAAGGAAGGAATTTTTCACATCCATTTGATGGACTTTCCATCCAAACTATGTAACTAGAGAAAAAATCATCTGGATAGTTTTGATCTTTATTATGGGAGCAAATGTATCCTTATAAAAAATGTCTTGTTTTTTAGCATACCCTTTCAAAACTAGTCTTGCCTTATACTTATTGAGATTACCATCTGCTTTGTTCTTCATCTTGAAGATCCATTTGCATCCTATTGGCTTCTTATTTGGTGTAATATCTATAAGCTACCATGTCTTATTTTTAATGAAAGAATTATATTCTGCATCAATGACATATTTCTAAGGTTTCAACTATAGGGCTTCTTAAACTATAGAGGGCTCAATAGATTCAAAAATTATACTCATTAAGGCCAAATTAACCTCACCACAAGCCATACTATGAGTCCTTGGTATAGTGGTGGATGTGTTTGGAACACCATCCAATTTTACATATCTAAGAGTATTTTTATACCATTTAGGCATACATTGATTAGTTCTTATGGGTGGTGGAGCTGCACCATTATTCCCATCATCATTACTATATTCATCTGGGAGATCACCATATTCTATATTTTCTATGGGATTGATTTGTTTATCAGGTGCACTTGTATAAGGAACTTCTACTTATTTATTTTCAAAGAATTCAACATCTTGGATGGTGTAGGTTTGTCTAGTTTTTAGATCCATGAGTCTATAGGCAAGTGCTTCTTCATTATACCCTAAGAAAACATATTTTTTGTCTTTCACATAAAGATTAGTCTATTCCACTTTGGGAATGTGCATACTTGATTGGCATCCAAAAACTTAAAGATGTATTATAGATGGATTTTTCCCTAACGAGGATTTATGTGGTGTTACTCCATCAAGAGCTATAATGGGTACTCTATTGAGTATATATACGATAATTTTGATAGATTTTACCCAAAATGCCTTTGTCAAGCTTGAATCATGTATCATATATCACACTATTTCTATAATAGTATGATTCCTCCATTAAACAACTATGTTTTGTTGTGGTGTAGATAGAGGTGCCATTTGATGATGAATACCATTTGCTTACATAAAATGTTTAAACTCAATACCAATGAATTCCCTCTCATGATCTATGTGGAGGGTCTTGATGTGTCGACTAAATTAATTTTCAACAGTCACTTTGAACTTATTAGAAGTTTCAAAGTCTTAATACTTTTTTTTAGATAGTAGATCCACATTTTTGTGGAATAACCAAAAAAAAATAACATAAAATACTTAAATCTAGCATGGCTAGGTGTCATTGGTCCACATAGATCTATGTGAACTAGATCAAGTTTACCATTAGATCTATGGGTAATTTTATGAAATGGAACTTGATTTTGATTAATTGATAATCAATCATGACATTTGTCTATACCATTTTAAGAGGTGGCAAGCCTCTTACCATGTTTTTATGATGGACTGTGTCGAGATACCAGAAACTAATGTGGCTAAATATCCTTTATGATAGTTGTGATGAGTCTATGTCTTTTGTTATGAGTGCTTGATTATTTTTTTAATGAAATCAAGCTAAAACATAAAGTTCACATTAGATGCTCTTGCAATAATTTTGGATTTTATGGATTTGTCTCTAATTAAACATAATTTCATTCCACCTTTACATTTAAAGTAAATCTTCAAATTGTGGTTTAAGAGTTGACTTATTGATAACAAGTTTTTGGTTAAACTAGGTACATAAAGAACATCTATGATTTTATATGTTTTCATTCCTAGGGGTAAGGTAGTGTTTTTAATTTATTGCACACTATATGATGTATCATCACCAAAAGAAACATGATTTTTTTTGGGTTTGTCCTTCGAAGTGAAAAATCAATCTTTTCTACTTATTATGTGTTGAGTTACACCCAAGTCAACATACATATATCACTCTATGGCATGGATAAATCATGGGTATCTGTAGAGTACAGGTATTCATCTTCCTCATCATGATATTCTTGTTTAATAATATTCCCTTATTGCTTTAATTCATTCTACCAAGTTCCCTTTTTCTATCCTTGTGGCTTATCGAATGAGCCAGGGGATGATTATTGGTTAGGGAAATTCTGGCCACTAGAATATCCTTTTCTAAAGGTATTGTACCAACAATATTTTAGGTCATATCCCTAAAGACCAAAAATGAGACAATGTTTTTGTTACTTTCCTCCTTGTGAATTCTACTTTGAATTATGTTTTGATGAATATTTGACTAGTTTCTTGCCTTTCTATTGATGAGAAGCTAGCACATGTTCTTATTTGTCATGAGTGTTAAAAGACTCTTCCTATTGTAACATATTCACTAGTTTTTCAAAACTTGGTTTTTTTTCTATGATATTCAAAGTGGTCACAAAAATATTATATGAAGATGGTATTGGTCTCAATATAATAGGTATAAGAGAGTCATTTAAAATTATCTCACCCAAGGATTGAAGTGATGCCCTTAGCATTACAACATATCTTAAAAAGGCCTACACTATTTCTCTTGATCTTAATTTGAGAGAGTGGAGTTGAATTTGCAAATTTAGAATTATGCTCTCAATTTTAGCCTCATATATAGTTTGGAGCTTGTCCCAAGCTTCCTTAACTATTTTGGCTTCATAGATGTGTGGTTGGACTTCATCCGATACTTTGAACATAATTATCAACTTAACCTTCTAATTAGCTGTGTCATATTTATGTTGTTTATCAACATCTATTTCAAATTAGGTATATAGGATATCTACTATAGATTAATTTTTTTCAAACTCTAGTTGAGTTCTGAGCTTTGTCTTCTAGGGAGAGTAGTTGTCACTTTTGAGTAACTATGAATCTAGTAGAAAGAATTTTGAAGCTCGTGCAGACATTATCATGACTATGGGTGATGGACTAGTTAATTATCACTCCAAGTATATAGGAATTACTTTTTATATACCATCAGATTGATATAATAGACCTTTCTTGATACATGCCCTTCCTTTATACCCATCAATATAGAAAATAAGATCATCCTTTTTGTATACCTAATGGTATGGGAAAGAGGTGTAAATGTATGAGAAAAAATATAATACTTGGTACCTAGATAGTATTAAAAAGGGTTCATCCAATCATTGGAACTTGTTTATATGTATTTTTTCATACGTGTGCATAATCTTTCTATATACTTAGAAATTCCACTAGTCAAGATTTAAGCCCTTTAATTGTAATGAATGGGTAAATGAGGGAAAATATTATGAGTGAATGTGCCTTATCTCTTCCTAATGATTTAAAGGGATGATGCCTAGACATCATTGTTATAGTTATGTTACGTTGTGTATGCATTAACTCAAGCATAATGACATTACCTATAAATGTGAGTTAGAGGCACAATGATGACTGAAGACTATGTTGAGTTTGAAAAAAATCATGATTTTGTGTAATACAATTACAATATTTTTTTCAAAATAAATTTACAATGATTTAAAAAAAATGAAAATCCACTTGTTTTTAATTTTGGGCTCTTTGGCCTCTTTTTGGCAATTTTTTTTTAATTTGCCTTTTTAGTACAATTCTTGCTAATTTAGTTAGTTATAACTAGATTTAGTGGATTACTAAATTTTGAGGGATCCTAAAAATTTCACTAATTTTTTTTTGGGGGATTTGAACCTCCCACCTATCCTATACCAAAAATATATCCCACCAACTCACCTAAGTATAATTTTAATATTATAAAAACATAAATATGTATATAAAGGCTAATAATGGCTCTTTTGACAACATAACTACTCCTTTCCCAATAACAAAAGTTTTCAAATGAGTGGTTATTGAGAAATATTTTAATGAAGGAATAATATTATAGGAAATTTTTAGGGTTTAAAAAGTGGTTTTGGGAAAATAATAAGTAGTTTTGAGAATTTAAAGATAGTTGGGCACTTTAATTTGAAGCTAATAGCTTGTAAATTGTAGATTTGAAATTATAAGATCAAAATAAAATAGACCAACCTCTTTTTTTATTTTTATCATTATATGTTTGGTAGATGAAATGCCACTCCAATATAGAGCATTCTCCAATGATTTAATTTTCCTTTGTTTTTTATTTTAATGTTGATCCTTCAATGCTTCTGCTCCAAGGATGATACCAACCAAACTTCAATGCTTTTGCAGATCTGATGTCTTTTTTATGTAGATTCTAATTTGATATTTCCAATGCAATCTTTACTTAGATATTTATAATGCCAACTTTGATTTTTATTTTATTTTTTTAGATTCACACTACTTTGAAGCACCAGGCCTCCAAAAAAGATGCCAACACTCACAACCGCCCTTTTTTAAAATGTATATTTCCAATGTTTTGTGTCACTTTTATTTTTATTTTTTTCAATGCTTCTTCTATGCTCAACTTGCCATGACCATGGCTCAACACTCCTACTCGAAATAGCTTCAAAAATTATTTGGGAGTACTCAGGCTTCTCCTAGGTCATACAAGGAAACTCTATATTTTTGTAAGCTTATTTTTAATGAGAGCATGAGCTTATCATTTACATAGGTCCAGAGATTATTTAATTGCTCTGATATCAGATATTATAGAATAATAATAATTTATTTATTATGATCAATTGAAATATGTTTTATAGAGCTTTATTTATACATGAATATATGCTCTTAATAGTCCCAATAAATCTGGGAGAACATTATTGGTTAAAACCAATTAACTTCTAAATAAACATCTAGGTAAAACAACATGATCAGATTAAAATAAAATCATATAAAAAGATTAAAATAAAATAACCACCTATCTACAGTTATCCATGGTAAAATATAATAATTACTCATGTACATTATTTTTAACTATCTATAATGAGTAACTAAATATTACTCATTTATTTAAAATGGTGAATTAATCACCCTAATAAAAGCTTTATATCCAGATCTAACAACAAAAGGATGAATGGCAAGAATTTTCACCAATATTAGTATCTTGTTTTAATCATAATAATTTAACACATGGAAATGGTAAGGTACACTATAGCCATGGAAAAAATCAATGTGGGAGATTGTTGACTCGTAGCAAGTAAGTACAAGAGATCAAGGAAGAAATTGCAAAAAGGACTCAAAGAACCCTTTTTGAAAGGAAACTACTTAATTCCTAATGATTATAAGACTTTTATCCATTTATATGTATATTTATGATCTTGTTTGGGTTTTAATCTAGTTGGTTTTCTTGGTTCCTGTGAGTCTTCTTTTATTATAAGTCATGTGGATTTCTTCTCTTAGAGTGGATTTTCCTTTTGGAGTCATTTAACCTTCTTTTATGACTTGTCTAATTGATTTCCTTATAATTATTGGTCTTGCTATATCCTTTCTTCCTTTTTTCCATGACTTCTACTTATTTTAATTTATTGGTGGTTAGATATTTGTCTTGACCATTTTACCATTTATATTTATTGCTTTAATTTCTATCTAGATATATGATAAACCTCCTCTTTAGGCATAATTGATTCATACGCTTTTTTTATTAAATTTACCTTTTATTATCATGATACTACTCTCTCATGGCTAATTTACTACCATCTCATTACCCTATGTCAAATTATGATGGGTACCCCTATCTACTTAATCATTTCCTCCATCTCTTGGGTTTTCATTCCCATAAGTGCTTGAGTCATGATTATCTTCCTAATTGTTCATTTATTACTTCTAGTCTCTTTTGTTTAAGTTTTATCTATAGCTTCCCATTTCTTTAATTCACCCTTTCTACCTTATGGATGTTGTCAAGCTTTTTTTACAAATTATTTTTTATCTTATGGCTTTGCATGAGGATTCCTAGGGGACAAAGAGAGTCAAGGAGGTTGGCTCTAAACATGACTCCTAATATCGGAATAAAAAACATATTATGAATGAGATGGTTCAATCCCAAGTATTGATTTAAAATCAAGAATACTAATCCACTCATTTAGGGTATCCTTGAGAAAAGAGGACTCACTCAGTTCATGTTGATAATTGTTGGTAATAATTCCATCATGTCAATAGATTTTGTGGTCATTTAGAAAGATAGACTAGTGTTCATGATGGGCATGCAAATGGAGGTCTTTGAGAATTTTGTTCTTTAATCCATGAGATTAATTATTTATGATATCAAATATTATAAGGACAAGATAATGAAAGATGAATGGGTTTCAAAATAAATCACTTTTTAAAAAAATGTTAAGGAGGTCACCAAGAGTTTCAAGCATACCAAACTCCAAAAATATTGGATAAAGGTTTGCAAGTATTTTATGTTGTACCTCAACTTTTAATCTAACTTTAGATTCATTTAATCTCATCACTTTTTTATACTTAACCATTTCAAGGACATTTACAAAAAATTCTCCCCTTTTTTCTACTGCACTCTCTCTAGGATTCAATATTGGCCTTTCAACATAATAATAAAGTCTTTGTAGCCCACCAATATCTTATCCTCCTAATTATTAACAATGCCTCTCTAGAGAGAAGTAAGATGGTGTAAATTACCTTGGGATCAATCTCAGTCTCAAAAAAGGAAAGAAAATACCTATAGGATAGTTGTTGATTATTGAGGCTTAAAGAGCAACAAAGGCAAAAAATGGTAGGCCAAGGAAGAAGTTGAGATTAGACTCTAGAAATTAATAGGATTTGGTGAAGATGTGGTTGGGAATATTATGATAGATGATAATTTTATGGATTTGTTAGTTTTAGATTCCCCATAGCCCTTGATCCAAAGGATATAACTTTTGTTGTGGCATGCTCATTGAAATAAAGATTATGTTCCTTAGAATTAATTCTTAAGAATAAGGCCATATAACTTAGGGTGATGAGAAAATAATTGAAGTACATTCATTGGGAACTTTTCCCTATATTTGGTTTGAAGGATAAGGATGGCCATGTTTCTTATATAAGCACCCCTCGTAACAAACCATTGGATGATCTAGAGGACCTTCAAATTCTAGATTCTACTACATGGCAATCCATAGCTACTTGTTATTCTCACCTCACCCCCCCAAATATCCTTCTTCCACTCTTTGTGGTGAAAGACTAAAATATATAAGTAAATAAGGTCCTAGTATTAAGACCTGGGGGAAAGCCAAGAAGACCCCCCTTTAGGGTCTTTAGTACATTTCCTTCTAGTCCCTAATGTTTTGGTTAGTAGATTTTGATTTCATTCATTCTATCTCTTTCCAAATTTTTTTAGTTGGTTATTTTTTTAGTTTTTTGTGGGTCCTTTTTTGGTTGGGCATGTTTTTCCCCTGGTTAGTTTCTTATTGAACTATTTTGGAGACTTGGTCCTCCTATTGTGTCCTAAGATGGATTCAACACCAGTTCAAGGTGGGTTTAAATTTATCTGAACACTGACTTACTTAAGGGGAATAATCACCCCATTATCCATTATATTTAGAAGACAAATTGGTATATATACATCCATGTGTATTCATTCCTTATTATTTTATTTTACAATTAATTTAATGATTCATACATTTTTAAATTCACCTTTTTCATGGAGTAAGCATATCACTCAGAACCTACATAAACACCCGACCAAGGTAACACTTAGGTATATGTATTTATTATTTTACTCTAACACTTCAATTTAAAGGTAAATTACCCAAAAGAAACATGTTTATATAAATTTATCCCAAGACTTTTCATATTTATAACCTATCAATAACATCTCTAATATTCATCTATACATTAAGAGGAACTTCTTTATATCTCCCAAATATAAAAAACCTAAAAGGAGTAGGTATTAAATAAAGTTTTAATACCATTTTAAGGTAAAAATAATAGGTTTTTAAGAAAATTAATCCATAAATAATATATAATATAATGTTAGTATTACACTAGTTATAAAAACTTACCTAAGTGGGATAACTATGTATGATTTGAGCCCTCTTTAAAATATTATACTATATATAGTACTTATACACTAAAAAAAGTATGGATGAGGTCATATAAATGTATACTTTATAATTCCTCTTTATATGTCACATTTATCTCAAAATTACAGGCTAATATTTTGAGGTAGAGATAAGGAAAATAATCAATTCGTATATGTATAAATAAATATTAATATAGATGAGTTATTTATAAGTGAATATAATGATCTAAACTATCACTCATTATCATAGTTTTCATATAAAATTTTGGAAGATCATAGACTAATTTGGATTACATATGCATCCATCCAACATCAAAACCATCCTAGTAATTTTCATAATTTATTTTCTTATCTGAGTCAAAACAAATCCCCTACATAGCTTTTTTGATGATTGTACATTATCATGGACTTCTACATAACTTAAACAAGATAAGTTGATTAAATTTTAATTAATTTATGTTTATGTGTTGTAAATTATGTCCCTAATATGGCCAAGGGTGTCTATTCATGGTTCTTAATGAGAATGTGTGCCTTAGTGATCATGCATGAACTTTGTTCTATTTACTTAGTTAGGAAAGGTGATGGATTTTTATGATGTGTTGACCATGTTTCATGGGTAATATGAGGGGTAAATAGTTATTGGGGTAATTTTGGAAGTGAAATGGGTACTTTTTAAAGTGAAATTAATTCATTAAAGTAGTCTTGTGAAGGTCTAGGTTATCCTAGTCAACTTGGTAAAACTTCTTAAGTGACCAGATTGATGACATCAACATTTGCATGTGTGAACATGTCAGATTAAAGTGGTCAGATGAGTTTATTTATATTTTTTTCTTGGATAATATATTTAAAATTTTATTTCTTGAAATTATTTCTATCAAAATTTATGGTAGTGAAAACTTGGTCTCCTAGGCAAATTTCACTAGTTTCCATAGTCAAATTTGCATTAAAAAGTGACTGTTGGAATTCAAATATTTAAATTTACAAAGGAAAACTAGTCCTCATTGTTTTACATATAAATTTTTATGTAATATTTATTTTATGGAGTTATAAAAATAAAACTGGTAGAGAAATTCAAGGGCAATCCAAGAAAAATGATTTAGAGGTTTGACTAGTTGTGCACCTACATTTATTGTGATTCAAAGTTGATTAAGGGTTTGACCTTCTGAACGTGACTTGAGAAGGAGGTTTGTGTTTTTATTTATGATGTTTGTATGTTTCAAGGTGAATTATCTATTTTATAGTTTTATATACTCCCTAAGGATCATCTGTATGGATTTTAGAGTTTTGAACAATCCATCTTTAGTATGAATAATTGATTACAAGCTGACTTTTGGTTCGTTCATGGTGTTTTCATGTACAAGGCAAATGTTTGATAGGTTTCAAATATGCATAGGTGTGTAGTGATTAAATTAATAACTTTTGGGTGTCTTAAAGGTCATGTTTTATGGACCTATATGTTTTAAATGGGTATTGTGTTCCTACGATTGCTTAGTGAAGTGTTAAAAGGATGAATAGGTCTCCATGGAGCTATAAAGGCTTCTTAGGCATAATTTAAAGGTTTTTGGTGATTAAGGGTGGTGTATAAAATATATGTTACACCTATGTGGTTAATATTTATCTTATTATATGTGTAATATAAACCTTAAGGGTTAATGCATGTCTAATGGTTGACCAATAAGGTGATGTTCATGAGGGTTCTATAAAGAGCATAATAAAGGCAAAGGTTTCTCGAGTTGATATGCAAAGAATAAAGAAGTATGAGTGAATTTGGTGGATATATTTAAGATTAGAGTAGGTTTAAGAATATGTACATGACCTATATTTCATATTTATAATTCTATAATAGTGTTCTTGCAAGGTTGAAGATGAGTGAAGAAGTGTAAAGTGATCCAAAATGGTGTTTTAGATGTATTACTCGTATGTGAAGGTTTGAGAGAGTGTTAAGGGTTGAATAGAATTTATATTCAATATTTTTCCATTAAATTGAAATTAAATCATAGATCTATATGTTTTTGGTATCAGAAGTTGTTATGTGGGTGCTTGTTCATGCATAGGGGTTGGTGCTCCTTGTGAAGTGGGTGCTTCAATAAAGTCTCTTGTTTGTAAATATTTTATAGGATTATAGTCCACTTTTTTGAATACTTGAGAGTGATTTTTATCCCCCATGAGGGTTTCCCACATAATCCATGTGTCATGAGTATTGATCTTGCATAGTTTCTTTTGGTCAATGTAATACCTAGTTTATATGCTTCATGAATGTTTGTGTTGAGTGGTTAAGAATTTGAAGTTTTAGAATTGGAATTAAATTACTTACATCACTGATTCAACCCACCCCCATTCTCAATGTTTATATATCTAAAAATTTGTATTATATCCACACCTTATTTTCAATTTTAACCACTTGAAGGTGATCTTAGGTACAATGGGTAGTCATCAAATGCAAGGTGGTTTATTTACTAATAAATCACTATTATTCAATGGATCCAACTATGATTTTTGGAGTTCAAGGATGAGGGCCTACATCATGTATCTAGGTTTTGACATTTGGAAATCTATTATGGATGGTTATTAAACACCTCCTACTCCTATAACTAGTACACCTAATAAGAATTTGAGTTTGAATCATTTTAAAGATAGGAATGATATACTTTATGGACTATCAAATTATAAGTTCACCAAGGTAATCCATTTCAAATCTACCAAGGAATTATGGGATAATTTATATATCATCAATGAAGGAGATTCAAAGGTTAAATTGGCTAAAGTATAGACCTACCAAAGGCAATTTGAGGGCCTCAAAATAAAGGAAGAAGATAATGTGGCATCCTATCTTCTAATGGTTAATGAGGTGGTGAACATGATCAAAGGTCTTAGAGAGGAGATTGAAGAAGCTACTATTGTATAAAAGGTATTAAGGTCTCTTACCCTCAAGTTTGATTCAAAGATTTATGCTATAAAAGAGAGTCATGATCTCACTAAGATGAAGATGGATGAATTGTATGGTAACCTTATTGCCTATGAGGTGAGAGTCAATAAGGACAAACCACCAAATAAGGAAGAAACCTTCAAGGTGATTAAGGAGACAAAAGGAAAGAATAACAACCTAAGTCTTAAAGACTCTAATCTTAATGAATATCAACTTAAAGACATGATTAAAAGAAAATTGATTGTGGGATTAGGTAAATATGAAGGGAAGATTCCTTTAAAATGTTTCTCATGTGGTAAAGTTGGTCATTTTTCAGCTAAGTGTCCAAATAGAAGTAAGTCTAAACATAAGGAAGATCATAAATAATCTCATGATGATGATCAAAATAAATATGAGGGTCCTAAAAAGTAATAAAATTTCTTCAATAAGATAAATGGAAAGGAGTCATACACAGGTAGTAAGAGCCTTTACCATGAAGGAGATAGTAACTCATCTACTGAAGAAGAAAGAAACACATCATATAGTGATGATTAATCTCATGATGAATATAGAGAGACATAATTCATGGCTCTTAGAGATGATGGAGGTGAATTTTTTTTAGGTAGATATCTCTTTGGTGGAGATAGCTTAGAGGAAGAAGATGAAAAAGTTCCTCTAGAAGATAAATATCTAAATACCTTGGAAGAGTTGAAGATTCTACAAGGTAAGAATAGAAAACAAACATCCTTGATCAAGAATTGTGAGGATAAAATTAGTTTATTTAAAGAAATATTGAGTAATGAAGTCAAGGATCATGATGATATCACTCAACACCTTGAAACTCAAATTTACACCCTTGCAAAAGAGGTAAAGATTAAGGATTAATAATGTGTCAAATATAAATCATAGATGGAGTCTTTGTAGGAGAAACTAGATCAAGGCATGAGAAATATTGAAACATATCATAAATTTGAGAAAAGTACAGTTGATCTTAATGACCTATTGAGCATTAAAAAGGTCTCAAATGACAAGTTAGGCTTAGGATTCCATGAATATGTTCAAAATAATAAGAAGATTGAGAAGACAGTGATGACAAATTAGGATACTAATCATGATAAGGAGAGTAAAATTAAAGACAATAAGAATGACAATATGAATAATAAGGACAAATTCAAAAGCTAAAAAAGTCCAAATCAAATCAAACAACCTAATGCATTAAGGTATGATAACTCCTTCCATGGATACTATTATTATTGCCATCAGTTTGGTCATAAGATTATTGATTGAAAAAAAATATATCATAGTAATAAATTTGCATGGAATTTTGAGCAACAAAATGACAAACTTGAAGAATATCATCACTAAAGATAGTCAACAGGTCTAAAAGGAAAGAATGACATCTTGTGTTAAAAATGTCAAGGGATTGGTCATATTGTAAGGTTTTAAAATGCCTTCATTAAGAGACCAAATGATCAGGTACATGAATGGAATAATGAAACTTCAAGGATTCATCATATGGATAATACATAAGGTATGTACAATTAGATAAATTTAATTTATTTCAAGTGTTAAGAGAGAGGTTACATAACAAGGTTCTATACAAATGGTCAGAATTCTAATTTAAAAAATGACCATCATAACATGAAGAAAAAGAGCCATAATGAATGGAAACCTAAGGAGGTGAATAATAAATTGGTTTAAAATTGACTACTTATCATTATAGAATAAGGTACAAGTTTAAATGTTAAAAAGAAAGCCTTATATGCTTAAGGGGACAAGAAGATCAAAGAGGATTTGAGTCAAAAGGAAAGAATGAAGCTAAGAACTCAATCAAAGTCAATTTGATGATGAGGTAGGACTTCAAGTCAAGTGAGATCATGGATATGTTGGAGTCTCTTGAGTTTTGGTAAATTTAGTCCCTCTATGATAGGTGGGTGTCTCTACCTATGCTTCTTAGGAGACATATTTCATATGTGGAACCAAGTATGTGTGATATAGGTGATGTAGAAGATGTCAAGATATATAGAGGTATGTAGAGTTACTGATTGGTCTTTAAGACCAATGCCATATTGATACAAAATTGATGATATTTTGTTTTTAATTCTTGTGTTGATCATATAATGTCATTTCCTAAGGGGGAGAAATAAGTTCATAAGCTTGCTCTATAGTGTTGATATTTTTGCCTCAAAAATATCATTTCATCTAATACCCTAAGGGAAACCCCCTTTTTTTTTAGAAAATTCCTTGAAATCACTTAGAACCCATTTCCCCCCTTTAGTACTATAAAATATAGAATTATGTATGCAATTTTCAAGTTTGCAAATTGCTTCACGAGTTTTGGATCATGCAAAACAACAACCTCCTTAAAAGATGGAATCTGGAACTTGGCATGCATTTTGTAAGTTGAGAAACTTGCAAAATACACGGTGGGATCTACATCCCATGAGCCATTCAAATGGTATAATCTAGAACTCAAAATTAATTTTTCAATTTTAGAAACTTGGAAAATGCATGGTGGGTTCTGGATCCCATAAAAATAAATATGCCCCTTACCATGGAATCTGGAACTTGAAGCACAATTTATAGCTTGAAAATTGCATCTGGGGTTCTACTTTCTATGAAGTAACTAAACTATGGGATCCAAAACTCCATGAAAATTTTGCATGGTTTCAAAATTACAAAATTCTCAGTGGGTTCCACCTCCTTGCAAACATTCATACTACAAAATCTAGAACTCTATGAGTATATTTCAAGTTTACAAACATGTAAAATGCTCAGTGGGTTCCACCTTCCACCATTCAACCCATTCATTCCTATGAACATGGGACCTACTCTAAGTAGCTCCTATCTCCACCAAAAACCACCATTATTACATTTATTATAGGGGTTTTGACTATTTAAACCAAGTGAATTAGGGATTTTATATCATTTGTTTAAATTGTTAATCAAATTCTTGAGCTTTGATGACCTTTGTCACATAAGAAAACCTTAAGCTATGTGTAATCAAGTACCTGTGAGTTTAATCCATGATTGCATCTCACTTTACCATGTAATTTTTCTCTATGCATGGTATTCCCCTTGTGTTTTTGGTAGATTCTCCTACAAATTGATACTTTTTCCAACTTTTTCATTCCTCTAAAGAGATTTTTGATATCTTTTGTTAGGGTTATCATTGCCAGTTTGGCATTATATTTTAAGGTTATCTATGGATTAGGCATTATTAAATTATTAATTTTTTATTTGTTTGTTTCAAAGGTTACATTCATATTTTAGGTTTTTATAAGGTTTCATTTTCAAAAGTTTCATTATGAGGATTTCCCCCCAACGTGATCATCATAAAAACCTAGAAGTTTTTCCCTCATAAATTTATAGTCAAAATTTAGGGTTTCCTTGAGCAAAGTGGATATTATCAATATATATTTCTTTAAAACCTAGTGAATATTAAAAAAAATCCTCCATCATACCTTTGGACTTGGGACCTATCTAGAGTAGCCTAGATCCCCACATGTTTTACCATTGGACTAACCACCTTCAATCCCCACAAGGTTCCAAGAATTCACAAAAAGTGGACCTACTTCAAACACCTTCCACTTCCACTAGAGATACAACCTACCCCAATCACCTTATAACTCTATGTAAATGTCACCTTCTTCAAGCACCTCTTAGTTCTACTAGAACTTTCACATGCTCAGAGCACCTTCCATCTCTACCAAAGATTTTAACTGCTTGAAACACCTGTAGACTCTACCAACTTTTACATTTGATTTATCACAAGAAATAATTTTTGTTTTCATGTCTCTAAAGGAAATTAATTTCAAATCCAAAGTCCCTAGAGTGAATCCCAATATAGAGTCTAACACAACAGAGATTATAGATAAATATTCTAGGTCACATTGACTCAGGAGACATTTGGGCTCAGATAGGTGCATATTTTAAGAATGATTGGGTCTAGATTATTTATGAATTTGGCTTACCATAAGATAAAACCTTCCCATTATCAGTTTAAAGCATTGATTTGGTGCTTAAATTTTCTCAACACTATGATCCTAATAGAAGATAAGTCTATAATGACAAAGGGGAAAAGATTATGAATCTAAACCCTAATTTCATCAACTTAATGTTTGTAATCCCAAAATTTGAGAGTTATTTAGATATAAATCCATAGACATCCAAAAAATTCTTTGAGGATAAATAATATGGGTTTCAAATTATGATTAACAAATAGTGGCTCAATTCTCCCAAGGCTTCCTCCACTAGGCTACCAGAGATCATGCATAGGCCTAATTTCATTGATGAAGTAGGGGACACCATTATATTGTTGCACAAGATCATTGGAAGCCCTAATGCCAAGCGTTTTCAAGAATAGATGTACCAATATATTTGGGTCATCCATAAAAATTAAAAATACATTCATTGGGACCAATTACTAAGTGATTTCCTCCATAAGTAATTGTTGGAGGTGCATACAACTAGAAAATTCTACATGACCTCCTACATTATGTACATTTTGGCCAAGGGGAGATTATTCCCAAACCTTAACATAGTTCCTAAGGAAATAAGTAGAGCATATAACTACTAACCTAACCTAAAATTAGAGGTTATTAGGTAGAATTTTAGACAAGTAAATGATGCTTTCATCTATTACATCATTATCATGTTTGACAAGGAACCTAAGAGAATAAGGTTATCACTATTAGTAGTGGATGAAATCATCAAGTGGGGTTCCTAATTCATACATTTACCCACCTTTAACTACATCAGTTTGGCCAAATTTAGTGGGTGAATATATACACTTCCATGATATGTGAGTGAAAAATGGGCACTAATGGAGATGGTCAGGCAAATTTTAGAGATAAACAAGCTCTTTTTTAATAAGTATAAATTAGGGATACATTTCCTTATTTCCATTGGCTGATACACATGCCAATCCCTCCTTAAGAACAAGTGTGTCAAAGATGAAATGCGCTAGATGTTGATGAAGACTTTGGAGTTCAAACCATTTTTGATGTATATGGTAAGATCACTAGCACATTGACATTTACAACATATGCTCATGTGTTATATTACAAATATTATTGGGAATATTGTGAAGATGAGGAAAGAGTCAAGATGAGAGATTATTCTAAGATGTCCCTAAAACAAATAAAAGATTATGATATAACACTAGTTCTATATGACCTAATAGATAATGACTCTATAGTAGACCTAATCTATTATACATAGGTCATCATATAACCCCTTCCAATAGTGAGGTGGTAAAATCTACAGTCCTTTTATCTATTTGATAGAATGACCCATGTGATTAGTAGAACTATCAGTTGGCTAAGGAGTAAGGGAGATTAGGTCACAAGGGAAATAATAGGGGTCTAAGAAAAGCTTTTAAAGCTTAAAGCTGAAGGGATCACTCCATCAGAAGAGAGTCTAGGAGAATCATTAGAGAAGCTGAAGAAGAAGAATAAAAATACTAAGGTGAATAAAGGGGAATCAAGTAGAATGGGGAAAGATACAAAATAACCAATATATCTTTCATATGAAGATACAATAATGGTAGAAGCTTTTATAGCTTCAATTACTATAACTATCATAGTGAAAACCCCCATCTTTATTTTTCACCCTCCTCCTACCTACATTGTTTTAGAGGTTTCAACACCTCTACCTCCTATTTATAATCTTCCAATATCTCAAGTTTTAGCACCCCTAGTGTCAAATACACCTCTTATTTCCACTTCCCATGTATCTACAGTCTCCATTCCACCTGCCATTCCAACTACATTACCTACTACAATAATTGAAGTACAACCAACATTATTAAGTCAAGTAGACACTCAAGGTTCCCCATTTATGGATTCTCAAATTTCCACTCCACTTTCCCTTCCTCAAATTTTACCTTCCCCTTTCATTCCACTCCCTTTTTCCATTCCATTTATAATTCCTTCCGTTTTATTCCCATTAATTTCTAACACCATATAACAGTACAAATCCATAGACTCAATCATCCTAAATTTAGTACCATAGGCTGTCCCCACTTATGGGATAATTACTATTTCCCCTCTATCTCCACCCACTTTATTTACATCATCATACCTGAGTGCTCCCATTTACTTGATTGATTCATTGAAAGTTTTGGCTTCGACCCTTCCACTAATTCCTAGATTTGGAACCCCTATGTTTATTAAATATTCCATTCCCACAGTAAGCATAGTTTCTTTCATTGCCTCCACCTCATCTAATTCCACTATTTTTGTAATTCCTTTAGTTGAAACTAGAGAGACATAGGTGCTTAATGCAAATATAGATTTGAAACCTACTGATGGGAGTGAAATGTCATAGGCACCTCATAAACAATTAATGGTATCATACTCCTAGGATTATGCAATGGTCACAGTATCAACTAGTGTAACAACATCATCTATTTATTCTTTGGTGATAGTATCTAAACAACTAGATGTTACCCCTAGTAGGCTATCCCAATCAGTGGGAAAGAAGATGAAATAAATGATTGATCCTAACACCTTGGAATTTAGCCTATCGTAGGTTAAGAAGTCCAAACCAACTCCTAGAACCTTCTTTAGGATATTCAGTGATGACAAGGGAGAAAGGTATGTTGAAATTGTAGTCCCCCCATTAGACAAATAAAAAAAATTTATGGTGGGGGATTATCAAATTTATAATATCTACCTTAGATGGTTGACAAGAAAGGGGTTACAACATGAAGTGTAACCTAGTATAAAATCTCTCTTTGAATGGACTGATCATGATAAATCAACCAAGTATTAATTGAAGAGAAAGGTGGATAAGCTTACAAGTGCATTAAACTAATTCATATAACCTAGTGAATCATCACAACCACAATCTATACAACTAATGAATTAGAGTCTAGATCAAGCTACAATTGATTTGGTTTAAGAGATGGATCATAAGGGAAGGGATATAAAAGAATGGTCAAATGAGATAATTACGAAGGGAAAGAAGGTCATTTTAGTGATAATGGACAAATATGAAATGAAAAAAGAGAGAAATAATATATTTAAGGAACAAGTTAATAAATATGAAGGAGAGATTCAAACCTTGAATCTATATTATCTAAAATGAATAGTTGTAGGCTCAAATAATGTAGATATCCTCATTACTGAGAAAATACTGAAGAATGAGGTTGAGCATGAGGAATCACATAGGGCACCTCAATTTTGAATAAGGATACTAATAGAGTTTGTTCACCAAACCAAGGTGGCTCATGATAAAGCTATTGAAATGTTGTATGACATCAAATGAATGATGAATATGATGTCATGTAAACTAATAGATGACTCAAAGAATATTCTATAGGTTAAATAGGTCTATAATAAGTTTAAGGAGGTTTTTGAAAAAGAATCTACAAAAGATACAATCTTCACCCTAAATAAGTTTAAGGAGGTTTGTTAGGTATGAAAATATGATGCATAAGAAAAGAATAGAGATACAAGGAATAAAGAGTTTCATAAAATAATTGTTTGATATTTAAGCAAATTATGTAGCATCTCACCTCTAATGCTATAGACTAGGTGAAGAGTGAGTACAAGAAGTCTTTAGGACCTTTGATGCATATGCTAAAAAATTACAGGCCAAGAATGACAAGAAAGTTGAAAAAATTCTAGATATTGATTAATCTCTTTCTATTAAATATTTTCATATGTTGTAATGTCATTTATAATTTCATTTTTAAAAACATTGTAAGTTATTATTGTAAAGGCATAATTATTTTTTATAACTCTTTTTGGGAAAGATAAAACATATTTTAAACTTTATATTTTTTGATAATGTGAAAGTTGTAAAAGACATGGTTGAAAATTACACTTTACATTTTGACAAGTATAAATTTATAAAAGTGTAAAATAATGAATTGTAAATTGCAAAGTTCATTTTGACAAAGTGATCTAACTTAAAAGTTGTAAAAGACTCATTTGTGTTTTGAAAGTTAGGGTTTTTCATGAAAAGTAACATGGATTTATTCAAAGTTATTTTTTTATAAGTCAAGTTCTATTTAGGTGCTACCCATTTGCATGAAGAGCCATTTTTAGTTTCATGAAAAAGGAGGAATGTTGCATGAAGGATCTATAGTTCTACCATGCCACTATAAACTCAATATCATGCCCATATCTTACATGCCACTTTCAAAGCTATTCCAGAAATCCAAGATGCCATAAATATAAGATCTCACCTCTTTTTGCATGAAGATTTTAGATCTACATCATTTTATTTATTGGGTATTCAATTTTTTACAACTACATCTCATCTATGAGATATTTTGTATAAATATGGGTAGACCCCATGGCCCAATATATATATTTGTTGTTATTAATATTATTTGAATTTTGAATGCATTTTCTACAAGTTGTAACCTTTGGAGCAAAAATAAATTAAAGGTTTGCCTTTCTTGTCTAGGAAATCTCTATGTGTGTGCAAGATATTTGAATATTTATGGAAGTTTAATTCTTATTTCAAGTCACAAGAAGTTCATTTGTGGTATTTACACCCTTATAAAAATATTGTTTGATTAAAATAAAGAATCCTTTTCCCTTCTATGAAAAATCACTTAAATATTGCCTCTAATTTCCCATTTGCATGAGTTTGTGATAAAGCCAATTTCAATATAATTTTTTGTTCTATTATGTTTGTCAAGCAAGGATTAAAATCCACTATAAAATATTTGGTACAATCACCATTTTTAGTTTTCTATAAATTTCATTCCTCAAACCTTTTCCCAATCAAAACCCTAGTTTAGGATCAAGAGCACTAAAAGAGTGAGATTTCCACAAAATTGGTATTTTATCATTTGCATCAAATTTAGTGAAAGGAAGTTGACCTTCTCTAGAGGCTAACCTGAATTCACCAAGGTCCCACATCTTTGGAGTTTTTTCCATTGTATCATTAGGTAATTTTAGAACAAGCTAAAAAATCAAGACAAGTGCAAAAATATGTAATAACACATAGGTTTGTGATGAAAATCTTCAAGAGTTCTATTCAGAGACATTGGTCTTAAAAGTAAGTTTTAGTCAAATATTAATGTTTGGTTTAATAAGTCAAATAATGAATTATGAAGGTAAGGTTGGTATGGAGTGTTGAGAGGACTTTCCCAAATATATTCCATGAGATTTCATGCATTGGATTGGTCACAAGTAGTTTTAATGATCATTTATTCAATTTGACCATTTTACTCAGTGTTCACTGCCTAATACGTGTTTATCATTCAAATTTGATGATTTTGAGGTCTATGAAGCTAACTAAGGGTAGAGGCCAGTTTTATTTTATGTTTTCATTTGAAAATGGAGGCGAGGAGATGTCATAAGGCTTCCCTGATGATTCTAAGGTGTTTTGGCATAGGGAAAGGGGTATACACAAGGTTTGTATGCATAAAATGACTAGTTCTAGGTGTCAAATCAAGATTGGTGAGTGTTTAAGTTGAATTTTTGGCATATAAATGTGTATTTACCTCATATAGGTATGTTTTAGGTGTTTTTATGTTTTTAATGTCTTCTGAGGGAAAGTTGATTTTTAAGGCTCTCATGTATGATAATCCTAGGTTAAGGGCTAGCAGGTCAAAAACCAATTGATGGTTCTATAGGTTCCCAAAGGATTAAAACCTAAAAATTTGGTACAAAAATTTATATTTTTGTCCTCCAAGTGTGAGAAAAGTCTTAGGATCTAGTGTTGACCAAAATATGACATGTTGACCACATTTTTCTTTGATGCCCTAGGTTTTGTACCATGTGAGTTAGTGACCTTCCCAAAGGATGTAAGGATTAAGGATAGTTAATATATTAAGATTTATAAAAGGGTGATCAAAAAATTCTTCACATTCATCTAGAAGTGTATAGTTTGACCTATGGTTGAGGATTTGTGTAAATGGAGGGCTAATTGGCAAGTCAATTTGTGAAGGAGCTATGGTATAAAGGAAGATTTGGATGATGATTTTTGGAATTAATGAGGAGGAATATTATTTTACTCTAGATATTAAATTTTAATCTATGAGGATGCATACACATAAATTTATGGGCTCTGCAAGGTTCAGATAGGGCTACTAGGCATCTAGGCAAGGCTAATATGAGGACGAGTGATTTTTAGTCATTTTATTCAAAATACAAAGTTATGGTTGTAATTTAATATTTTTTTAAATAAAATTTATGCATCATATATTTTTTAGAAATAACTTGAATGACCACTCTTAATTTTATGGGTGACCTTGTGAGAGAAAATTTGAAGGCAACTACAAAATTTCTTCATGGTTGGAGATGGTCTAAAGGTGTTTAAGGGGTACCAAAGTTTTAGTGACTTAGGAGGAATCATTATTAGTTTTATCAAGGTGTTATAACTCATATTTGATTCATAGTGTTTATTTTTTGTTCATATAGCAGTGCATGGTCAAAGAAGTTAGTTACCAATGAGTAGGCTTAAGGTAGCCATGGTAAGGAATGGTATGTAAAGTGCTATGGGAGTTTATATAATCTCTCAAAGGAGATACATTCATTATGTTATATTTTAAAACATTTACAAGTCCTCAGGATCAGTAGGTAAGCTCACCTTATCATTGTGTCAAAGGTGGAGAAAGTGTTTATATAGGGAGAAAGAGTTTGTGCACAGTTTTATTGTTGGCTTTGAAAACATTTACAAATGTTGAAATCAATAACAAAGGGGGATATTTTTGAGGTGTTTTAAATGATTTAATTAAGATGGAAAAGGGTGTCTATGAGTTAATATTTATGCATGGTTATCAATGACAAAGTGTGCCTTAGTGATCATGCATGAACTCTATTGTGCTTACTTGGTTAGGCAAGGTGATGTATGTTGGTGATGTGTTAACCATGTTTAAAGGGTCATATGAGGGGTCAAGTGTGATTAGGGTACTTTTGGAAGTGAAAGGAATTTATTATAGTAGTATTATGAATGTCTAGGTTATCTTAGTCAACTTGGTAGAACTTCTTAAGTAAGCAAATTGATGATGTCAATAGTCACACATGTGAAGGTGTTAGACAAAGTGGTCACATGGGTTTGTTGAGATTTGTGCCTAGATCATGTGTTTCAAATTCAAGGTGATGGATGTTTGTGATGTGTTGATAATGTATGAGGGGTCATATGATGGATCAAGAGTTCTTGGGTTACTTTTGGAAGTGAAAGGAATTCATTAGAGTAATCTTACGAAGGTCTAGGTTATCCTAGTCAACTTGGCAAAACTTCCAAAGTAAGTAGATTAATGACATCAAAATTGACATGTGCGAAGGTTTTAAAATAAAGTGGTCACATATGTTTTTTTATATTGTTCTTAGATCATGTGTTTTAAATTTTAGGTCTTGACATGATGTATATCAAACGTTATGGTAGTGCAAAGTTGGTCTCCGAAGCAAATTTCACTAGTTTCCATAGTCAAATTTGCATTAAAAAGTGACCACTGGAATTAAATATTTGAATTTAAAAATAAAAATAGTCCTCATTATTTTGCCTATAACTTTTTATTTAGGGTGAATTTTATGGTAGTATAAAAAGGAAAGTAGTAGATAACTTCAAGGTCAATCCAAGAAAAATGATTTTGAGGTTTAACTAGTTGTTCACCTACACTTATTATGGTCCAACATTGACTGAGGGTTTGGTATTCTTATATAAGTGATATGAGAAGGATGTTTAAATTTTTTTATGGTGTTTTATTTACCTATGGTGATGGATCTACTTGAGACAATTAAATCTTCATCCCCATAGGTGTGGAAAATGGTTTGCTATCCATCATTTGAAATTTATTGAGTGTTTTCTTGGCATATTTGAGTTGAGATACAAAAATGTGATTTTATCTTTACTAAAATTCTAAGCCATGATAATAATGTAGAAGACTAAGATATATCATGTCAAATATATATAGATAATTTCTCCATCTCTAATGATATTTTTAGCATATTCAACTCAGCTCATGGTTATAACACTAGCATATATAAACCTCAAAATAGTTATGATGCTTGTTCCAAAATATTATAAAGATGGGGTTTGTCTTTCATCTATACATGTAGTAGTGTATAAGGTGAAGGATAAATTAGATATATCACTTATGTCTAAAAGAAATGGTGTTCATCTTGGTGTCAAAATATTTAGGATCTGACAACTATAAATTAGAGGCCTTAGATATAAAATGGAAATTATTTTTATGGCCAAATTTTTTTCCTCATTTTTTTCTCTAATAGAGATGATTTGATAATAACTCTTTGATAATTTCTAATATTTATTGGTAGATACTTTGTCTCACTGTGAAAATGGATACTGGGTCTTTAACAAAATGATAATTTCTATCAGGACTTCCCTACATGGATCTTTATCCAAGAACTCTTGCAGGAGTTTTGGCATGAAGAAATCATTTTAGGAATTTATAGGGATTTTAAATTACCATTAGTAATAAATATATATCCTTAGATTAATATAATAATTTCAAAGGCTTGGATAAAGGTGTTTATCTCCCCCTCCAAACCAATTCCAAGGACTATTCTTCTAAGGTTGAAATATGGATTATGGAGGCAAGGTTTTTAAATTGATGGATTTTTAGGACCTTGTGAGTTTTTTTCCTATGTTAAACATTTATGGAATCCTTATCTAAGTACTTAGATTATTTCAAATAGATATGAGCCTTTGGTACCTTTAAATGACTCTCTTGAAATTGAGAATAACAAGGATTATAGGTACTCCTCTCTAATGGATTCTAAGGTGAAGCCATGGCTAAAGTTAAAAGATCCATCTCCTTCTAACTTGGAGTTAAAAAAATGATATTTTTGGGGGTAAAAATGAAATGGTTGATGGAGGATCATGGACACTAGTATGAAACCAAAATTTGTAGGAATTAATTAATCCATGAGATTTTAATATCCTTTGTTCTTTGGCTCCATCAATCCTAGTTATGATGACACATGATCCATATCTATCCACAATTAATGCGGTACCAACCTAGTCTAAGGGAAGGTGTAATTTAGGAGATAATCCCCCTTGTAGGAGGAATAAGACCTATTTACAGCTCTCAAATATTTCCTCAATGTCAAACTAGATCACTAAGATATCCATCCTCACTAATACCCAACTGCAAAGCTATTGTGGAATAATAGTAATTTAGTTATTCAAATAAATTGAAATATGTTTTACAAATATTTATTTATACATGAATATATGATCTTAATATTCCAAGTAAATTTAGAAGAGCATTATTGGTTAAAACCAATTAACTCCTAAATAAACATCCAATTAAAACAACATGCCTAGATTAAAATAAAATCATATACAAAGCTTAAAATAAAATAACCACCTATATACGGTTACCTAAGGTAAAAAATAATAATTAATCATGTATATTATTTTCTTACTATCTATAATGAGTAACTAAATATTACTCATTTATTTAAAATGGTGAATTAATCACCCTAATATTCTCCCCCTTAATTCAGCATTTTCTCAAGTAAACAGGAGAAATCTTTTGAATGCCTCAACTTTTTACTACATAATGCTTTGGAAAAAACATCTACATGTTCTTGATCTAAAGGGCAATACTGGAGCTAGATGTTGTTGTTTTGAACATGTTCATAGATGATATGAACTTGCACCTCAGTGTGTTTAGTGTGTTCATGAAACACTAGATTATGAACAAGCTTCACTACTCCTTCATTATATACATGAAGAATTATTAGTTGATCCTGTGGTAATCCAAATCCTTCAAGTATACATCTAAGCCAAATTGCTTCATAGATAGCTCCTCCTATAGTGTGATATTTAGGTTATGTGAAGGACCTTAAAATACAATTTTACTTATTACTCCCCCATGATATCAGTCCAGATCCTAAAAATAATACAAATCCTAAAGTGGATTTCCTATCATCAATGTTACATACATGATATAAGTTTGAGTATCCTATCAAGAATAAGTTATCATTCTTCTTATATTCTAGGCCAAAATCCATAGTTCCTTTGATGTACCTCAATACTCACTTTGATACTTTCCTATGACTGATCTTAGGATCTTGCATGAACCTTGAGATAGTTGATGTCTATCTTAGTGTAGGTCAGCTAAATGAGACTCCCCATCAAATATAAATATAGAGTTGCATTTACCTATGATGATGGATCTACTTGAGACAACTAAATCTTTATCCTCATAGGTGTGGTAAATGGTTTTCTATCCATCATTTGAAATTTATTGAGTGTTGTCTGGGCATATTTAAGCTAAGATAAAAAAATGTGATTTTATCTCTACCAAAATTTTAAGCTAAGATAATAATGCAGAATCCCAAGATCTATCATGTCAAATATATACTGATAATCAACATCTTTATTATGATAACATTAGCATTTAGAGGTTACTCATTGAAATTTCCATTACCGATTATAAGTTTCATCTTTGAGCTATTTCAATATGATCTCTTGGTCATTATCTTATATTTATAGGATTATTCTTAGTTGTTTTTAGGACCTTAAGTCTTGTATTTGCATTTTTTCATCTATTTGGTGTCATTATTCACTTGCATGCTTTCATGTTTAATTTTTTTTCAAACATCTAGTCATATTTATATTTTTCATGCTTTACTTAATATAACTTATATGTTTAAGTTGGTTCCTTGGTTATAATTTAGTTTTAATGATTTAAATTGTTGATTTTTTATTTTTATTATATTTTTTTGAGATATTTTTGTTTTGATTTATTCCTATCATTCTAAGATTTTGAAAATTTCTAGGTTTTACAATATTTTTCTACTATTTTTTAATTTAATTCTATTTATTGAATATCCTATATATGCAAAAATTACTTTTATTCCATTTTTATCTTTGTGTCATTATACTATCCATATGCAACTTGTTTCATGACCAAGACTACAAAAGTTCTATGTATTATTTATGAAAGAAAGAAAGATAATATATTTATATACTACATTTAGTTATTAATTTATTATCATTTATTTAAGTATATGCTTTATTCATTTGTGTTTCTATGTAAATTTCCAAAAACACCATCCTACATTACACTATTGTTATGTTTAATGATCTTTGGTTGGGGCATTTGTATACACTAGTATTTTTATTGATGATCTCTCTTGCAGGACTCATCGGTACATGAATATTCCTAAGGGCACATCCTAAGGATTATGTTGGAAAAGGGGTGTAATTTAATCTTGATAATTTATGAGAGATACTCATATAATATCCAATCATACCAACATAACTATTATCCTATCCTACCATAAAAATCTTATCCACTTTTATTATTTATATCCTTTTGTTTAGTTTTTTAGTGTCCATATATTTCCTACTATATAATCACTAATGTATACACTTAAATTTAATAATTAAGTACTTGAAAATGTTTAATATTTAAATCCTTACCTTAGTCTATTCCATTTTGATAAATTGAAATATCTATGAGAGCCTTAAATATTTCACTTTATGTATTGAAATTACTAGAAACATAATTCATGCATCCCTATTTTTCTTATAGGTTCTTGTCAACCACATACAAACTATTTATATCTTCATGGGATAAGGTCAATCTAGCTAGATAAGGACTCAACTCAACCTTATCCCCTACACTCCAATGATAAATTTTAAAATTCAAAATGTTCCATATTTGATATTAAGCACTTTTATCAGGGTTTGTTAAAAGAAATATTCTAAATAATCACACACACACACACACACACACACACACACACACACACACACACACACACACACACACACACACACACACACACACACACACACACACACACACACACACACAAGCATTTAAGATCATTTAAAATATATCTATTAATCACTGGGAAATTCTACTACACATTGAGTAAAAGGGAACTTATATTTCCAATTCCAATGTTGATTTATTATAATAGTCATTGAATAAATCTAAATTTAATGTATTATAGGTAATGGGAAGTCATATTCAAGCATTTAAGTTAATATATCTTGTTGCATTCATATATAAAATATCAAGATTCACACACTCACTCTACGAGGGAAAACTAGATCAACCTAAAGCCTTATTGGGCTATGTAGGCAATGTTGTATAGACTAATTACCTAGTGATTACCAGATTCACCAATCTGATTAAACATTAATTATCAACCCAAGGTGAGTAAGCTTTTCAAGAGTGTCAACACTATATATGCATTACTAATTAAAAAATCAACATATTTTTCTAGTTGCAATACAATGAATTTATGTTGAATTTACCAGATAGATATATTATGAAAATGTTGTGATAGAATTACAGAACTATTCCACACTTATGTACCATACATGAATGACACTCATATAATCAAAATTAATAGTAAAATCAACTTACACAACACACTAATAGTTAAAGTCTTCATAGCAGCTCATTTTGAGGGGGCCCTTCCTCACTCAAAATTGAGATCCAATCCCTCTTTGATAGAATTCACAAACTTCTTACAAATTCAACTTTCTCATTACTGAATTCTAAATACAAATAATATAGTTTAAAAACTTCTATTATTATCTCCTCAAAATTATCTAACTCCTAGTTTGATCTAGGTTCTACCTTTAAATACAAAAGGTAGTTTATTGACTCTTAACCAAAAACATCAAACTAAGAAAAAATATAAATACTTAGAAACTACCCCAGTCAAATTTTAAGTGGTTAGTAACTGAAGTTACTTGTTTCAGGTTTGATTGGGTTAGAGATAAGGCATATTATTTTTTTGTTTAATTTCCTTTTGTCTTTTCTCATTATCCTTGTCTTTCCCATCTTTGGAAGCACATATAATGTCTCCTTGCATTTAGGAAATCTATACAACTATGATTCTTCCAAATTATTCATTTTGTTTCCCAAGATAGCTAGATGTGTCTATAATATCTTCTAAATAATGACTCTACTTTGCATAGTGGCCGTAAGCACTCTACAGTAGCTACAGGCAACCTATAGGTAAAACCTTTACTTACTACAATCATTCTATAGTGGTTGCAAGCAACCTATAGGTGAAACCTAAAATTAATGTGGGTATTCTATAGTGGCTATAGGCAACCTGTAGGTGAAGCCTAAAGTTGTTGTGGTTATTCTATAGTGGTTGAAAGTAACTTGTAGGTGAAGCCTATAGTTTTTTTAGGCACTCTATAATGGTTATGGGCAACTTGTAGGTGAAGCCTACAGTTACTATAGGTAGCCTATAGTAGTTATGACTTAGCAAGATTCTATAGATTTACATGACCCTTCAAATGCTTGTTAGATAAAGTCATACCAATATAATTCAATCAAGGAAAAGCATTAATAATTCATAACATAACACACACACACACACACACACACACACACACACACACACACACACACACACACACACACACACACACACACACACACACACACACACACACACACACACACACACACACACACACATTAATGAACATACAAAATCATAACTTCATTCATTCATTTACATTAGTGATGGATAGTTATGGGATTTACATATAAAAATACATAGACTAAGCATGGATGAGGTTTTAAAAATAAGCAATTGATGGCCTCATCACTCCCCCCTAATTAGCCTCTTACTCAACCTTGAGCAAGCCTTGGTTGTATTCTAAAACCATAAAATTTTCTAAAGTCTAAGGGCTCAAGATATTATGACCCTTCCAAGATATAAAAACCTTTAGGGTTATCAATGTGTTCCCATATTTTCTTCTCTACCTCTCTATCAGGTGAAACATTTCCTTCCCATTCAAGGATTAGGAACCAAAATATAGGGGGTTGAAACATCAATCCCAACCATTGTATTCTCCATTTCCTGACAATTTCAATATATAAGTATACTTTATGGATGGACTCCCTATGTTTTTTAGGGGAGTATGGTTCCTTTTTTTTCAAGGTGTCTGAGATTTCTTCCCATCTATGAGAGTAGGCAACAAAATTTTTCCTTCCATCTCCTTCCACGAGACTCAAATTGTGGTTCTGGACTTCCACCTATTTTCTGACAGCCCATTCCTATAGAGCATTTGTGTTCATAAATGAGATCCATTCTTATACTATATCATCTAAATATTTGACTTCACTCATGATCATTAGGGTGGCTTCTTTCTCCTTTCCTTGATATTCTTTCATTTATTTTCTTCTTTCAATTTCATTCAAAACATATGAAGAAAATTCATTTAACAGGACATCCCCTAAATAGATGTTGGGATTCCATTCTATATCATTGGGAACAACATATTGGTGAATGTAGAATTCACTTAGCTGGGTTTGAAGATTAGGATCAACATGTATATACTCATTAAAGAAATATATTGGGTCAAAAACCATATAATATTGATCATTATAAATCTTATCATACTTGAATTTCAACCATTTTAATTCTAAGTATAAAACATACACTCTAGAAGGGGGTCTACACTCCATAAATAGCTCTTTAGTTTCATGCAATTTACCGATCTTTTCCTTCAGATATCTGATCTTATTTTCAAAATTTTTTATTTTTTCTTGTAATTCATCATGTTGTTCTTTTGATTCAACATATCTGTAGACACTGAAATCATGTCTACTCCCTTGGTCATCCTCTCCCATGCCTATTTAGGCCCTCTCAATCATTTTCCCATGAACCTTAACCCTGGCAGCATGTAAGAATGGGCAGAAAGCTAAAATTAGCCTCTGTTCCCATTCTGAAGCTACCGACATCGGTCACTATTCGGCCGATGTCAATAGTTCTACCAGCGTCGATTAACCTTAAAACTGCGTCTGTTAATTCATTTCCCAATCCGTTATCCATTATCCATTTTCCAATCAATTTCCAATCTGTTATCAGATCTTCTTTCAAAACGTTCTCGGATCAGACCTTAGTCAAGAAAAATTGGCAAATACTCAATCAGTGAATCCACCAAAAAGATCTATCTCTCTCTCTCAAGTACTCTACTTTAGTCACCTTGCTGGAGGTCTTCTACATCAAATATCTACAACCAGTCCACAACACACCATTAAAAATCAATTTACAACCATGTCTCCTACTCTCTCTTCAACAGGCAACAGGTAAGCAATTCTTCTATGCTTTCATTTTATTTTCTGGTTATTGCTTTTAAGTGATATCACCACCCAGATTTAGACTATCAGACCACAGACCAGATTTGAATTCCTCCCAAAAAGGCTGAGAGGCCTTCCCATATCCGAACATACAATCTATTCATTGTCCCTGCAACTCTGCCCAGACCCTTGCACAGACCATTAAAACAGACTTAGACCCTTTTAGATCATTTTGCAGCCCTGAACCTAGTCCAAAACTTGCCCAGACCTCGTCCCCAGATTACTACCCTGACTAACACTGGTCATTTCCCCTACCGACGTCGGTATCATAACCAACATCGATGACCTTCCTTGACCGACGCTGGTAGAACCACCGATGTCGATGACTATGCAAATCAGATTACTACATATCAGGTACGCATTTGCTTTTTATTTCCTTTTTAGTTTTTAATCATTTTAGTCTTTTATCATTCTACCTTTTATTAGACATTATTTTTATCAGTCAGTGGGTTGACATCCCTCAAGGAAGTCTTCGTACTTCTGGGATCAAGCTTTCACTTGGCAGCCCACCATCTCCTCATCTGACACCTTCTTTGTCCAAGTCTCTTTTTGTTATAGGTGTCATCCTCCACAACCAAAGAGGAGTTCCTGCTATCATCTGATTCGGTGCGCACGACTACATCTAGGTACATACAAGCCTTAGACCATTTCTTTTAGTTTCTTATTCTCTCTTTGAATGTGAAAGCAAAAATCATATAGAAACATTCTAGCATGCCTGGTGGGACCCTAGGGTCATCCTTGGGTTCTTTTCTTTCTATTCATATAGGGTGTATTAGGTTTCTCCCTTTTCACCTCTTTCTTCTCTTCTAAACAACATCATAAGCAGGATTAAAAAGAACTCTTCTTTCTTTTCTTGCATCATAGACTAGTCAAAAATCATACTCTTCCCCCCTTTCTCCATTTGTCTTCATACGAATTAACATTTTGACTTAGGCTTAAAACACACTGCATTTCATTTATGCTTGCTTGCATTTCTTAGTCCACATCTAGTAATTAGACCGCATCATGAATTAATCATAATCCACTTTATGTTACACAACTAAATCACTTGCACAAATCAAACATCAAACAATACTTGAGACAAGGCCCGACTGGGATTTCATCACCTAGCAGATACCTTACCCATCTCGACAATCCCACTTGGATTTCACCACCAAGGGGAAAGCCCACTCTGTTCTCTGGCAGAGGATAATCTCTAGGGGAAGTATATTTTGGCTAAGCGAGACCAGCTCATCACTGGGTTCGTGAAGTGAGGGGAGCTTACTCCTTAGCACCAGGCCAAGTACGAAACCTAATACAGACTCTTGAGTGCCTAAACAAACCTAAAACCATCCATAAACTACCTCTTCTAGGACCCATCTCAAAAGCCAATCTTCCTACACACATTCTAAGGCATAAGCCATAGGATTCTAAAAGTTTATTCCTAGGGATTTAATGTTTAGAGTCTGCTTGTGTTCTTCATATTTTTTGTTCTTATCTGCTTGTTTGAGCTTGTGAGGACATTCTTTCTTTCTTTGAATGGTTCTGACTTGTATTCAAACCAAGGCTCTTCTTGACCACACTAGACATCAACTGCTTCTGCCTTCCCCATCCATAACCAGTCCTATAATGGAGTTCCACTCGGAGACTGAAAGAACTCCTACTCGACCAACTCTGACCCAGACTCCCATCATCCCTGAAGGGGACCAATATTTTGAAAGATTCTTGGACCTCAATGTTAAAGCCTTGCAGCATTATCTTGTGTGAAGCCAAATGTGAGACTCCTCGGGTAACCTGATTTATGGGATGCCAACCTCTTTAGTCGAGACTGCAGCCATATTGACAGCATCCATAGTTCAACCTGTAGACACCCAGGCTATCGCCTCGACCAATGACCAGCCCTTGACCAACCGTCTAAGTGTGGCCTCTCCCTCCATCTCTGGGCCCACTTCCATCGAGGTTTCAGCCCCTATCAACTGCAGCTTATTTAACCAATCTCTACCCCTTTCCAGAATCTGGTTGTCTCTATTTCGCCTACCCTTGCCCCTATCAACACCAGGGTGGCTACCCATCCATTAGCCCATGTTACCACTATCCAACCTTCCATGGCAACATCGAGCCTAGCTATGCCTTCTACCCAACCGCCCTTAGCCTCCACTTCCATCCCAATGACTAGTTATCAGTACATTGCGCCCTTACAAGCACAACTGACTACGTCGTATGCTTTCTCTAGCCTCTTTCAAGTGCCCTACAACCTAGGGGGTGCTCCACCCACCAATACATCAGTAGACATCATCAAAATGCTAATGGACAAGATGTCTAGCCTAGAGACCTCTGTTTCTGGTTCACGTAATGCCCTCTCATATGAGCAAATTTGCAACGAACCCATTCATCCCTCCGTCCCGATCAGGCTATATCCCAGTCAGTGGGAGCTTCCTAAAGTTTCTCATTTCCAGAGCAAGGAAGACCCACAACAGCACCTACGGGAATTTAGACATGCCTGCTATCTCATTACACACAATGATGCATTACTTTTATGCACGTTTCCTATGTTACTCTCTGGTGCTGTTCTTGATTGGTACAGCTCTCTTACCAGCCATTCTCTCTTCACATTCACCCAGCTGGCACAACTCTTCCTTGATCATTTCTCTATCAATATCACCAAAAAGGTCTCAATCATAGACCTCTATTCTATCCTCCAGTTCGAGGATGAATCCATAGCCGATTTTGTTGCTCACTGGAGAGGCCTCATTAATTAGCTCTCATTTTCCTTACCCCAACCCAAACTTATCAAACTTTTCTCTCAAGCCTGTGCCAAGCATATTTCTTCTACCTTGTGGGTTCAGACCTTCCACACCTTTGATGAAGCCTTCACGATGGCCCGCAAGCTTGAATTATGTGCCATCAAGGAGAACAAAGTCAAGTTATAGAGTAAGAATCCCAACTCCAAGACCAATGACTCCTCTTCTTCTAAGCCTTCTTCATCTAACTCCAAGTCTAAGGCATCAGTAAATGCTGTAGTTGTTAGACTTTCATCCTCTTCACCTTCAACCAACCAGCCTGAGCCATCCACGTCCCAAAGCATCACTCGCTAATTCTAGCAGAGATACGTGCAACGACAGTATACTCTACTTAGAGAGTCATACGTGTTTGTGCTGGAAAAACTTGTCAAACAGGGGGTTCTCAATCTCCCTCAAATCTGACCACCTCCACAATTTGATCCCTCATGTGCCATCCCTATGTGGTATAGGGAAAATGACTTCTGCAACTACCACCGTGTTAAAGGTCATGACACGGGCAACTACAAGACCCTTAAAAACATCATCCAAGACATGCTGGAAAAGGGTGACCTCGTCCTCGACAATTCCAATGTGCCACCCAATTAGGGCATTGACATCTTCAAGTAACCATTTCCCAATCATCCTCTAACACAAAACAATGTCCAGACCATGACTGACAACACTCATGAACATAATATACGAACAGTCAATATGGTCTCGCCCTTCATCCCCGACCAACCTCTTTCACAAACTCAAGAGGTTAGTCCACCCATCAGTCCATCACATGTGGACGAACCCCCTTCTCCGGTTAGTTCTCCATCAACCTCTCTTATATTGGAGGACGCCTCGACCATACCGGCACCACCGGTCTCACCATCCTCCTTCTTGCTACCTATGGAGGACCCGACCCTTCCTACTCCTCAATCGTAAGTGGAGGGCACAATCATCCCTGCCCTTTACCCTCTTGAGGAGCCTCATTCTCTAGTTTCTTCTCCACCCAGGGAAGAACCTATCTCTCCTCCATCTCCAACCAAAGATGAACCTGTCACGACTTCATCATGCCTCAGGTCTGAGACCGCTACACCAGTCTCATCTTCGGCCCCACAACTGTCAACATCTTCTCAAGGACCCAAGCCTCATCCAACACCTTCTCAACCATTTTCTTGATTAGTGGAGAAAAATGAACTTCTCCCTTCAAGGAAAGTGGAGCATTAGGTATTGTGGGAGCGTCTCGAAGCTCTTCAACATGCACGTGCCCTCTCATCTCATGCTGTGAATCCTCCCATGGAAAAATCTCCTGAGACTCTCAAAAAAAACCAGACTTCCACTTCTAGACCATCTAAACCTCAACCAACCACATCAAGACCAAAACCCTCATCTATCCCATCAAAACCTATCAAGTCACTCGGTGTTCGCCCTGTCTCTAACCTCACTCATCCACAAGTGAAGGTGGACTTAGACCAGACCCCGACCAATAGTAGTCTTCCACAGAGGCAAACTCCTCCTCCCCTGTCACCATTTCCATCCATTTTGGGCCCTCATCCTTTGACATTGATCAAAATCTTCCCCACTCCAACCTCTAATCAAAACCAATTACCTCTGCTGCTTCCTTTGCCTACTTTCAGCCTATCCTCTCCAAAACTTTTGGCACCTCTCACAAAGAATGTGTCGTCTTCCCTTGCCACCGCACCATCAACCCAAAAGATGGTACAAAAGCCTCCTCCAACACCGCCCAAGCAAAAGTCACCAGCATCACACACATCAGCTAGCACGGACCCTTTAGTAGGCTCATACTCTTTGATATTGCACCGAATTTTATAGACTTCCAACATAACCCTTCTGCCCATTAGGCCCTTCCAACCTCTCAGGTCTAAGCCTTCTTGGTTTGATGATATGAATATTTGCCTATATCATCATACGCCAAGACATGATACTGAGACTTGTTGTGCCCTCAAGGCCATCATTCGCCTCTACATGGAGAAAGACATTCTTCTTCTTGAGGACACCATCGACCGACCCCCAATACCTTCCCACATTCCTCCAACCTCTTCAACCACATGAACATCTCATCAGCAAGCCATGACTCCTTCATCTCCTTCACCTCCTATCTTTGAAATCAATGCCATTCACATAACCACTAGGTCATAAAAGGACAAGGAAAAATAAAAAACCGCCATTCCTTGGACCTATCCTTTCATCCAGCCACCTCAACCGCCAAAGCCCAAGATTTCTATCCTTGGCGCATCTCAACCCTCTTCTTCTTCCTCTTCAGGGGCGATTCATGACTCCATGTTAAAACAACTTCACCAGATGCCTGTGAAAATGTCCCTTTATGACCTTATCCAAACTTCACCCCAACATCATCAGGCCCTCATCCAAGCCTTACAAGCAGTGGAGGTCCAACTCGAGGACCCCCAACCACTCACTGCTCTAGTCCACTCTTTATCCCCCATCACCTCCATCACTTTTAGCGATTCTGAGATTCCTACATCTAACACAGAAGATCAGGACGCTGCTCTCTTCATCACTACCTATATTGATCAAACCCACATCAAGTGCATTATGATTGATAGAGGCACCACCATCAACATTATCTCCACCCATGCCTTTGATCAATTGACCCTCCCTAAGAATTGTGTATCCAAAACTGATGCAATCTTGTAATCTTTCAATGACACCACTGCTACAACCATTGGCATAGTCATCCTTCACATTCACATTGGTCCACGCACAGTCTCAGAGCTCTTGTATATCATCAAAAGAGAGTTTCAATATAACATCTTGTTGGGCCAACCCTGGATCCGCGCCATGGCTTGTGTTCCCTCTACCCTGCATCGTTGTGTGAAATTTGAGCACGACAGGCAAGTCCACACTATTCTCACTGACCCATCACCTTTCAAAACTTGTAACACAACCTATCGGCCAAATGATGTCCTCATTCCTATCAAGCCATCAACCCTGGTGCTGCCTCCATCCATAGAAGCTTTGACCAGTTCGCAACCAGTGGTCACCCTCACCCCTCCTCCTCTTCAAGCAGTAACCACAGACCCCATGGAAGACATCTTCCAATGACTTTCACTTGGGGAATATCACTTGTTGGCCTTAGACATGTTCCAAACTCCATAAGAGTATGGACGCCTTCACCACAGCCCCAATTACGATCACCAAATTGGGATGGTCGTGCCTTTTGGTCCTCCTCACCTCTGAACCAACCTTGTCTATGGGGGGCTCAATCAAGCTCCTACTAATGGAAATCCTCTATCTTCACTGCAACCATTCACATCAGACTTCTCATTTCTTGGTAACCCCGCCTTTGCACACACTTACCTTTACAAGTGTGCATGGAAGGGTTTTGGTTTTGGATGCTATGAGCAAGGCTCCCATCAGCCCATCAAGCCTCTCAATGATGACAGTGCCAAGAAATGATATGGCTTGGGATACCACAACCCCACTCAAGCCTCTGCAGACCTCTGTCCTGAGCTCACCAATGACCAATCTCCTCTAAGCTCGCCCATTCTTCCCCTTTCACCTACAGAGTCAGTGGTTTCCATCCCTCCTAGTTTTTTATTTTTTGCATAAACACCATCCACCTGGAACCCCTGACCTATCAGCTAAATGGGGTGTCCAGGTCTCTCCCTCTCATTTTTCCCAGCATGATAGAGGATGAGTCGACGACCATTCACACTGTCCATTGCATTGACGATGATGCCATACTTTCCTACATGGGCACCGATGACTCTTTCATCTAGTGCTCCCTCCCTTTTGAGACCCAAGTTATGTTAAATGAATCAACCATTGACATCAACCTTTCCTCTTCTGATGTTCCTCACGTCTTGAAGATTGGCCAATCTTTAGATGCTCAGGAGCAGCTAGCCTACACCCAGTTCCTCTCAGACCATAGCAAGGCCTTTGCCTGGACCTACAGTGACATGCCTGGCATCGACCCCACCATCTTTACCCATAACATAGTCACCAAACCAAAGGCTAAGCTTGTTAGGCAAAAACTTTGAAAGATGCATCCTCACATCGCGCTCCTTGTTAAAGAAGAACTTCAATGCCTTCTCTCTATCTCCTTCATTCAGACCATCGATTACCCATAGTGGGTCTCTAACATCGTTCCTATCACCAAAGCAACTAGGGGGATCTGGATTTGCACAAAATATCATGACCTTAACCTAGCCTATCCCAAAGATGACTTTCCTCTTCCCAACATTGACCAACTTGTTGATCTCATGGCTGGCCATGAGATGCTATCTCTCATGGATGGGTTTTCAGGATACAATCAGATCCTGATTACACTAGAAGATCAACACAAGACTACCTTTATCACCCCATGGGGGACTTTTTGCTATCGGGTCATGCCTTTTGGCTTGAAGAATGTAGGCGCCACATATCAACACACCATGACTTACATTTTCCACGATCTCCTCCACAAAATCATGGAAGACTATGTGGATGACCTGCTCGGCAAGTCCAAGCTTTGCCACGACCATCTAACCATTCTCAAAATCATCTTCTCTCACCTTCTTCAATACAATGTCCTCCTTAACCCCAATAAATGTGTCTTTGGAGTCCTCTCCAGCAAGTTCTTAGGCTTTATCATTTCTTTCTATGGCATCGAGATAGATCCTGCCAAGATCCATGCTATCCTCGAGATGCCACCTCCGACCAATCTCAAGCAGCTTCGCAATATGCAAGGGAAGCTCCAATTCATTTGCCATTTCATCTCACAACTTTCTGACCACTGCCAACCTTTTCATCATCTCTTTAAGAAGGACGTCTCCTTTAAATGGGATAAGAACTATCAAGAAGATTTTAAAGCCCTCAAATGCTATCTGGTCTCTCCACCAGTCCTCATTCCACCTAAAGATGACCAACCCTTCTACCTTTACATCTCTGCCACCAACCATTCGTTAGGTGCCATGATCACGCACCGAGACGAGCATCACTATGAGAAAGCGGTCTACTAATTAGTCAAACACTGGTCAACTATGAAACTCGATAAACTCATACTGAGAAACTTTGTTTGGCATTAGTCTTTACCACTACTAAGCTCTGCCATTATCTTCTCAACCACAAAACCTTTGTCATCACTCACATCGACCCTATTAAGTATATGCACTCCAAGCCATATCAAAATCAACATATGGCTCGGTGGCTCATGCTGCTTGCTGAGTTTAACCTCGAATTCATCCAACAAAAATATATTAAGGGGAAAACCATCACTGACCAACTAGCAGATGCTCCTCTTCTTGACACTTAACCTTCATAGTGCAAGTTCCCTGATGAGTCTATCACCATGCTTTCCACCGACGACACCGTCTACCAAATGAACATGTTCTTCAACGGCTCCAAATGTCAACTCGGTGGGGGTGCAGGATTTATTCTCATCCCACTCAAAGGGGAGCCCATGCCTTTGTCTTTCAAGCTCAACTTTGATTGTACCAATAATATGGCTGAATATGAAGCCTTAATTTTGGGACTTCAAACCACCCTTTCTCTCAGCATCAAGACCATCAACATCTTCGGTGACTCGCAGCTCGTTGTCAATTAGGTCAATGGTTCATACCTCTATAAAAATGAAATTTTACAAAGGTACAAAAACCGTACTGACATTTTTCTAGCCTCTTTTGACCATTACCTCTTACAGACTATTCCTCGATCCATGAATAAGTTTGCTGACACCATGACTTCTCTTGCCTCGCATATTCCATCTTCATCAGTGTCATCTAGAATTTTTGTCATGGTACATCATTTTCCATTGCCTTCATACCTTTCTTCTAACATCAACCATGCCAACACCATAGACTCTAGCCCACGAGATGACTGGTATAAGCAACTTGTGGACTACTTCTCTCTTTCTGTCATTCCTCCCAATCTCTCTAGTAATGCGCGATGAGCTTTCATCAAGCGCACAGCTCGCTATACCATGCTAGGGGGTCTTCTCTATAAGCGAGGCTTTGATGGTCTCCTTCTTCACTGTCTAACCTCCATTGAAGCCTCTCATGCCATTCAGCAAGTCCACGATGAGATTTGTGGCAGAAACTTCAGTGGTAATTCAGTTGCCAAGCACGTCCTTCGCTTGGGCTATTATTGGCCCACCCTTCATCAAGACTATAGTGACTATGTTTGGTGTTGCATCAAGTGTCAGCAACACTCTAACTTGCTTCATCTTCCTAGCCATGCCTTACAAGTCGCTCAAGATTTCTGGCCTTTTTCTCAGTGGGGCTTAGATCTCATCGGTGAGATTAATCCTCACTCGTCTCTTCATCATCAGTCCATCATCATCATCATTGAGTATTTTACTAAATGGGTGGAAGCCATTCCTCTCATCTCTGCAAAATCTAACAAGATTGTCAACTTCATCAGCACCCACATCATCTGTCATTTCGGTGTCCCTCACAAAATCATCACCGACAACGGCAAGTCCTTTAAAAACAAGATTGTCCAAAAGCTCTGTGACTCATTTGGCATCAAACTTAGCTTCTCTTCGCCTTACTACCCATAAGCAAATGGGCAGGCTGAGGCTTCCAACAAAATCTTGACTAAAATTCTCATGAAGGTGGTCAACGACACTGAAGGGATTGGCATATTCACATTCCCTTCGCTTTGTGGGCCTACCACACTAGCATCCGAACCTCCACAGGTGCTACCCCTTTCTCTCTAGTGTATGGAATAGAGGCTGTCCTACCTCTCGAAGTCCAGATCTCATCTCTTCACATCTCACTGCATGACATTCTTTCTAACAATGACTTTTGTCAAGATCGATTAGCATTAGCTCAACTTGAGTTACTCGACGAACGTCGTCTTGCTGCCCTCAACCATCTCCATGTCTATCAAAATTGCATCAAATGAGCATATAACAAGAATCTAAGAGAACAATATTTCAACATCGGAGACCTCATCCTCAAAGAGAACCAACACGTGACCAATATGGAATGGAGTAAATGAGGCAAATTTGCTCCTAATTGGCTCGGACCTTACATCATCATGCACAAGTATGGATTAGGGACTTATCATCTGTCTTCTCTCGATGGATGGCCAAAACTTGAGCCTCTTAATGCATTCCATCTGTGACCATTCTACTGTTAGTCGAGTACTCATCCACTTGACATTTACCTTGAGCTCATCCCTTGAGCAATCCCCGTCCTCTTAGTCCTCATTCCTTTCAACCCTACTCCCCTTCACAAATCCTCTATAACCCTTTTATATAGTATGGATGCTTCATCCTAATAAAAGGGAGCCCTTGAACTTCTATAGTCTTGTCCATGACTCACATTTCTATCAAAAAATAATAAATTAATATGTCAAAATATCCAAGGTCACCAACTCAAATCAAAAAATAGACTGCTCCCTCGAAGGACAGTTGTACTATAATTGCTATAGCTAATAGACTGATCCCTCGAAGGAAAGCTATTCAAAGCCCTCATATATATACAAAGAAAAAATATAGACCACTCCCTCGAAGGATGGCTATGACTAAATCTTGCTACACACAACACTTTTCTTAGAAGCTTCCCGCATCGATCAGCTTCACAACATGACCACAAAGCAAAATGACATCTCTATGTAGACTTCCCGCATTGATCAGTCTGCAAAAAAAAAAAAAGGTCATGGACTTGGCTTATACTTGTCTCAGGGTCTCCTATAAAAAGGAGAAAAATTATCTCTGCTCTAAAATGGGTTACCCTATCTTCCTCCTATCACCTGCTCAAGGGATTTTTAGCTCATTTTAAATATCAAAATGATTCGATTGCTTCCCTAACACAACCACTGGTCAACGACGTAATGCATGAACGGGGATTTTATTCTAACAACCTCTATCCATGCCATCATTTTGGTCCTTGTCAATGAAAGAGCAATATGCCTTTCACTCCTTTTTACACTTTGGTCACATTCGAACTTCATCATTTGTCAAATCCAATTCAACCCAATCTCTTTTCAGACCACTCACATAGCCTATTCACACTAGTTTCTATGGACACCAATACACATGGAGACTATGGACTACACAATTTATGTTAAGTATAAACCAATACTTGTTAAAGCATAAATAGACCTCAATTCATTTTTAGCATACATCCATCACAAATATGGAAAATTGCTAGGGATGAAAGACCCCTCAACCAATGTTATAGAATACACCATTTGGAAAAGGCTGTAACATTTTTTTCTCCTCATCATTTCAACACCTGACCACACCAATCATCACTCATTTTGTCTCTTCATCTGAACTACATTAGTCTGAGGCCCTAAGACCGGGGCTATGTAGGTAGCACTCAAATGACACGACGTCTTCTGAGGTTAGCTTGACCACCCTCATTTGTTCATCTCCTTGATGGACAAACCATTCTTTCCTTTAACCAATCCTTTGACCATGACCTTGCCCTGGACCAAGACCAATCCATACCTTCGACCCTCTTCCTCCCCTTTAGGGAGAACTACATTGGCCTGAGGCCCTTCACACAGGGGCTATGTAGGCAGCACTCATTATTCTGAGGTTAGCTCAGCCACTTTCTTATGTCCATCCATCCACCTCGACTAATGACCATGGAGATCATGCCTATCTCCTCTGACCCTGACCACTTCCAAGACGACTTCGCCTTGGTTGTTTTTGCATGTATGCTACCCCACGACTGGTTAACAAAATTGTGTGCAAACTATTTTTGACCCTCACAAGTATAGGATAACAAGCCAATTGATCCCCACTACTGGTGACATTTTCATGTTTCCAAGAGCACTTCCCAAGCCCGAGATACCTAGAACACAATGACCATTAGAGCTACAGCTTAGATTGAATAACCTGATCAGCTATGACCAAATGCTAGGGCTCGGTTACTTCAATTTTAACATTCTTCAACCCTTGACCTACGACACTTTGACCTGACCATCTCGTGAAGTGGTATGCGTGCAATCATACCTATTGCAACATTCACACTCACCATTTTTCATCCACTCTCTGTCCAATCAGCACCTGCTTTTAGGTTCCCTTCCCTCGACTCCTGCTTTGAGGGGGAATACCTCATCCATAATCGGGGCAACCAACCCTCTTGTTTTTGTCTTACAGTTCACTTGAATAACCAACAAGACAAAATCAACCTCATCCCATACCTAGGGCAATCAACTCCTATTTTTGTCTTGTAGTTCGTCAAGAACAACCAACAAGATAAAAAGGGGCAAATATAGACACCGAAATCATGTCTACTCCCTTGGTCATCCTCTCCCATGCCTATTTATCCCCTCTTAATCATTTTCCCACAAACCTTCACCCTAGCAGTGTGTAAGAATGGGAAGAAAGCTAAAATTAGCCTCTATTCCCATTCTAAAGCCGCTGACGTTGGTCACTATTCGGCCAACATCGACAGTTCTGCCGACATCGATTAACCTTAAAACTGCGTCCATTAATTCGTTTCCCAATCCATTATCCATTATCCATTTTCCAATCAGTTTCCAATCCGTTATCGGATCTTCTTTCAAAATGTTCTTGGATTGGACCTTAGTCAAGAATAATCAGCAAACACTCAATCAGTGAATCCACCAAAAATATCTCTCTCTCTCTCAGGTACTCTATTTTAGTCACCTTGCTGGAGCTCTTCTACATTGAATATCTGCAACCAGTCTGCAACACACCATCAAAAATCAATCTGTAACCATGTCTCCTACTCTTTCTTCAACAAGAAATAGGTAAGCAATTCTTCTGTGCTTTCATTTTATTTTTTGGTTATTGATTTTAAGTGATATCACCACCCAGATTTAGACTATCAGACCACAGACCAAATTTGAATTCCTCCCAGAAAGGTTGAGAGGCCTTCCCATATCCGAACATACAGTCTGTTCATTGTCCCTGCAACTCTGCCCAGACCCTTACACAGACCATTAAAATAGACTTAGACCCTTTTAGATCATTCTGTAGCCCTGAACCCAGTCCAAAACTTGCCTAGACCTCATGCCCAGATTACTGCCCTGACCGACACTGATCATTTCCCCTACCGACATCAGTATCATAACTGACATCGATGACCTTCCTTGACCGACGCCGGCAGAACCACCGACATCGACGACTGTGCAAAGTAGATTGTTGCATATTAGGTATGCATTTGATTTTTATTTCCTTTTTAGTTTTTAATCATTTCAGTCTTTTATCATTCTACCTTTTATCAGACATTATTTTTATCAGTCAGTGGGTTGACATCCCTCAAAGAAGTCTTCGTACTTTTGGGATCAAGCTTTCGCTTGGTAGCCCACCATCTCCTCATCTAACGCCTTCTTTGTCCAAGTCTCTTTTTGTTACAGGTGTCATCCTCCACAACCAAAGAGGAGTTCTTGCTATCATCTGATTTGGTGTGCACGACTACATCTAGGTACATACAAGCCTTAGACAATTTCTTTTAGTTTCTTATTCTCTCTTTGAATGTGAAAGCGAAAATCGTATAGAGACAATATCCCTTGAATATCTACACTAATTCCTTGTGGCAGGTTTCATTATTACTAAATTTTTCCTTTAATAAAATTAAAATATCATCAGTCTCTACTGAAGTGGTGGCTAAGAAATCCACATCAATAAATTCTTCTACAATGGTGTTGGTGTTGTGGGAAATAGAGGAAGAAATCCTTGATATAAGGGTGCCAAAGATAGAGCATACTTTACTGTAGGGGATTTTATGGTCAAGGTGGATGAGGATGTTATAGGATCCTCCACTCTCTTATTTTTATCCCTAGAGGGTTCTACAAACTTTGTTACTCCTAGAAGCATTTCAATTCCTTATTTTCCTTTCCATTCAGTTATCTCATTTCTAAGTCTGTATATTTTCTCCTTAGCTTTTTCTAATGTTTGGAACTCCTAATCATGAGAATTTTTTTGTGTTCTCTTCCTTTTTCCATAACCTCTTCTTCAACCAATTATTCTTCTCCTGCATGCTATTCTACCTCTCTCAATTCTTCCTCTATGTATCTAATGTTTTTGAGGAGATTAATGTCCTCCTCAGTGAATCTAGATGAGAGAGGTGACCATTCTTCTTCTTATTCTACCTCAATAGATCCTTCATAAGTAGATAATTATTCTATTTCAAATTCATTAAGAGTTTTCTTAAACCTAGGCTCTTTTCTTGGTTCTTCATCATCACTGATGGCTATGGTTAAGGAGGCTATAGTGGTCTTTTGTTTCTTCATCTTTTGAGATCTCCTAAGAGGAGGTATCCTTATTTTTGGCATTATGGGTTTCTTCCCCTTGGTTTTCATTTTCCTTGTAGGAGGGGTGACTAATGGAATTTGTGTTTCTTATGCATTAGTTGATAGGAAAACTTCTTATCTTATAGGAGATAATGTGGAGAAATAAAATTGAGGTGAGGACATAATGGGAGAAGGGACTTGATATTGTGGGATTTAATCCTCTATATCATAAGGAGATAAGACTAGTCTTCTCCTTTTATTCTTTCTCATAGCAGTCTTGCATGGACCTTCATTGGATACATGTTGACCAATAAGACTAGTACCCTCAACACCTTCCTATATATTTTTTTGGGGATACTCCTTAGGGGATTCCCTCTCATCAGTGCCTTATTCTTGTTGGGGTGAAATTTTTTCTAGGGTCAAAAATTTCTCCCAAGTGAGGTCAGGTCTAACAGAAGCTATTCCTTAATTATGATCCATATGAGGTAGTGGTGAGATAGGGTTATTTTAGTGCCCTTATGATATTCTTTTGACATTCTTTTCAAGATTTTCCATAAGAAATTGAGAACATTAATGACTCTATTATGTCTTAAATGATTTAAAAATTTGAATTGGAGAGTGTAAATGAGGGAATACCTTCCCTCATAGGTCATGTACTTGATACTATATGATGTTATCCCTCTTCATTATATAGGTAGACTAAGTCTTTCCATGCTTCCTTTCTTTAATACCAATCTTTATTTACTTGCCTGGCAAAACTATTATCTGGCCTCTTGGTCATTAGGTCTATCCTACCAATTTTCTCCCATGCTTTGTAGCTCAGTTGCTTGGATTACCAAGGTATTAGTAACTATAAATGTGATTCCACATATAGTGTCTTGGTTTCCATCAAAATAACCTATAAATTCCCTAGCAAGAGGCTCTAAAAAATGTTGCAACCATTCAAAATAGGTAGTCCAACTAGCTCTGTGGAAGACATCCCAATTGGCTTGGTCTCCTTATAAGTGCCTATGGTCTAAGGGCTCTCTTCACATAAATAAAACTCCCATTTTAACTTCTCTATCATTCCCTTTAACCAATAGTGAGCTACACACTCTTTAGACTTATGGAAATCTACCTATAGTAGGTTTGTTCTAAAATGGCAAATATGGGGTTTATAGGTTGCAAGGTTTGGCTCAATAATGGTAGATGTGAGGTTGAAGGTTGAAAATTATGGTGTCTCAAGGATTTACATGGTGCATGAGGTTTAACCTATATCATTCTCCCCCCACTTGAGTTTTCACATGTCATCATGATGCTTAGGTGATATGGATTGAGTAGGAAGTATGAGATGAGACAGGTCATAATAAGGAATAGAAGTGTAGTTTTAGAGGTGATGTGATATATATTTTTGAATGAATAACTAAATTCATAATTAAATATGCCTTATTAATATCATACATGCTATATTATAATAATTAATGACATTTTTAATTATGAAAGATAAAACATACCTTTTAATAACAGTGTTTTAGATATGATGCCTGAGAAGTCGTATGTGTGTTGAATTGAAAATCTTTGCATGGGAATGATTAATAGGTGCAATGATTGGTTGATAGTTAGAATTGGAGTGAAGTGGAACCTTTGTGAAGTGATTGGGAACATCACCAGTGGTTAGGTGTTGATGATGCCTATAGCTCACATGCATGTGATGTAGGATAGTCTGCATGGAATAAGAATCTAAGACTTAGAGGATAAATGATTTTTTTCATACCATAAGGTGAAAATTGAAAATTTAAGTGATCTAATTAATGTGATAGAAGATCTTGAGTAGGAATTTGAGGGCATTACTACTTAGTGACCTTCATTTAGATGGACTAACTGATAGGAGTCTAGATGTTTTTTATGCCCTAGAAGTTTTGTGTCTAGGTCTTGGCTATAATAATCAGTAGGGTCTTCAACATGGAACTTGTGTGACAAAGAAATATGAGATCTCAATAGTTATCATAGTGAAATGATCTTCATACAATGACCAAAATTGAAAATGAATCAGGAGTGTCCTTGTAGGAAAAAATTCTAGTCTAAAATATTTCCACACGGAAAGGGAAGTTGTATTCTTTTTTATGGCTCTATATCTTGGTATCCAAGGGTAATTTTTAGAAATAGATATGACATTTTCTACCTCAATATTCCTTTATTATTCCATGAGGTTATTTTACTACTTTCATGTAATTCCCAAAATCTAATAGCCAAGCCATCAATGAGAGCTATAGGAGGATCTATCTTGTATGCTCTATAGAAAGGTGAGAATAGGCATGAGATGGTACCTACATCAGCTACAAAAGTGCCCATAACAAGCTAAAAAGTGATGGCCAATTGTGTATAAGGTGCCCATAGTAGTTATATAAATATCCATAGAAACTAGAGAAAACCTATGTGAATAGTTAGGATTTGAGGGATTACCTTCTCTTTGTTTCCTCCTTCACATTCCCTTATTTATTTACTTTTGTTTTTACCCTGAAATATCTAGCAAGATAGTTTTATACTTAGGCCATTTTTATAGATCTATGTAGCGAACCGACTAGTTTTCTAACTAGAAGCTACCAATAATGCCCAAAAATGGGTTCTCATTATTAGAATTTTAAAAAATCTAACTACTATTTGCATTAGAATGTTTATTCAGGGTCCTAGCCAAGTCACCTAGAAATGTGACTTGTCAAGGACCAGGTGAAGGTCTCAATCATCATACCATAGGAGGGTAAGGTTGTCCTCCTCTCCTTATTTAGTTGAGTGTGGACTGGTATTCTCATTATCTAGTGAGGTAACATGCCTATCTAGGACATCATTATATCCATCTTGTAACTACTGGCATATGTGATTGGTAAATTCTTCTTGAGTAAGTGGATTTTTGTACAACTTGAGTCTGTGGCCATTGAACAGTAGATAAGATATCACTAAATCAATGGTTTAGAGTTGAATTTCTCCATTGTCAAAAACATTCTCAATCTCAAAAGGACCAAGCCATCTGGTCTAGAGTTTACCCTTGTGGTCCTTGTATTTAGAGTCAAAAAGAAGGGCTCAATCTCTAATATGGAATTATCTAGTCTTAATGTACTTATCATGCCATCTAATCTATTACTATTGTATAAGTTATGTAATCTATAATGCCTATTTCCTATATTCATCTAAGGCATTCAACTAAAAAAGTCTTTCTTTTTGGGTTTCAGATATATCCATCCCAAGTTCTAGTGTTGTCCATAAGGTCTTGTGCTCAAATTCAATAAACAAGATAGTTTTATTCCATAGACCAACTCATATGGAGTGAATATTTTAGTAGTCTTTCATGTGATTCTATAATCCCACATAACTTCAAGAATCCTATCCTCCCAATCTTTATGAGATAGACTAACAATATTTGTCAAAATATTTTCTAACTCCTTATTGGTGACTTCCACCTATCCATTAGATTGTGGATGATATGGAGTTGATTTATTATTCCTAATCTCATATTGCTGGACTAAAGTAGTAATTAAATTATTAGTGAATTAGGGTCCCTGATCAGTGACTATTTCATGTGGCACACCATTTCTATTAAATATATCTTCATAGAGGAAAGATACCACCTTCTCATCCTTGATGTGTGTAAGATTCTTGACTTCCACCCATTTAGTGACATAGTCATTACAGACAAGGATTTACTCTTTATTGTTGGATTTTGGATCAAAAGGTCCTATAAGGTCTAGGCCCCACTTTTCAAATGGTTCAAGAACCTTCTAGGGTTGTAAAGGCATTTCATCTGAATGTGTGGGGTTCCCCATATACTAACATTTATCACAATAAGTAGTATATCTTATTATATCTTTATGGAGTGAGGGCCAATAGTATCCTATATTCAAAATTTTGACTATTGTATGTTTGGATGCAAAGTGTCCTCCATAGGGTTCATCATGGTAGGCTTTGAGGATATTTAGAACTTCATATTCTCTGAGACATATTCTGATGATAGAGTCAAACCCATAATAGAAAAGGAATCCAGGCAACCATAAATATTTGACACTTTTGTGAATTAATCCTCTCCTTTGTTTTAGGAAGAAGTGCTACAAAAGTAACCCTATTATAAGGTAGTTAGAAATATCAGCAAACCAGGGTGTGGTAAGGGTGAGAGAGAACAAGTTCTCATTTGGAAATGAGTCATTCACTATGGTATCCTCTTCAAGGGTTTGTAGGAATGATAAAAAGTTAGCCACTATATTGTCCTTGCTAGGATTATCTATAATGGTGATATCAAATTCTTGTAATAAGAGAAAACATCTTATCACTTTGGCTGGAACAACTAGTTTGTTTATAAGGTACCAAATGGTTACATGGTCTACATTAATAAATACCTGATACCTTATGATGTAGTGATGGAACTTGTTGATAGTATAGACTACCACCAAGAACTCCTTTTTAGTAATTGTGTAATCTAATTTTTCTACCTACATGTTTTTGCTTATAAAATAAATGGTATAATTGAGTGCTTCTTATTTTTGGCCAAGCATAACTTTGAGGGTAGTATCTAAAGCCTCTGTGTGAATGTGGAAGGGAAGCTTCCAATCAAGACCATGTAGAATAGGGGTGGTGGTAAATAATTTCTTCAATTGTTTGAAGGTTATATCATAAGCAAGATTCTAGAGAAATTCAACATCTTTAGATAGAAGGGTAAACAATGGTGTTTCTACTTTACTAAACTTATTGATGAATCTCCTATAGTAATCAACATGTCCTAAAAAACTCCTAACATGTTTCTAATTTTGAGGAAAAATAGGTTTTTAATGATGCTAATTTTTGTAAGGTCATAATAAATGTATGGTGGCCTAAGACAATACCTTCTATCATAATAATGTAGCATTTATTATGATTGAGAGATGGATGGTGCTCCTAACAACATTGTATCACTTTTTCTAGTTTTTTGAGGCATTCATCAAATGTCTCTTCATAGACAATGAAGTCATCCATATAGATTTCTAAACATTCATTGGTTATATCTGTAAAGATACTCAGGACAACCTTCTGGAATGTGGCCAAAACATTACATAGCCCAAAGGGTAATAAAACATAAGCATAAGTACCTTAGGGATAAGTAAAGGCAGTATTTTCTTGGTACTTAAGAGCAATTATAATTTGGTTGTAATCATTGAAGCCATCTAGAAAGGCAAAATATTTCTTCCTTATTAGTGTGTCCAGTACTTAGTCAATGAAGGGTAGAGGAAAGTGATCCTTGTTGGTTGTTATGTTGAGTTCCCTATAATTTATGCATACATTTCATTCTCCATTTTTATTTGGTAAAATTACCAAAGGTGACACCCATTCACTATCAAAGATAAGATATATAAATCTAACAGTCAAAAGTTTTTGTAATTCCCTTTTGACTATTTCTTGAAGAGCTAGATCATCCTATGTTGTGGTTATCTAATTGGTTGGCACTCTTATTTGATGTAAATATGATGTGTGCATGTTTTTGGGTTGATTCCTTGCATATCCTCATAATTCTATGAAAAATCATGTTAGTTAGCGTGCAACATGATGACTAGGCACTTTTCCTCATTTAACTCCAACTTGTTATTAATAAGAAATGTTTTCCTTAGAGAGATTTTAATTTACTATGAGAGTGATTTCATTATTTCCATATTGTTAATGGATCTAGTTTGGATACAACTATGAGGTAGCAATTGGTGGAATGTTTTCTATACAGATGCATCAGAATTATCTAGTTCTTAGAAGTTAGAAAATGGGCAATCAACACATTGCAAGTGGTTGAGATCTATAGAAGGAGTTTGGTAATTATCTTGAAGAATATTATAGAGAATGTTATCTTCCTCCTAATCAACTAATGTGCATGTATGGTATGGTAAATAAAATAATTAAAGAAGGCTAATCTACCTCATCTTCTTTAGCCCATAATGTAGGATCTAGTGTAAAAACTATGTTGGGGATAAAAAACCAACTGATTTGTGTGGTAGCCATTGGATATCATCATGTTACCTATTATATAGATAATGAAGACATTAGCTATGGGAAGCCAATGTCATCCTAAGATAAAGGGGTATCCACCCAAACTATACTTAGGCTGTAGCATAATGAAATCTATAGGATACTCTCAAGAATCTATAGTGATGATAAGATCTTGATTCCCTCTGGTCTGATTATAGACTTGTCAGCCATTTACAATAGTGTAGATGTGGGATGAATATTATTTAGCTATAGTTTGTGCATAGTTTCAATTATCATTACATTTATTTCATCCCATAGGTTGATCAATGTGTTGGATAATTGCTAGTCATAGATCTAGACTATTACTATTAGGCATCTAAGATCTGAATACTTCTTTGGTAGGGTGTTCTCCAACATGATGTCTACTAGCTGGCCAATCACATGCACAATATTGATATTTTTTTCTTCCTTCTTAGTTTCCACAGACAAAGGTCTCTAATAGCTTTATAATATATGGGTACATATTTAATGGCCTAGAATAGAGGGATTTTGATGCAAAGGTTCTCAAGTTATCCCATGAAATCAAACTTAGGTTCAATTGTATGGTGTTGAAGGCTGAGATGTTTTATAAATGGGGGGGGCTAGAGTTATTGAGGTGATGGAGGTGGGTTAGTATGTTCTTCTAGGGTTTCATCATCTAACTCCCTTATTATGGGTGGTACTGGGGTTAGTAGAACTTACCCTGAATAGAGGTGAACTTCATTGATGTGCACTGTGTATGCTGAGTACTAAATAGGATCAATACTGAATGTGGATTGCATTGGTTTATATTAAAGATTATGTATGGGTTGGGTAGGTAGTTTGTTAGGATTGGGTGTAGCTTGTGTATTAGGCATAATAACATGAGGTTTTTGTTGCTATTGTGGAATACATCCTCTTGGAGAGATTCCCCATGGCTAGTTAGGTCTCTAGGGTTGTTGCCACTAGTTTGTGAAGGGTGGGCCTTGGGGTTGTTACCAAGCTTACATCCAAGATGGGGATACATTTTGTGGAGGTTGTTAAAATGTGGTAGAGTATCTTACTTAAGATGGATTCTATCTATAATTAGGAGGTAGAATGTTCATCCAAGGACTAGTCTAATTGGGAGTAGCATTTGCAAATTATGAATTAAAGGAAGTAGAATTTGAAAAAGGTGGATTTTTTCCCATACCTTGATAAGGCATTAAACCCATGGATTTATTTATGCAACATAGAAAACTTGGTCACTATCTCCTCCTATAATGTGTAGCTCCACTATTTCTGGTTCCTTAGCTATGATGTGAGCTACTTTATCCTGAACCTCATGACATCTAGAATCAACCTTTTTCTTCTTATAGTTTGGAAAATAAATGGTCAAGGCTTGATCCAAATTTTCCTAATTTTTTATTGAGTGTAGGATGTCTAGTTGGGTTGCCAAATGGCTAATGATATCTTGTTTTATGTCTGGTAATAGGTTACTAACCTTAATTTTGATAAGCCATTTGTAGCTACCAATGGAAGTTTGCTGCTCTTGACTTTGTTTATGGTAGATCAAGAATAATTCTTGCTTAGCTCTTTGATATTTGAGAATGGTAGGTGAGAAATATATCCTCCACTCATTAGGTCCAAGGCTTCTAGATAATCTTCTCTGACTCCTTTTAGGAAGATGAGTTTTAAAGGTTCTTTTCTAAGTACACTTTGCTTGAATTTTTGTACACTTAACATGAACTATTCAACATAATGCTCTAAAGATTCATCCCCCTCCTAAGTCATCCTGAAGATGTCATTTCTTCTATAACTTCTTCCTCTTCCATATTCCTGATACTTGGTCAAAAATTTATTTCTCATGTCCTCCCAAGTGTGGATTAAATTACTACCCAGTCCCATAAACCGATGAAGTGTTGAGTCTTTAAGATTAGTTGGAAAAAATTTCAATTTTTGTGTATCCTACCTGTAGTCATAGCTTGTACAAAGGATATCAAATTTGAATAAGTGTCTGGGTCTTTTGATAATGTACTTATGAAATTAGGCAAGGCTAAGGGTGGGATGTTTTTCATTTGTGTTATGCCTATTACAGCTAGAGTAGTAAATTAAAAATTAATTATGTCTGGAGTTCCATTATCCCCTACAAAGTCTCTGTCTCTACTCATGAAGGATCTTCTTATGATATGGATACCAAATGTAATCAAGATCTCATCTTCAAAATCTATGTCAATCCCTTGGTCATCATGATAATAAACATTTATCTATTGATCCTTAGTCTTTTTTATTGGAAGAAGGGTCTAAAGATTCTCTTGAGATTCCTTTGATTTGATCAAGAAAGCCTTGTTGAAAATTTGTAAATATGTTACTCTCTAAAATGTCTAGTTCATATAGTTCCTCTCCTTCATTTCTTCTTACTAGCTCAACTAATGCTTCTTCTACTTCTATTTCCTTTCTCAGAGCCAATAATGCTTCTTCTACAAGTTGCCTCCTTTAGTTTGTAGTTTTCTCTTCTTCAAGAGCCTTCCAACTTATGGTATATTCTTAAATATGATTCTTAGTTACTATAGGTATTTGTGGTTCTTTCCCAGTAGCAACTTGTAGCTTATTTGGTAGGAATCTCCCTCAAGAATCTATTTCTCTATGTATAAATGTTATGCGACTCCTTCAGCTATCTTATCCCTTCTTGCATAGAGTTAGTTTTTATTTTTTTCATTTTCATGTGTTTCAAGGGGGTTGTTTTAGACCAAATTAAAAAAAAAATCTGAAATAAAAGAATGATGAAATCAAAACAATAAGAATTGAAATTTTACTTCTAGAAAGCAATAAAAATTTACTAAAAGTAGGAAAATTTATTCTATAAAGTAGGAAATGAAAGCAAGAAAATTTATTTTATAAAGTAAGAAATGAAAGAAGGAAAATTAAAATCACACTTTTCCAAAAATAAATCACTTTTGTAGGAAATAAATTCTAAAAACATGAATTAACTTATGCATTGTTTATTTCTAGAAACTTAGACATCTGACATAAGACACCATAGTGCCCTCAGTTGACTTGCTTGACTATAACTATATGTCTAATAACTTAGACATCTGGCATAAAACACTATAGTTTCCTCACTTGACTTGCTCGAATGGGTACAACAATGGATTAACCAAAAAACTTAATGATTGATTTTAGAAACAATAATTGACACCCTCCCCAATAATGGTGCCAAAATATTTTGTTAACTAATTACCGAGTGATTACCAGATTCACCAGTCTAATTAAACATTAATTATTATCCCAGGGTTCGTAAGCTTTTCAAGAGTGTTATCACTATATATGCATTACTAATTTAGAAATCAACTTGATTTTCTAGTTGTAGTACAATGAATTTATGTTGAATTTACCAGATAGATATATTATGAAACTATTGTGATAGAATTATAAAATTATTACACACTTATTTACCATACATGCATCACACTTATATAATCAAACTTAATATTAAAATCAAATTACACAACACACTAATAATTAAAGAGGGACAGGATCTTCACAATAGCTCATTCTGAAGGGTCCTTGTTCAGAGCTGAGCTCCAATCCCTCTCTGAGAGAATTCACAAACTTCTTACAAATTTAACTTTATCATTACTCAATTTTTAATGCAAGTGCTATAGTTCAAAAAATTCTACTATTATCTCCTCAAAATTATCTAATTCCTAGTCTGATCTAGGTTTTACCTTTAAATACAAAATGTAGTTTATTGACTCTTAACTAAAAACACCAAACTAGGAAAAAATACAAATACTTAGAAACTACCCCAGTCAATTTTCAAGTGGTTAGTAACCAAAGTTACTTGCTTTCGGTTTGACTGGATTAGAGACAAGGCATGATATTTTATTTTATTTTATCTTTTCTCATTATCCTTGTCTTTCCCATATTTGGAAGCACATCCAATGTCTCCTTGCATGTAGGGAATCCGTACAACAACTATGATTCTTCCCAATCATTCATTTGGTTTCAAAAGATAGCTGGATGTGTCTACAATATATCCTCAATAATGACTTTACTTTTTATAGTGGTTGTAGGCACTCTATAGTAGCTACAGACAACCTGTAGGTGAAGCCTTTAGTTGTTATTAGCATTCTATAGTGGTTACAGGCAACCTATAGGTGAATCCTATAGTTGATGTTGGTATTTTATAGTGACTGCAAGTAACCTGTAGGTGAAGCCTAAAATTATAATGGGTATATTATAGTGCCTATAGCTAACTTGTAGGTGAAGCCTACAATTGCTATGGGCACTCTATAGTGGCTATAGGAAACCTGTAGGTGAAGCCTCCAGTTGTTATGGGTAGATTGTAGTAGTTATGACTTTAAAATATTATATAGCTTTACATGACCCTTCAAATGCTTGTTAGATAAAGTCACACCAATATAATTCAATCAAGGAAAAATATCAATAATTCATAACATAACACACACCCACACACCCACACACACACACACACACACACACACACACACACACACACACACACACGCACACACGCACACATGCACACACACACACGCACACACACACCCGTACCCACACACACACACACACACACACACACACACATCAATGAACATAGAAAATCATAACTTCATTCATTAATTTTCATTAGTGATAGATAGTTATGGGATTTACATTGAAAAATACATAGACTAAACATGGATGAGACTATAAAAGTAAGCAATTGGTGGTCTCATCAGGCAACACTTAAATTATGCAATATTTTTTGAGGATAGTGTGGCTATTTTAAAATTTACCACATTCATATTTTATATACTATTTAGTTTATGTTAATGAGATATTTTTTTTATTATTTAGGTCTTCTACGTGTCAAATCAACACTTATAGGCAAACATTCAACCCTCTCAAATATCTGCATGGACTGATATTTAAAAACCAATCATATAATCAACCAAGATGTCACCTTAAAAAAATACAAGGCCACTATGTACCCATTTCCACTTATAAAATCCCTTCTAAATACATCACAAAATTTTATTTTTGTTTTTGGCATAGTTCACAAGTCTTTTTAACTAATCTTACATCATATATTTGCATGTATATTTACCATAAATAAGATCCAAGATATTTTGTGCCTTTTATTATTTATTAATATTTATAAAACATTTAAAATATTTTATTTTAATATATTTTAAATTTACTTTTTATATTATATAATATAAATCATTATTTCAATAGTTTAGTGTCTATTGTATTTTATTGGTAAATAAAAATAAGCAAATAAACATTCTAGTGAACCCTTAATTTTAGTCAAACATTATTTTTTGTTTACTTGATTTTTTTCCTAGGATTTCATAAAAATTTAAGTAAATTTATGACACTAAAATTAAATAATCTTTGTGTTGGTAATTTGTCCTGTCAAGGCCAAATACCAACCCCCATAATATGAAACATTCTAGGATCTTATCAATAGTCTCTACAAGTTGGTCAAATAGGTATATTTTGGACTAAAAGGATAATTATTTGTATTAAAATGTAAAAATATGATTAAAAAGTCATTAAAAAATTTAAAATTACCTTTGACCATATTTTCGTATATGACTTAACCTAAGTCTAAGGTTTCCTAAGTTAAAAGTGTTTTAATGCCATTTTAAGTAAAAAAAAAACCATTTTCCACCTCCCACATGCCAATATTGGCCCTAAAAGCATGTAAAAGATGTAAGAATGTTTTTCATGATTTTTAACTCATAACACTTCTATATTCTTCTATTTTTGGTGGTGTAAATCTCAAGTTGTCTCTAAAAGCCAATAAAATCCCATTTTCATGCAATTTCCACTCAATAGTATAGATCCATATGGAATTCCATACATTTGAGGGATGAAGGTGGAGGATCAGGACATTACAAATATTTATCAAAATTTTCACGTAATTGGAGTCCATACAATCCCAAAACCATTCATCTCCAAGTAATTGGTAATTTTGCACAAAGAGACCTACTTATAGGTTTGCTAATGATATGGATTGCAGAATGAAAATACAAGTCTAAAATTTGGGGAAATGAAAGTAGACTTATAGGTATTCCTCATGGAGTAATTGGTTATGGAATTGGCTCATCCACCCTCATAAACTATTCATTTGAAGTTAGGCTAATTTTTATAGTTTTGCATCTGTAAAGGCAACCAATTTTCTTCAATTTCTCCTCACCAAGGCATCATTTTATAAATGGAAATGAAATTAGACTTAGAGGGATTCCTCATGGAGTAATTGGTTATGGAATTGGCTCATCCATGCTCATAAACCATTCATTTGAAGTCAGGCTAATTTTTATATTTTTGCATCTGTAAAGGCAACCAATTTTCTTCAATTTCTCCTCACCAAGGCATCATTTTATGAAAATTATAGTTTGTGGAGCTTCTCAAGAACCTAAAATACCTTTTCATGACATTCTCTAGGTATTTTTAACATGTGTGAGGTTGAAACAAAGGATATTTTACAAGGGGAGTTTAATTTTGTAGTCTATGAGCTTTAAAAGAGAATTGTATGGTCATGGAGGGAGAAGGAATCCTAAAAGTTTCTTGAATTTGTGTATTTAGGGTCTTCTTCATGTTTTTTGTTTTATCCAAGAAAAATTCTCATAATTTTTACAAGATTCATCATCAATAATACCATTCACATGCTCTCAAAACATCTCATATGTGGTCAGTTTAGCATTGTTTAAGGAAATTTGCATATTTTAAGGTTTTTTTTACAAAAACCCATGTTTAATTTTGGGTCTTTATCCTCCTCTAATAGCCTAAAAAGTGATGTAACTAGTTAAGTATAGGTTTTTGTTTACATATAATCCTTCAATTTTCCCTTATCATGCTCACAATATTCTTTCCCACCTCCATCCTACTCATCCCCATATCACTATTTTCTCATTGTGTTTTGTGCTTTTTTCCACCTTCTTTTCATGTCTTTCACCATATTTCACACCTCAATAATTATTTACTCATTTCCATTCCATGAATAACTTTCTTGAGAATGCAAGAGGATGGAAATCACCATGATCATGAACAAGAGGGTACACACACCAAGAAAACATCGCACATAGTCAAGAAAATGGAGGCATACAACCATGATAGTAGTGGATGAGATCAAGAACATAAGTCAAGGCTATTGGACAAGCAAGAGATAAATTTGAATTTTTTATATTCAAACTATCTCCTCAAGCAAAATGGATGAAATACAAAGAGTATGTTCATAATTGGTGACCTTTCTCAAGGTCAATTCCAGTCATAATCTGGACCACATAATTAGTACAACCATCTTGGGGAATATAAGGGGTATGACCTTTGTAAAGATTTGATAATATGAATTTGGTGTGAACATGAGTTATCAAGAGGGATTCTTAATCTAAATGAGACCTCATTTCATCTCATAACTCTTAATAGAAGCTAATATTTAATGAAGGTTCAAATTTAGACCTAAAAGTGTTCACAAGAATGTATACCTACAATAAAATTTGTTCATGGGAAGTCTATAGGTCTCTAAGATCTTGGAGGCTAGTTACCATAATCAAAAACATTATCAATAATTGAGGTTGATAACCTTGAATAATTAAAAGGCTAAAAGGAATACCATTTTCTAAGCCTTAAAAGGTTAAAATGGAATAATAATGTATAACTACAACCAACTAAGCACACCTATAGTCAAGTATGGAGAAGGAAGGAAATGGTTCAAGAAGGTTTCATGATCATTATAAGGTTTCTTGTTTAAAAAGTGTTTGAACCAATTAGAAATAGAACTAGGTCAATATGATCCAAGAACTATCTAAATTGAATAATAGGGACTGTTTAAAACTCAAGCCTATCATGACAATCCATACAAGCCTATAAGGACCACCTACATTTGATAGGGGTTCTAGTTGTTAAGATATTTATAAAGGTACATGAAGATATTACAACACTACCATTGCATAACACCATAACCTTAATCAAGGGTTTAAATAGAAAATGGGTCTAGTGAAAAATCCATTAAGAGTGCCTAAAAAAGACACCTATAGGCCTGTGCCATAGCAAATGAAGGCCTACATGATAGCAAGAAGTAATTTATTAAGACTCAAAGAGGTTAGTTTTGTAATTAAAAGGAATGAATGGTACTGAGGACAATAATCTCATCAAGTGATCAAGCTCTCCAAGAATTTCAAGTTTCAAGGAGGGTTTAATAGGAAAATGATAACCTACAATCAGCCAATTTGACCACCGATAGGCCACATGGGATAGCCAAGTTTACCTCAATAAATAATGTTTGTTCACAAGAAGAGAGTAAAGTATGATGAAGTAGGAATTGGATGGAATAAAATGATAAATCAAGGGATAACATTTGTCAATATTTAAATGATTCAAGAGTCATAAATGTAACCTACAACCATACAAGGTTAAAGTCAAATTTAATCATTTATTCAACCTTTTAAAGGTCATGAGGTAGGGTTATAAATGATAAGGTTTCATAGCCTATTTAATATAATGAATAGAGTTATGATAGGGAGCATCAACAAGGCATCATGATAAACTTAGAATACACTATCAAATATGGCTACAGTCAGGTCATTCACAAAAATTTGGACCTACAACCATGCTTAGGAGAGGACAAGATTATAATCATGTCATATACAAGGATTTTGAAGTATAAGATGAAAAGAGGGTCTCATAATTAATCATTATTAAGTAAAAATGGTGAGTTTTTATCCTCATCAAGATACATGAGATGTTATTCAAGGACAATACATACAATCATCCACCTAAAGCTACAACCATACAAGGATTAAGATTCTTAACACAGTCATATGACTACAAATGTAAACTCAAAATTATCTAAAATTCATGATGGAATTATGTAGACACATTCATCCATATTAAATTCATAAAAGGGATATTATCTTAATCTTCTCAAGAAACTAAATCAATGCTTGAGCATGAAGTGATGGTACACAGTACTTTGTATGCAATATGATTGTGTGAAGCTAAGAAAGCATTGTTTAAGATCTAAACATACTAGAGGAAAGGTGAATGGTGTTTACCAATAAGATGACATACCTGATGGATCTAAAATAGTGTGTTTATACTAAATTCTTCCATTTTTCATAACATGAAGCTCCAAGTACTATTAATATATAGTCATATG
>JARHVA010008419.1:140000-160000 GCA_037957365.1 Torreya grandis
AGGAGGTGTTCCCCCTCAAACTAGGATAAAATGAGGTGAAAATGAAGTCAGGTGTGCATTTGATAAGTGTTTATGTGTGGAAAAATGGGTAGGATGGTAAAAAGTGACAAAGAAGGTGATAAAGAGGAGGATGAATGATAAGTTAACCAAGCCATTATCATAGGCATAAATGATATGGGTTCACTTATAAATGTAAGTTCTAAGCTAAGGTGTCCATGTTTTTAGGGGGCTAAAAGTAGAGTGATATTGAGAAGGTAAAATTAGTCATAGTTGTCAAAATCATAAGTGGGTAAATTCCTAGGCATCTGAATAGTCTATGAATAAAAGTCACAATTGAGTGTAATGTTGTGGAGCATGGCAAGGTGGTTGAAATTAGTTATGGAACTAAAATAAGGGTTAAGTGTCACAAAAAATGATGTGAACAAGTGGAAAAGGGACTAAATGGAAGCCCTAATGTGTGGGGTCTTTTAGGGTGGTTAGGGAGGATAGGGGTGTAAAACCCTAACAAGGTTGATCAATACTAGTTAGGGTCAATCAATATTAGCCAACCAAACCCTAATTGGTGACTAACATCTGTCATTAGATAAACCTTAAAAGGGTGTCAGTGACTAAAAATGGTAAAAATTCCTTTTTTGTCATTATTTTAGTGTTGACTACCATTTGTCCTTTACTTTGAGTGAAAATGATAGTTGGTGGCTAGTTATCATGAGTTGTGAGTGGGTGAGTGCAACTAACTAGGAGGTTGAATAGAGTATGAGTGTGGGGTAGAGGATGATAGGTGTGCTAGGTAGATAGAGGTAGGTAAGCATGAAAATATTTATGGGACAATATAAGGGTGGAGGGAGAGAAATGATTATGTAGTGGGATCTACCATAGTGTCGTACACGGAATGAGGTGATTACCTTGCGTTGTTTTTTCTTTTTTATTTCAATTTAGGTGGGTGGGTTTTTGAAATGTGGGTAGGATTTTAAATGTATGTGGTTAAGGGATAGAGGGTTTTTGTGAGGGTAGGGGAAAATTTGAAGTTCTGATTGTGATTGGAGATAGATATAGGGGAGGGGAGGGAGTAGATTTAAGGAATTATAGGTGTTTTTGTGTAGTTTTTGAGGAAATTAGGGATTGAAGTCATCAACTATGGCTCACAGTGACTAATGTTGGTAATTATCAACTGATGTTAGTTGATAGGGGTTGGTGGTTGTCAAGTTACGACCAAAATTGATCCATAACACTAAACAAGCATTGGTTGAGGGTCAACCAACAATGATCCCATAAGAAATTAGTGTCAATCAAGGCTCGACCAATGTTGATCCTTAGGAAAAGGGATAAGGTAGGAGAGGGTGTTAATAAGGTAGGAAGAGTGTGAAAGTGAGATGAAAGTAATGGGGTATCCCAAAGAGTTTCAAGGTTGGCAAGAAAAAAGAGATTAGTGATAGGCAAATAAGGTGGGTGGTGCCTAGGTGTAGTGATTAGGGTAAGTAGAGGGAAATGTTTTCAAGGTTTAGAACATGTAGTATAAATTAAGGAATTTATCTAACCTTATAGGAAAGGGTGATGTTGATGATGAGATATTAGGTTCTACTTATTTTGGATGAGGTATACTAAGATATGACTAGATAGGATTGGGAACACATGATGGCAGTTAGTCTAGGTGGCATGCAATATTATTAGTGTATGTTATATGATATTATGATGATGATAGCCCTCATTGAGAGATGGGACTTGAACACCAACACATTAAAGTTTTTTATTGGAGAGATCATGATATTAACAGAGGATATCTATAGGATTCTAAGGATAACCATAAAGGGTTGAGTTATAAAGCCTATCCATAGTGATGAGTAGGATTCTTAAATGGAATTATTATTTGGAAAGGATTTTTTAGAGGTGAGATGGCATGAATGGGGTTTTATTTTGAGTATATATGGGCACTAATGGGAGGTCACTCATGAAAATGATGATGATAGTTATCACTTTCTACACACTTACTGACTTGAGTGGTGGCATATTTACCTAGGATTTGTTAGGTGTCCTAGTGGACATGATCGAGGATAAAATAGTTTTTGCTTGGCCCCAACACTATTGATTCATGTCTATCATGAGATCTATGGGTATCACGTAAATGGATGCTAAGGTATGAGCATATTATTCTTACTACACTACTGGGCATAGAGGCATATCACTATCTTGTGACTAGTTGGGTTGCCTTGGCATACATGGGATTAGGCTAGGTTTAGAGTAGGCTTCATGAGATGGTAATCTAACATAACAATACCACAAATAGGGGTAGAGGTACAATACTATGATTGGTTTAGGTAGACATTAGATACATTGGTAGATGGGGAGGTTATCTGGTGACCCTATACAACATTTCCACCATGGAGGGGGTTCCATAAACATATTTTCCTTATAGAGTTTTAAATGGATATATGGGAGGTGATAAAATGAGGTAGAGTTGATCCCTTTTGATCATGTTAGCAGGTAGTATGATTTTATATAAGGCATACTGAGAGCATTCCTAAGATATAGATGTGAGGATACATAGACACCATTACCTCCACCTTAGCTAGTGGAGGATGAGCCACTCTATGAAGAGCTACTATCTCCTATAGGTGTAAACAATGATAGGGTTACATAGGAGTATATTATGTGGTGTCAAGGATAGTATGCCACCACTTTTGGGGGAGATGGGGGACAGAGACCAATTGGAGGTGTAGGTGGAGAGTAGTAGGCTATAGATGGGGAGATGGATGTGGAAGGTGGTTAGATGGAGATGGATGACCTAGAGAGATAGGTAGTTATAATAGATCAAAATCATATGAGAGAAGAATTGGATATAACATAGATAGCTCTGGAATATATGACATTAGAGAGGGACACGACATAGGGTTAGCTAGCAGTGAGGACTTAAGAGAAAGATACTCTCTAGGGATAAGTTTTTATCATCACCTAAGAGAGGGACCATGCATGGGGACATGTATCTACCCTTACATAGAAGAGGGATTATGCATGATCATAGTTGGCCATCATTACCTAGGAGAGGGATCCACCATAGGGTTATCTAGGTACCATCACATAGGATAGGGATGGGTTACAGTCATAGCTGACCCTAATATTGGTAGAGTGGGATGTTCCAAGAAATGAAGGAGGATGAGCATCTATAGGACCATGTTAGATGATTCAAGTGTCTAGATATGTGGCTATAGTAGAGGAGTTGAGATATCATGTGGCACATGTCTTCAGCTAGCTTTTAGATGTGCCTCAGTATGCTGAGTATGCAGTAGATTGAGTTATGGGAGGAAGACCTAGCAATATGATACCTAGTGACTAGGTAGCATCTATAAGTGCTCAGACAAGTCTGAGAGATGGATAGGATCTAGGGGATAGTATTACTCCTTCACCATGGACCATATTAGACTCTTTTGTATTTATACGATTTTGATTCTAGCCTATGAGCCAATGTAAGGAGATGTATATACCATTTTAAGATACATAGACATTTGATATATATATATATATATATATATATATATATATATATATATATATATATATATATATAGCATTATGATTCAAGTTATGATGTTGTTATGTTTGATGTATGTTTTTTATGGTAATGGTTAATTATGCTCATGTGATGATTTATTTGATGATGTTTATGATGTGTATGACATGGTTATGAATGATTTAGACTTTTTTCTATTAGTATATGTATGCTTAATTAAATTTTTGACATTTAAATTAATAAATATATGTGATCCCATATTTAGATAGATATGTGATTGGATAACATAATGGTATGACTCATTTATCTAGCTTAGAAAAATGATAAAATGTGGTAATTAACTTTATGATAAAAGTTATAAGACATTTTAATGTGATAGAATTAATTTGATTTAGACACGGTGAAAAGCATTATTGACTTTATATAGATGGGATGTTAAATAAATTAATATGATATGAGAATTGGATAATGTAATTAAATGTTTTTATGATAAAAACACTAAAAAAAAATGAGGTGAAGGGTTAATGACAATCACTAAAAAAAACACATAATGTTCTTAAATGTTTTTAAATGTTATGATTATATTTATTTAGATTTATAGTTGATTTTAAAATGTTTAAAACTATCTTAACATATAGATTAAGTTTAGACAACAAAAATATATGTAAGAAAGGGTAGGAAATAAGAGAAGAAAGTTTAAACAATCAAAAGACAAATGTCTTAATGAATGTATCAACAAGTAGGTATAAAAAGGAAGAAGGAGATACAATGGTTTTTCATTTGTGAGGACCAAAAATATGAATTTAGATCATTTTATGAACATAATCCCTTTGTATGCTTTGCATTAGTAATCGTTGGTTTCTTAAGAAGTTTATTGATCACATAGTGTCAAGTAAGTTCAAAATCCCTTGTTTTTAGATGGTAAAAAGGGAGATGGATGATAATAGAACTTGCTTGAGGGGATATCTTGCCCCTTTTGTGGGTTATTGAATATTTAGTATAAATAATTCCATGTCTTATTTGGTGTACACTGATTGATGTGGGAAGTCTACTTTTTTGACTTTTGTGAAATATGATTATAACTCCCAAATTTTTGTTTTTTTGAATTTTGAAAATGGGTATTTTAATGTTTTGAGAGGTTGGGGAAGATGATAAATGTGAGAAGCTTCCATGAAATTTCTTACTTTGATAGATGTTTTACTTATCCATTCTTCAATGGAGTGGTCCAAGTTTTTGATTTGTTAGGCTTGGATAGCTGTCCTTCAAGGGAGTAGTCTACTTTATTTTAAGCAATGTTTGAGTTGTTTTGGTAGTTGTCCTTCAAGGGAGTAGTCTACAATGCTAGACATGACCCATAAGATGGATAGTATTATTTTATTATTATTTTTTTATTTTGTAGACATAGACGTGCTGATATAGGCTTAAGGATTACCTTTATGAAGGAACCGATATAGCACAAGAAGGTTGAATAGTGGGTAAGAGGATGATTTAAGAGACAATGAACATGGGATTCCATCTGATTAGAGATGAAAAGTATCCATGAGAATAATTCCATGGGTAGAGTTGTACCCATATTTAAGATTGAAGCTAATAGTGTGATGGATAATCACATGATTCTATGTTTTAATTGATTTTCCTTAAAGTGAGGGGATGAAGGTGATAATGTCATAAAATAAGGGATGAGCTGAAGTTAGATAGAAGGTGAGTTTGAACATGTTTTTAACAAAATAATGGACACAAATATGAATCATTGAGGGGTTTTAGTTCTATTTTCCCTTCAAGAGATGATAACCAGTAAGCTCCCAACCTTTACTTATGCATTATAAAATACGGTCCAAGATAATTAAAAGTAAACTTTCCCCACTTGCTTCTTTCCATATTGATTACATGCTAATTTTCCTTTAGGATGAGGTATCCAATATTCAATTATCATTATTATAGGTGCTTGTTATAATCATGCTTGATTCATTCTTGATAGACATGAAGATGGTTAAGTATGGCCAAATGATGCTCATCAAGTAGCTCAAGTTGGGATAAATGTTCTTAATGATGATCACCCTCTGATATGATATCCTTTAAGGGTATACAAAGAGATGTAATTTGTAATTTGAGAGGGAAGACAACCTCTACTCTAAATATAATAAATAAAGGGGTAGCACCCATAGGGTTTTAAATGCAAGTTCGATATGCCCATAAGGTGAAGGGAATGTGTAAGTGCCAATCCCAACCAGATGTATTAACCATTTTAGTAAGAATTTCTTTAAGTGTTTTGTTAGAATATTTAGCCTATCTATTATCTTATGGATGATATGGTGATGATAAACTTAACTTAAATCCAAAAGTGTTGCATATATTACTTACTTTTTTTAAATGATTTTCCATTGTTGATGATAATTTTGTGAGGAACATCAAAGTGGTAGATAATATGATGGTTAATGAAGTCAACAATCTTATTGAATTTGGTTGAAATGAGGGGAATATCCTCCACCCACTTAGTGAAATATTTTGATGTAATGATGATAGAATGATGCCATTATGAAGAATGAGGGTTAATTTCACTAATGAAATATAATCCCCACTACGATAAGGGATAGAAATACTTAGAGACTTAAATACCATGATTAGGAAAATCAAATAGATTAGCATGCTACTAATACTTAACACACTTCTTCACATAATAATAATAATCTTTTTTAAGGGTAGGCCAATAGCAACCAAGGAAAAAGATATGCTTAGTGACAATTAAACCACTAAAGTGTCCTCCATAAATCCCATAATGTATTTCTTTGATAGCATGAGATATTTCATGACTATGTAAGAATCTAAAGAGGATAACATCAAAGCCTTGCTTATAAATAATTACCCCTGATATGGTATAATGTGAGGTACTCTATATAAATGCTCTTTGAACATTTCTAGAGAGATAAAAAGGAATGATGGATAGGTTTAGATAGTCAAGATTTACTTATACCAAATATCAGATTGGGCCTCTTCCACATGACAAAAGGAAGGGATGTCTGATTTAGTGTAATGAGGCTTATTAAGTCAATGTAAGGTGACAAAGAGTTTAGAATCAAAAGGTACAAATGTGATTTGGGAGGCAAGAGAAGCCATGGTATCGGTGAACTTGTTAGTAGAACATGGAGTGGCTTGAATAAGATAATGCTCAAATGACATAAAAGTAAATATACCAATTATTTATACTATTGTAGAACATCATTTTTACAATGATAAGAACCATTTATTTGGCTGACCATAAGTTGTGAGTCACCAAAAATGCTGATTGATTTAACTCCCAAAGATAAAGCTATTTGGAGACCTATCACTAGGGCTTTATACTTAGCCATATTGTTGGTGCAATCAAAATCAATCTTTAAGGATAAAGGGAGAGGCTCACCATAAAGGGGGATAAGGATGATACTATCTCTGATACCATGTTGACACTTTGATCCATTAAATAACATGGTCATCTAATAAGCATAATCCTCTTGGAAAAGAGTTGTAATGGACTCATCAAGAAACTCAAGAGGAGGAGGTTGGTTGTCTACTAAAGGTGCTTCAACCAATTTGTCATCAATAATTTGCCCTTTGATTAAATTTTTCTAGAGGAACTCAATATCTAACTCTAGTAAAATCATGAGCCATCTAGCCACACGCTAATTTTGATAAGGCTTAGAATGCATGTACTTGAATGGGTCAGTGTTGGTTATGATGAAGGTTTTATGGTTAAGAAGGTATTGATGGAGTTTTGAAGACACAAAAACCAAATCAAGGAAAAGTTTATTGATATGGGTATATCAAGTTTCATACTCTATAAGTGTTCAACTTATATAATATAGTACTTATTCCTTATGTTGATCATCACTATGTGGAAACATGGCCCCTATGGAATGATCTATGGTGGAAATATAGGGGTAGAAGGGTTGGTCCTCTTTTGGAGGAAAAAAAATAGGTGGGGAAATAAGGTATTATTTAAGTGATTCAAAGGCCTTTTGATAGTATTTTTTCCATTTAAAGTAGATACCCTTCTGAAGAAGGTGATGGAAAGGTTAACGTCTATTAGATAGTTGAGAGATGAACCATCAAATGGATTAGATATTCCCCTATAAAATATGGAGTTGCTTGAGGTTAATCAAAGGAGGCATGTTGAGGATTTCTTTGAATTTAGTGAGATCAACTTCTATTCCATGGAGGGAGATAATAAAGCCAAGAAGATTACCTAAAAAAACCTCAAATATGCATTTATTGGGGTTAATATCAACATGGAAGTGGATAAATTATTTGAAAATAACCTTAAGGATTGCCAAATTATATTTATGAAATTTAGACTTTCCAAGGAGGTCATCCACATAGTCCTCTATGGTTTTATGGATAAGGTCATGAAAGATATAGGTCATGGCACATTAGGAAGTTTTACTAGCATTATTTAGACCAAAAGGCATGAACCTATAGTATAATGTTCCCCATGAGGTGATAAATGAAGTTTTATGTATATCTTCTAAGGTGATCAAAATATGATTATAGATTGAGAATCTATCCATAAGAGATAACATCTCATGGCCGGTAGTAAGATCAATAAGATGGTCAATTCTTGGCAAAGGGAACTCATATTTTGGACAAGAAAGGCTAATATCATGAAAGTAAACACAAATATGAATCCCCTTATCACTTTGGTTATAGGAATTACATTCAAAACCCAGTAGGGATTGTTAATGGGTTGGATGAAGTTGACAGATAAGAGGAACCAAAGCTCTTCTTTAACAAGAAAGGATATATGAGGGTGCATCTTTTGAATATTCTACCTAAAAGTATTGGCATCAAAGGTGGTAATGATGCTATGGATTAATATGTAAGGGTTGATTCATGACATATCACTGTAAGACTAAGCAATTGCTATGCTATGGTCTTATAAAAAAGAAGAGAAATCTTGATGCTTTGAGAAATCTAAAGATTGGATAATTTTGACTATGTGAGGGTTATATTGAGTGCCTAAGTTGACATCAATAGTGTCTTCATTCAACATGGTTGAAATATTAGGAGGAAGGGATTTGTGGACGGAACAATCTTCAGCACCAAGATAGGTGAGAAGGGAATTGTCATCCTGACACTGAACAATATTAATGGTAGGAGAGTCATCTTCTACCATCTTAGGATGAGTTAGAGGAATGATTTTGGTTTTCCTATCCTTTTGATAAGTTAGGGGTCCCAAACTAATCATATTTATCAAAAAATTTAATGGGAATGATATTAAAATCCTCATATTTTGAAAAATAATGGATTAATGAGGATGGGATTTATTCCTCAATGATGGTGACAAGAAATGCATTGGTTGGCTCTTATGGTGGAATGAATATGAGACCAAAACATTCACAAGTTTATAAGTTTTACATGACATCAAATCATGTGGTCTATGTTCATATCGATATAAAATTAATCAATTCCAAGTACATTGATGGAGGTATGTCTTAGCAAACTCTGGTTTATCCAAGTAACAAAAATTAGAGGTAAATAGTTTAGTAAAAGAAGAGGTAATTGAAGTGAAAAGTGTTTGATCAAGTCCCCCATAGATAAGATTGGTTTGGAAATTAGGAGGCTCAAATTTAATGATGGTTCCAATGTTAGAATCATAACTATGCTATTAGTCAAGGTTACCATACTCTTGGGGAGTAATTAAGGCATCTGAGGTCAATAGGTGATACTCCCCAAGTGAGAGATGTTGGAATTTAGATTCCAAAGGTCCTTAATGGGGATTTGGGAGGAAGGTACAGATGAGCTAGTGAAATATTGGTTGCTAGAAGAGGAAGGGTATGCATCCTTGATTATGATGAGAACATCATTAGGTTGATAAGTCATATTGCATCACTTGAAAGGACTAAGTCAGCTGGTATGACATGAACTTAACCCTCATGATCAAACTTGATGTACCAATGTAAGGTAGATGGAATACAACCCATGGAATGGATCCAAGGGTGTCAAAGAAAAATGTTATATGGGAACTCACCTTCTAATATGTATAAGAACTCAAGAATAGTATGAGGTTCCAAATGAATATGAAGGATGATCATCCCTAAGGTTGTTACCATGATATCATTAAAGGATCAAAGTATAACTATAGTTTTTAACATGATGTTCTCTATTATTTTTAATTGGTCATATGCATCGGAGGAAATGATATTAATGTTAACTCCCCCATCAATCATAACCCTCTTGATATGGGTTTGGTTGATGTGGGTGGTAATGAAAAGGGGAGGATCTGGATCATCTAGATGAACAAGGGGTATCTTATAATATTGAAAGGTAATGAGGGTAGATAGATGAAAGGATTTGATGAAGGCCACTAGAGGTCATGGATATTCATGTTAAACCTATATAGATTGAAAGGCATTCATCATGGATTGATGGTGGTGCGTTGAAGTATTGATTAACTCATACAAAGTCATATTCACCAATGTTTGGTGTAGTTGTTTTAAAACTATATTTTATATTAGTTTAAAGGGGTTAGATTAGGGTACACCCAAGATAGAAATATTGGGCTTGGGTGAAGGCATTTGGGCTTGGTTGAGTGTTTTGGTGGTGGAAGAATGCTATGTCCATGGGATGGACATCATTACTTTCCATTTATATATTTGGGCTTGTGATCAGGTGACCACATGAATGGTATGTATTTTGAAAGGTTGTGGGATAATTGGATGCTTTGGTTCCTCTACACTCTTAGATGGGAGTTTGGGAGTAGGTAGACATGGGTTGGTTGTTTTTGGATTTTTTCTTGGTGGTGGGATCATGGGAGGTTCCTTTTTTTTAAAAATCATCCTCATCACATAGTTTGTGAATTATGACTTGAAGATATTTTTAGTATTTGTATCATGTCTATATGTCTAATAGTATGAACGAATCAAGTTTTCATTAAACCAAGATGGATTAGGACTAAGAGGATAATTTTTTTTTATAGAAGGTAATACCAAGTAATAATCTTACAACAACCTTTCCAAGATGGTTGAATATGACACTATCAAGGGTGTAAAGGGAGTGGATATTTTGGCTTTGATAGTTGGGGTGGAAGCCTTCTTAGGGTTAGGCTTGACAATTGGAGCTTTAGGTGGTAGAATGTTCATGGTAGATGGTTTTGGGGTAAATGGGTTAGAACTAGATGGTTTAGATGTTGATGGATTTGAGATTGAGGATTTAGAAGTATATGGTTTATAACTATAAGGCTTGGTAATAATAGGTGGAAGTGTAGCTATAAGTGGACATGTAGCTAGAATCGGAGGTTGGGTTTCTAGTTTCTTTGGGAGGCTTGGTCTCTTAATCAAGGTGGATGGGTAAGGTCCAATATGGAAGAGGGATGTAGTCCTAGAATGGAAGGTAAAGTGGAAATGGGAGGTAAGGTTTTTGATTTTGGAATCCTATATGGTCCAAATTTCTTTGTTGTCTTGGCTTGTAGTTTTTTAGGTGGTTTTGGTGGTGTAAAGTCTAAATTAAGTGGAAGATGGGTAATATTTTGAGTGGGGAGGACAAATAGGTTCTTGATGGGCTTTAGTGGGATAGTGGAAGGTATTTTTGTTGATTTAGATGGAGTTAGATTAGATGGTTTATCCAAGGTGTGTGGCATGGAATATTTTGTTGGTTTTGTTGGGGTGATGGTGGTTCATCTATGGAGGTTTAAGGTTGGGTATAAAATGGTGGAGTTGAATAATCCTTTTTATTTGTATAGGGGAGTCCAAGGTGATGCTAAAATGTGACCCGAACAAGGATTGATTGGGATAGGAAATCTAAGTTTTGGACCAACCTAGAAAATGTCTTATAGATGGGCTTAGTTTCTTCGGTATTGGACTTGAAGGATAAACCAAATGGCTAATAAATTGGGATGGCCACATTTTTTGTTTCTACTATCAAAGGTTCTAAGTCCCCCATGGATGATTCTTCCATGGGAGGGGTAGGTGAGGCAATATTTTCCTTAGGTACACTTTCTAAGGGAAGAGTAGACAGCTCTAACATAAAAGAAAAAGCCATGGAGGTGATGGTTTCCTCCTTTGTTATGACTTATAAATGATGGGTTGGTGATTACACTACCTTAATAAGTGGAGAAGGAATAGTGGTTTCTTTCTTTATTTCATTTTCCAGAGGAAGGGTAAGTACCTCCACTACCTCAATAAGTGGAAAAGTGGTAGTTTGGGACATGGGATCATTAAATATTAGTTCTTTTAGAACAACATTAACTATGTGAACCTCATTTTTTTGGGAGGAATCCACGTTAGTATGCTCACTATTTATAGAAGGTGGGTGGTTAGGGAATGGTTATCTAAAAATGTCAAGTGATTGATTGGGGGGTGCATTCAAGTTGTCCATAACAAGTTTAACCTTATCAATAAAATCTTGGATAATGTTTTTAAATGTATTACATCTATTAACATCATGTCTAATGACATAGTGGAAGCTACACATTTCATTTTCCTTATACCAACTTGGTATAGTGTAGGAGGAATAAAATTGTTGTGGTGGTTTGATCAGAGTAAGTTTGATGATTGATGACTTTAACTTCTCCATAATTGAAGCATAGGACTCCCATAGAAAAGTATACTACTTTTGGACATAATGGTTTTGGGTTTTGTCATTTTGGTTAGAAGAGGTGGAAGAATTGGGTTAGTTAAAAATTGAAGGAGGATCTATTTTAAGAACAACTACATTTGTAGTTCCTTTAGCTCTAGTGTTGGTGTTGGTGTGGTTTGTGGGTTTGGAAGATGAAGCTTTGTTTTATTTGAAACTAGAATTTTTGTTCCTCAATTTAATCATTCCCTTACCAATGGATCTAATCTCCAACTTCTAAACCATGGTGAATGCCTCATGAAAGGTTTAGAAGGTCTGAACCTATAAGGTTGATGAGATATGCTCAAAATAAGCTTGAGAGAAAATATCAATCAACTTGGGTTGGGGAAAAGAGAATGAGAGTTATTTGATCAACCCTCTCCAATGGGCCACAAATTTAGTAATTGACTCAACCTCAAATTTCCTAATGGAGGTTAGTGATAGAAACTTTCTTAGAAATATTTATAGAGAAATAATCCAAGAAATTTTGGGCTAGTTGGGAAAAAGAGAAGAGGGAGTGCTTGGTAATGGAACTATACCAATATAATGTAGATTTGGCTAGGGACATGGAGAAAGTCTTGATAAGAAGAACCTAATCATAAAAAATCAAATAAAATGAATACTTAAATACTTTATGATGCTGTTGGGGATCTTCTTTGCTTTGGAATTTAGAAAATCTTATAAGTTCCCATTATGTGGGGTATGGTCAAATTGGAATGGAAGGGAGGATTGGCTCATTTCAAATTTTGTCATATGACAAGAGGTTATGGGAAATATAAATGGATGACTCTAGATTGGTCATCTTGTCTATCAACATTTTGAAAGATCAGTTTGTGGTGGTGCACCCCCATAATTGTAAGGTATATTTTGTTGGGGTTATTGAGGTTTAACATATGGGTAACTAGTAGAGGGTTGGTAAGATGCCACATATGGGTAAGTGGGAATAAAAGGTTGGGATTAAGGTGGAGGAATATACCCTTGTGGGTTTAGGACATACCCTAGGTTTGGTGGAATAGACATTGGTTGGGTAAGAGGCATGGTTGGGTTGATGGATTAAAGGTGGGTTGTTACCTTAGTGTTGATGGGTGGAAGTGTAGAGGGTATGAAGACTACCAAATTTTAGAAAGGGGTAGAATACATTGGGTTGTGAATGGTAAGTATTAGGGAAGCAACACTAGTGGAAGGCATACCAATGTTAAATGGTTTTTGGGTTACCAATGTTTGAGTGGTTCATATGTTGTAAGGGTTAGTGGTAGGTTTGGTAGCAGTAGAAGGTGCTTGGGTATTATTTGGGGGAAGGCATTGGTGTTGGATGGTGGTATTTTAAGGTTTGTTGGTGGAGAAAGAGGCTTGGGTTATCATAGGTCAGGTAGAGATAGTGACAATTGAGGTCTCACCCATAAGGTAAGTTGGAATGCTATAGGGAGGTTCAATGGAGGGAACCGAAGTAGGGGTATTGTTAGTCATGGTGGCAAGGTAGTGTTAGAGAGCCACATGATTATTATCAAGAAGGGTGGTGAAATCGATATCTCCTTAGGTAAGTGAGCAAGGCATATTAATACTTTTATAGTGGTCGGGGGAAATTTCTACATCCAGAGTGTGCTCCATGGATGAGGAAGAAGAAGATAAATGTTTGGGAGGTTGATCTTGGTTTGCTTGATTTCTAAATTGTTGTATTGTCAAAACCATGTAAATAAATATGAAAAATGGTGGAAGAGATCTCACAAACTCAAAAATAAATAAAACAAAAATAAAATATTCAAGGAAAATAAGCATACACTAATAATACGTTTAAGTCCTAGAATTCTTTTTATCTCTCTTTGGGATTATGCCTCAATTTAAGAAGTTATGGGACTCAACTTGGGCTTATAGAATGGGATATAGAAAAGGAATTCTAAAGATGGTTCAGGTTATTCAAATTTCTCAAAAATATATATTATAATTTGGTATGTGGCTTTATATTGGGGCCTACCACCTCACTTCACACACTGTAGTGATAAAGGTGTTGGGTGCTTAACTAAAATATACTAAATTGATAGTGTTTATACTCAACTAGTGAACTGAGTTTTGGTTTCTCCCCTTGAGAGTGAAGTCCAAGTGGGATATCTAAGGGAAAGGTTTACTACTAGGTGATGAAACCCTAGTCAGGTTGTATATCAATGTTTGATGGTTGATTTGAATGAGTGATTTGTTATTGTGTGTGTGACAAGAGTTTTTTGCTATGATTAATTTCACCATTTAATTTAAACTATGTGAACTAAATAAGAAAGCAAGAAATGGATGCAAGTTATTTTTAAACCTAAAGGAAAATTTTGATTTCTTTTTAATGAGTACAATAAAAACTATGATTCACCTTAATGCGGTATGAAGATAAGTCCTAATCCTATAGTGAGTGATTTTTTAATTTTTAGAAATGAATGGAAAATGAAATTTTTTAATTTTTATAATAATGCAAAGAAGATTAAAAATTGACTTGGAAAAGAAGAATTTGGAACTATGATTTCCAATGAAGAAATAAAAGAAAGAATGTTTAATTTTTAGAAATAAAAGAATTGTAAGGGATGAAAATTTTACTAATGCAACTAAATGTCATAAAAAAAATATGAAAACAAGAAAATATATAGTGTCTCACTAGTGTGCCAAAATATTTCACTATTTTTTCATGTTTATTTTCTTTTTCTTATAAAACAAGAAGAAACTTCAAAAGAGGGGTGTGGTTTAGAAGATCCTAGATTTTGTTGTGTGCTCATGATCTGATCGATTATAGAGAGCTCCTCTTTGGCTCTAGGGGATGACCTATAATAATAAAATAATCTATAAAATGGTTGATTATCAAGATAAATGGGTGGATTGCCTATAAAATGCTAGATCCAAGAAGCACTAGACTTTCTTTGAGGCTATCAATCCACTTTTTAAACAAATTAAGTTATTGAAAATAGAAATAGGTACTTGCATAAAGTAAGATAAAATGATAAAATCAATGAAAAAGATGTTTTCAAATATAAATGAAATTTTTAAATAAAAATAGCAATAAATTTTTAAAAAATAACACTAAAATGTTCAAACCTAATTAAAAAATTAGTTTAGGCCTTTGTGATGTGACAGAAACCAACAAAACAAAATTTGGGTGAAGGTTAATAGGTGGAAATTGCTTATTATTTTTTGGAAAATAAAAGACATAATGACTGATGTTGATAACTATTAAACCAACATCAGTTAAATAAATTAATGATGTCAGGGGATGACCAATGTCGATCAGATATGATTGATATCAATCTTTGTTGGGCTCTGGTTTTAGGTAAAATGGATGATGGGTTGGCTTATAAGATGGATTTAAAGGTTATTTTTGGGTTGGATATTGGTTTTGGGATTAGAAAAAATTCCTAGAAGTATGAAACTTAGGAATTTGATAGTCAAATGATTGAGAATGGTATGTGGGTTCTTTGATGAAAGATGGAGTGTTTGGAGTTATAAAACTCCAACACATAGGGGAGTATGGGAGAGATGGGGAATGGGTAAAAATAAAAAAACCAATAAAGCTAATAAATATACTTGATTTAAGTAAAATATAATTATCTCTAGAATATGTTGGCTTGGGTAAGCCCTAAGGTTGGGTGCAAGCTATTTAGGATAATGGAGAAATATAGACATGGTAACAATGTTTGAGCTATTCATGGTGAGTTGTTGAAGAACTTTGATGTCCCTGGTCTCAATTGATTGTTCCCTTAAAAGCTTTGATTCACCTTAGAGCTAATATTATCACACAAAATAACATTTTTTCAACCTCTGGAGGTAGGGTGTTTAGATACATTAAGTAATTGACATCAGTCCTAGTCAACCGACATCAGTTGAGGGGTGATCGATGTCAATAAGGGAGAAAAGGTATAAACTTTCCAAAAATAGTCATTTGTACTTAAGTTTGGCCATTAAAACCAATGAAAATGGTTTGAGGTTATTTATTGCCTCATTGGGATGCATGAAGAAGAAGTCTAAGAGGTTAGGGCATTAGATGCCTAGGTGGGAAATAGTCCTAAGGCTAGGGTGTCAATAATTTAGCCATAGGTTTGGGTGAGGAGGTGTAAATAGGCCTATTTAACTTAATTAATTAATTAGATAAGATAAATGGGGTAAGGGGTGTGTATAATGGGTTTTAATAATTAATACTAACCCAAGGGGGCTAATGGGTGTTTTACGATGACTAGAGCCATGTTGTTTTCTAGTGTCTACATTAACCTTTAATTTAATTTTACCCTGAACAAATTATTTTTCACCTTGGATAAATCCAACACTGAATAATTTATTGCAACCTCTAGTTTAAATTTATTTATACATACATTAAAATATTACCCATTTTATTTTCTACTTACTTGTCACTTTTTTAGTAATTATGTTATGCTAATTGTGAAACTCCTAAATGACTCTCATTACAAGTTAAGCAATGACTTATTTTATAGACATCGTGGTGTGAGTGGTACTACCCCAATACTCAAGCCATTATACAACAATAAAAAATATTTTGGTTTACATGTACCTCATGTTATATTGGAAACACCTAAGATCCTTTGTTTATACCATAAGTAACCTCTTTTAGTTATTTGATTTGTCGTTCACTTGAGAGGAACATATTACCTAGGGAATTTATTCTCATTATACCCTCATATATGAGATAACATGCATAGTTTAGCCTTTGTAGTTAGTGATATAAAATATTGGTCCATTACTAATCTATGAATGATGAATTATAATTTATATCCCACATAATAATTCAAATTGTTTCCTATATTACTCTTCATAACTTACTTTTTTCATGTATTATATTCATAATGGGATCAATAAATGAATGCTTATTTCATATGTTATATAGAATTATGAAATTCATTGCTACATATTATATTAATTTTTAACATGATATTAATTATGTTCTTACATGTATTTAGTTCCAAATTAATATAAAATATTTACTAAAAAAGGCCTAATATCATGTCATTATTTTAAATGGTGGCACTAGTATATCATGCCATAATTACTCTCCAATAACTTTTGTCAAATATTAAATGACTTGGGAATAAGAGGAAAAATATGCTATAAATATTACCAAATATACAACTTCAAATTATAATCCATTTCTTACTTCATACCCTCTTGAAGGGTGTATTATGTCTCATTTCATGGCTCATTTCATAAATCAATACTTAATAAAAGTCTAGTGAGACTAATGAAATGCAATTTATGTAATATTTTTGTGTTTATTTATATGTTGGTATATATGAGTAAAATAAAGGCACCTAAGGTAGCTCTTCAAATATTTACATTTCCACTAGTGCATCCATTTATATTTATACATCTCTAGTTAATTTCATAGAATCATACATCTATTTGGGAGCATCACTTGGTTTCTAAATTGTGTGCATGCCTACACCTACTCATGTTACTTTTACTTATCCAATAACCTCTAAAATACTACTCTTGAGCATACAATTATTGACTTCAAAGATAAGCTATCTCAATTTGAGAAAACACTTTATCATACTATCCCCTCCATAAATATTTTTTCCTTATTACATAACCCTTTGGCAACCAAAATTTCATCTTATCATATATGACTTGGATTTGTGTCTCATAATCCCTTATATTAAGGAAAAGGTGGTTACATTAATCTTGTATATACTATGTAGACAATGAAAAACTATTGACAAATATATTTCTAAGAAGTCTAAAATAATATGCTCGTACATGGTTTTATGATCTTCCTCTTCAATAAATAAAGGTTTTTAATCCATTGGAAAATCATTTTTTACAACACCTTTATATCAACATTGGTGAAAAGATACCATATGCTCAAATATAAAAGATAAAAAATGGGTCCATTTAAATAATTAGTGAATATGTTCTAAGATATAAGACTATTTTATAAAAAGTGATAAATCAAATTATTGATAATGAAATCCAATATATCTTCATGTAGATTTCTCTGTCTCCATTCCAAGGGTAAATTATTTTTGATAACTCCAAATATTTTTATGAATTATGACATATAGTCAATTGACATGAATTCAAATTATGTACCTTGAATAAGCTCAAATATACTTCAAATTATCTTTATAATTCATTTTTTAAGTTTCAAATCCAATGAAATCATAAAATAAAACACATTGAATTCAAGAATGAAGATAACATTACAGCTAATGTTATGTCAAAAACAACACAAAAGACTCAATTACAAGCTCCACTAAGAAGGCAATTCTCAAGGTTACCATCACCTACTCATGTATTATTGAAAATTCTATTTGAATGAAATATCATCTCTCTTCCTATAGTAATGGAATTAGACATGTATAAAATACAATCTATAAATTTTGATATCAATGCATATTGTGATTATCATTGATGTATTGTACATTCTGAAAACATATGTTTCATGCTAGAGAATAAGATTAAATATATAATTGATGAGAATATTATTGATATTGGCACACCTACTGAAGAGGATAAGCCATAATAAAATTATAATTTAAATACCAAAATTTCCAAATATCCTTTTTCAACTCATGAATCAACAAATAATAAGAATAATTTTAAAGTACATTATGCATATAATGTTCATCATACTCCTTTTACATATGGGAATCCACTTGATAACATCATTGGTATACTTAAAAAAAAACATGAATCACATTTAATGATAATAAAGTTGTTTATGATGATTTAGATAGACATGCATTGTTTATCCGAGCATACATTGATAAGAAATCCATACATATTGTTATGATAGATAATGGATCAATTATAAATTTTTGAAATATAACACTTCTCTACTCTCTTGGTTATACTTATAAAGATATACATAATGCTTCTAGAGTTTTCAAAGTATTTGATAAGCATACACATGATACTCTTGGGAATTTAGTACTACATTTACAAGTCAGACCTCTCATAATCACCAATTGATTATTAGTTATACCAATCACAGTGGTGTTTGATATACTATTAGTATTACCTTGGATACAAAATATTATAGCAATACATTATAAAGTGCATAGTTGTCTCAAACATATTCATGGTATTCAAGTGGTAAAAATTATAGGAATCCAATATAAATATCCTTGTGAATTAATAATATTTACTCTTCCTAAAGAATATTTGGTTGGGACATAGATTAAAAAACACATTAATGAAAAGGTATATATAAATATTCAATAATTTTTAACTAGATATTCAAGATCATATTACAAAACTAGTTTCTTCATTTATTTATGAGCATGATATAGTTACACATTATCATAATCAATATATTCCTAAGAACATGGTATAATCTCCTAAATAAAAATTGAAACATAAAAGGAGGTCTTAATCTCCTAAGGCACCATGGGTTATTAAAATTGATTCACCATAGGTACAAGCAGTTACATATTCTCATATTACAATTGAGGATAAGTGTTGACATGGACATATGAGTAATGTTTTAGATTTTTATACTACAACATATGATTCTAATTTATATTCAAAATCATTTACAATTGGAATATCCTATTCACATGAAGTCACTAATTCATATAATTATTTTGGGAATACATAGGTTTATCCTCTTGATTATATCCTTGGTTGGACTAAAAATCATGGTCCCTCCCAACCCACTGATTGGGCCAATTCTCTTGATTAATTATTTACATGATTTTATTTGTACATATTTTTTAAATTTTACTTCAATGTAAATTCTTCTATCCCTTATGAAAGAATTATTCTATCCCTTGGGTTTATTTTCACTTTGGGTACATACCCTCTTGATTTTAAAACCAATTACAATAATCCAAAATAATTATCTTACACTTCTTGTAATGCACATTAGTTTTGAAAGTTCATTTTGTTAATATGGAATTTCTATCATGTTATGGATTTCATCACATTTACATAATCA